>CM031235.1:179221131-179621687 GCA_018340775.1 Taxus wallichiana var. yunnanensis
GACTACAGGTACTATCAGGGGTATTTCTATCTCAGTATTATTTAACTCAGGAGCATCAGATTCCTTTATATCACCATCTATAGTGGACTAGTGGCGGCTAGTGGCGGCTAGGCAACCAAATAGTTGGCGAGTTGAGTTGGCCTCTCGGGGCCAAACTCACAAAGTGGACACCTATGTGGAGAGTGATCATCGGCTTTAGGGGTGTTCTCCACTACCTTAGACCTCCATGTATTACCTTTAGGATTATGAAGTTGTTTTGGGCATGGATTGGCTTGCACCGCATCAGGCCAAAGTGGATTGTAGAAGTAAGATCATTGAGTGTCAGGATGGTCTTGGAAATTGAGTTGTGATTACTGGAATGCAGAGGCCTATTTATTTGTGCATGATCTCGGCTAAGCAACTCATGTGGAGCATGCGTAAGGTTGTCGATTATATGTGATCATGATTAGTGATTGATCAAAGAGTACTCCAGATCGTTCACGTCTTGATGAACACATTGTATTGAGAGATTTTACAGATGTGTTTTTGAGCAAGCTTCCTAGATTACCACCACGTAGAGAGGTGGATTTCACTTTTGTAGACTTGGTACTAGGGGTGGCACCAGTTTCTCGAGCACCTTATCAAATGACTACTCCAAAGCTCCATGAGCTCAACATTCAATTAGAGGAGTTGGAGAAGGGTCTTGTCCACCCTAGTGTGTCTCCTTGGGGGCACCAATGATTTTTGTGAAGAAAAAGGAAGGGCCCCTTCGACTTTTTGTTGACTTCAAGCAACTTAATAAGGTAACGATGAAAACCATTACACATTATCGAGGATTGATGACTTGTTTAATCGGATGAGGGGTGTCGAGTGTTCTTCAAGATTGATCTCAAGACAATATACCACCGGTTGTGTATTGTGATCTATGTAGACATTCACAAAATTGTTTTCCGCACTCGATACGAACATTATGAGTTCACCATAATACCTTTTGGTTTGACCAATGCTTGATAGTTTTAATGAGCCTCGTGAATGGAGTTTTCAAGACCTTTTTGGACCACTTTGTCTTAGTGTTTCTTGATGAAATATTGATTTACTCTCATTCGAGGAGGAACACTTGAGGCAAGTGCTACGGGTTTTGAGAGATCGGGCTTTTTGGGAATCTAGAGAAGTGTAGTTTCTTTTAGCTTGAGATTCAGTACTTGGGACACATCATTTCTAGTGAGGGTATCTTCATATACCCCTCAAAGATACAAGCCATTCTTGATTGGCCATCACTTACTTAAGTGACATAGGTGATGAGTTTTATGGGATTAACAGGCTACTACCACATATTTGTACATGAATTTTCTAGGATTGCTCATCCTATTACTTCTCTTCAATGTAAAGGGAAGAAATTTGTGTGGTCAGAAAAATGTGAGCAGGCTTTTTAGTTACTCAAGGAGCGATTGACGACAACACCTATTTTAGCAGTTCTGATTCGATTGGAGAGTTTATAGTTTGTACCAATGTTTGATTGGAGGGACTTGGAGAATTATTCATGCGGGAATGACATTTTATTACATTTGAATCGCGTAAGCTCAAAGACTATGAGCTTAACTACCCTACCCATGACCTTGAGCTTGCAGTAGTGGTTCACGCTCTAGTTCGTTGGAGGCATTTTCTTCTAGGTATGCCTTTTGTCTTGAGGAAAATCATTAGAACTTACAACACATCTTTTCACAACCGAACCTCAACGCCCATCAACGACGTTGGATGGAATTCTTGTGCGAGTATTTTATGGACATTTAGTATATTAAGGGAAAAGAAGATGTAGTCGCAGATGCCTTGAGTAGAAGATGACATATAGTGGCTTCCAAGACTCTACAAGCACATCTTCGGGGCTGGATACTTCAACACCTTCCAAGGGACAAATTTTATGAGGGCGCAAAATGATGTTTGAGTCTCGGGGTTCTTTAGAGGGTAGATATGCAAAATGCATTTTTGAGTCGATGGAACTCCTTAGTGTACTTCTTCATACTTAGTTCTTTCTTACGCAAATTCTACAAGTACTTGAACAAATGGGATTGGTAATCCACTGGCATGAACTTAGCCTTCAACTTTGTCACCATTCAATCCCACTTTTAAGCTTGTCTTTGCCTCTTTGAACTCTCTCGGCTTACACATGATCCCCCTCACAAGGATGTGTCCTTTGACTTGGTACTTGCAAATCTTGCCTTCATGTTATCTTTTATACCTTCATACTCAAACTATTTCTCCAATTCTACAATCCAATCGATAAGATCTTCTAGATCTAAGTTCCCAAAATAACATGGAACTTCTAATATGGTTTGCTTCCAATCCTCATGATTACGCGCAAGAATTGATCCTCTTGCTCATCTACATGTTCTATGCAACTTCTTGATCTATAGGTGTTTTTTACTTCTCATGCATCCTCACTTTCATCTTCCTCAACGACAACTCTATTATGTTGTGTGGTTTCCAAAGCCTCTAATGGGCTTGCATTCGTCTTGCTCATCCATGTGTTCTATTACAACTTCTTGATCTCGTAGGTGTTTTTACTACTCGTGCATCCTCACTTTCATCTTCCTCAACAACAATTCTATTATGTTGTGTGGTTTACAAAGCCTCTAAACGGGCTTGCATTCCTCTAATCACATCAACCAAGTCCACAAATCTTGGAGCTCTATTTACTTTATTGCCATCTTTTCCTTACAACCACTCACTCAACAAGAATTTGTGATTTTACACCTAGCCATCAACCCAAATGTTGGAGATGTCTATTATTACCTTCTACCCACACCCCTAGTATGGAAAGCAATAAATCTCAAGATCACTCACACAACCCAAATTGATGTCTTTAGCAATCTCTTCAATACGATATAGAAATCATCGCTCTAATACCAAAATTGATGGAGTCATGATTAGGGTTCCCAAGTGAAGGGATGTCTTACACTGCACATCCACTTGTCAAAGTTAGACCTCACCAAAGTAAGATCTCATGCACAATGAGTAAAAAGAAAACAACAATGTTTCTCCATTGATGTAAGAAAAGATTAGAGAATTAGGCACAATGACTCAACACTCAAATTACAGTCTTATAACAAGACTATAAGAATTCTTCTAAGAATTCAAGTCCTAAACCTATCCTAAGCTTGCAAACTCTACAAAGTTTCTGTAGAATCACACTTGGCTCACGCTCTTAAGGAGAACCACCGATTCCTTAACTTGGAATTCAATCTCCTTTTCAAAACCCAGGTTGTTTTACGTATCGTGACCCTCTTCTATTTATAGACTTCCCAGAGCTTAGATGGGAGAACAAGACTCCTTCAACAAGTTTCCCTGCATAATATTCCTCATGTTGTCTCTCAAAGCCATTGATCAACTCTAGAAGTTCCCCTCAATGGATCGACCACCGTCGAATCATTTTGTTGGTCCCTAGCCAAAATGGACATATCAAGAAGCACATGTACACATTGCTAATTGTATCGATATATAGACATGTGATTTTGTCGACATAAATATCTTCATTGAAGTGAATGGGAGTAGCCTCACAAGAATGTGACATTGCACGAAGCTAATAAAGAACAACTTCTACAATGTATCATGGCATTCGGTAAGATTGTGCGGCCTTTACGGTGTTGTGTGGCTTTAGATATACTTTTGCATCTTTCATAGTTTTGTGTGGATTGGGTAAACTTGTGTGGCATTCATAGTATTTTGCAACTTTGGACAGGATTCCGTTGTAGATTCGTGAAATGGCTACGCAATGGGTCTTTGCACGATTTTCTTAGGAGTGGCACAACATTGCGCAAATCTTTATTTGTTAACTCTAAGTATTTTTGGGTGGCGCAAGATTGCTCATAAACGTGAATGCTCTTACATCAATATTGGAAGAATTCTCGATGTAGTATCGAATGATCTATCGAGAAGGTTATCGCCCATGAGAGACATAAGTCGTCACATGAATACGATTTTGAGGTCGAGCTTATCAAACAAGGTGGCTTACAAAATGATGCCGAAAGAGAACACGAAGATACATAAATAGGTTCATGAGTCGTTGGATAAGGGATTGATGAGGAAGAACCTAACTCAATGGGTGGTTCCTACAATTATTGCTCCAAAAATGATAGTGAATGGTGCATGTGCACAAATTCGAGAACAATCAATAAGATCGCAATTACATATAGGTTTCCATTGTCATGCATGGATGACCTCATGAATTGTCAAAGTGGAGCCAGACACTTCACAAATATTGATTTGACGAGTGGATATCATTAGATTCACATAAGGGAAGGGAACGAATGGAAGATTGCATTCAAGACATAATAAGGATTGTAAGAGTGGCTCATCATGTTGTTCAAGTTAAGCAATGCTTCAAGCACTTTTATGAAGTTAATGAATGAGGACCTAAGGCCATTTCGAGGAATTGTGTGATTTTATACCTTGATGATATTCTAATATTTAGCAGGAAGCTAGAAGATCATTTAAAGCACATATGGAAAATATTGCAAAATTTGTGGGAGTAAAAGTGGTGATGAACTTGTAGAAGTGTAGTTTTATGCAAGAAGACCTTGTGCATTTGGGTCTTCATGTTTCTCACATAGGCCTAAAGATGGATCCGAAAAGGTGCAGTGATACAAGAGTGGCCGTCACCGCAAATGTCGAGCATGAAGCTTTCACCGCTAGGCAAGTTTCTACCACAAATTCATCAAGAATTTCAATGGAATGTGTGTGCCTATCATAAAGGCCATGCAAGGAGATAAGAAGAATTTTGTCCTGAGTCAAGCCACAAAACAAAGTTTTCAAGGGTTCAAGAAGAAGATGACCGAACAGCTTAGTGTTGGCATTCCACAATTTTACTAAGGCATTCTAAGTGGATTGTTATGCTAGTGGCACAACCATTGGCACATTGTTGAGCCAAGAACATAGACCAGTGTCATATTCCAATGAGAAGTTGAATGACACAAAGAGAAGTATGATGTGTACGATCAAGAGTTCTATGCAATTTTACAAGCACTCATGAAGGTGGATGCATTACGTATTATTGAAAGATTATATTTTTTGCATTGATCATGAAACACTGCAATTCATAAACAATCAAGGTTGAATCGGAGAGGCATATGAAGTGAGTGGAGTACCTACACGACTATACATTTGTGTTCTGAAAAACGAGTGGTAAATCTAGCAAGCTTATTGATGCATTAAGCACACAAAATATTTTGCTAACAAAAATGGCGAGTAGGTGTTTTGGGTTTTGAATCAATGAAAGAGTTGTATGCAAGAGATGAAGATTTTGGCAATTCATGGGAGGCATGCGTGGAACCAATGACTATTGATATGACACTTGGTTGGATTATTTTGTACAGAAAGTTTCATGTTCAAAGGAAGACACTTGTGCATCCCTAGAAGATCAATGTGGAAGAATCTAGTGAAGAAAAACACAATGGAGGATTGGAAGGACATTTTGGAGTGGATAAGACTAGTGCAGTTAGTGGAGAGTTATTTTTTACCGCAACTAAGTGCAGATGTACACAAATTTGTGCAAGAGTGTAGAGTATGCCAATTGGCCAAAGGAAGATCACAGAACGCGAGGTTGTACCAACCTTTGCCCATCCCAAAGAGGCCTTGGGAGGATACAATCATAGATTTTCTCTTAGGCTTATCCAAGACACAACAAGGAGTTGATTCCATCTATGTTGTGGTGGATAGGATTTAATTTAGCATATTTTGTTGCTTGCGGAAGATAAGTGATGCAAGAAACAATCTAAAAAAAAAAAAATCAAAGAGGCAATAAGGTTCGCATGGACTATCACACACTATTGTGTCTAACAAGGACACCAAAATTATTGGCTAGTTTTGGCAGACATTGTGGAAGAAGTTGAATACAAAGTTGCAATTCAACTCAACATATCATTTGAAGATGAACAGAGATAGCAGAGGTGGTGAATAGAAGTTACTCAGATGTTTGGTAGGGGATAAGCCAGAACACTAGATTTGATATAGGCACAAGCGAGTTTGCATATAATAACTCCGTCGATAGGAATATCAAGAATATGCCATTTCGGATAGTAGGTGGTAATAGCCCGCATGGAATGGTAGAGTTGTAGAATGTCACCGATGACATAGGTAAGAGAGTAGAGGTTGAAATTTTTACGTAACTTGAGAAGAATGTGCAACAAGTATGCAAGTACATGAAACAACTACGCAAAGACAAACAACATGATGATGTGGAGAAGAAGGAAGTCAAATCCCATGTTAGAGACTTGGTTTTAGCTCATTTACGAAGGATTTCCTAAAGTCACATATAACAAGTTAAAGTGGAAAAAATTAGGGCCATGCAAATCTTGAGGAAGTTTACAAAAACGCGTGAGATTGAATTGCTAGAAGGCATAAATATCTTGAACACATTCAATATAGTAGATATATACCCATATCATGAAGGGAAGAACGATGTAGAAGATGGAGAATTGACTCAAGACAACAAATGTCGTATAATGTGCGAGAAGAAGTAAAAGGGGTGGTTGACACCATGATAAAGAAGACATGCAACAAAGAATATAGAGAATACCTAGTTAAGTGGAAGGGAATAGAGATAGAAGATTCAACTTGAATCGAGTGTCGTGAAAGCTATACAACACAAAACTTAAAAGGAAAGGTGTGCATGAGTAGGAGCTCATGTTTTCAATTTACCAAAGGTGTAAGATGCAAGAGTATTCGGGTCCACAAGCAATCTTGTATCAACTAAAATAGTTAGAGTTGATTTGTATTTTATGTATTGTCGTGTGATGTGAGTCTAAGTCATGCCACAAGGATCTACCAATGTCGCGGAAACCTACCAAATCCCTAATGATATGGCCATGCCATGACAACTTACCAATGTTGCAAAGGTCAACATAAGCCGCAATGGTTTGTTGACAATGTGGAGGTTTACCAAAGTCGCGATGACATGCTAACATCGTGCAAAGCCGCAAATGGAAGTGTGTGGTCCATGGAAGTCCACGGTCAAGCCGACTCACTTTGTATGGGTCAAGCCAACTCACTTTTATAACATTTTGTAGTTTTAGGAGTCTTGATGGGTAGAGTGTAGCTAAGCTCGAAAATGCCTTTGGGTGGCTTACATGCCTATATAAACAAACCCATGAACCTCATAGTATTAGAACACCTATGACAAGAGAGATTTAAAATTTGTGGGTTATTAGACATCTTGTGATGGCACGAGTTCTTTAAGTGAGATTGCCCAATTGTGATTGTATATGTTAGGAGATTGTTGAGGCTCTATTATCGATTGATTGATTTATGTTTATGTGATCTTTTATGAATCAATAATAAGGTTGTGATATGGAGTTTTGTTAAATATCGGTATTGTTTTGTGTGTAAATATAAGGGTTGTGTGGTGGAAGGTTAATCTTCATTGGGCTCCCGACCACATATACATCAAGAACCCTAGACATGCAAACGTATGATAAGTGTCACCAAGTGAAAAACAAAAAACAAAGTCAAGCCCCCAATTTAGAAGAAACTATATATCCTGCACACAATCTCCCTCTTGTATACAATTAGATATTATGAGGTAAGTTGCATAACTAGTGGAGTCGCACATCTTAAGGGTTTGCGAATATGATACATTAACTATGCATATGTTACGTTCTATTATCATATTTGACTCTCTTGAGACTCAAACCATGTACAATTGTCTTCTCTTTAATTTTCATCTCATAGTACACATGGCCCATACACAAATAATACTTAGCATGGTACATGCATACAAATAGATGGATGCCTAACACAATTGGATATTACTACAAAGGCAAATATTTATATACCATAAAACTTAGCATAGCATACATTAAATATATTGAATATCGAAGATCTCCATTTTTATGTTTTTAAGATCAATAAGATCCTTCAATTACATAAATTTATCAATTCATAAACTTCAAGAAGTTTATTTATTTTCCACACGCCTAGAATTATAAGCTACAATCGTACCATTATAATGCTACATCGTAGCATGATTTTTGTGTTTCATACTATGTTAATCCTTGTATATCATCATTTATAAAAACGCTTCTTTCTTTATTTCATGCTTAAATGTATCTTTCTAGTTGGGTGGATTACAATCTAGTATCAATTTACCATTTAAAGTGTCTTTGTATCTTTCTTTCACATAGCACATTTTATCATCCTCTTGGTTAGTCGGCTATGTTTGAACCAAATATAATATTTTCTTCTCAAAATACATTTATGTGGCCATTGTCAAAATGCCATTATCCAACAATTCCTTTCCCTTTGCTAGCAATCTTTGCAAATTACAAGGAAACAATGTTGATCTCCAAGGTTATCATTATCATACAAAAATCAACAATGATGAGAGATCAATTAGTTGAGCATGCATTGGGGCAAAAATGCATAGCCACTACTATAGGAATACCAATTATCACTTGTGAACCATTCAATTTTTAAATGGAGAGATTTGCCATTGCTATGTTTGTCAATTTTGCCTAAGTCCAACCAAAACTTGAGCATGTCGATGAAGCTAGGGATGCAATTCAAGCACAATTCTCCAAGCATAATGAAGACCTAGTTCAAGCAAGTCATGAAATGATTCACATTTCGGGTCCCAAAATGTTCGTGTGGACAACACAATAAATTTCCTAGTAATTTACAAAATTGTAACAAACATGTAACCAAAATATATCATAACAAACAATCAGAGATTCACAAGGATAAAGAAGGCAAAATAATTCTCTCCTAATAACCATGAACAACTATGATACATACATGCGTAATGCCTTTGGAAGGCTAAGATTGATAATCCTTGTGATTGAGACTAAGGATGAGAATCCCTATTGATTTGTTTTGGTTGGAACATGGTAATAATGGTGACACCTTCTAGAGGTCCAATACAACTATATATACAACTACAAGAAAGAGTGGGTTACATATGGTTCAACTTCTATAATTGTCGAAGATTTCTATAAAGCTAAGAACTCAAGTCATCGAAGTTGAATCAATCCAAGCCGAGTCATCCAAAGTTGAGCCCATTAAAAGTTACTCATCCAAAGTCGAGCTAATAAGAGGCAAGTCATATGAATTCAATTCGATCAAAGGTGAGTCACACATAATCAAGCTAACCATAGGTGAATCATCATAACATTGATGCATATCGACACCTTTGGGCAATGTTAGCGCACAAGTGTCTCATGTTGTGCTCTTGAGAAGCAATTATCCACATCGTGTTTTCAATAGGTGTAGAAATTAAGTATAAATTTACTAGACGTTTTACCGCGAATGATAATCCTTCCGATTGAGTTTAAGGATGAGAATCCCTACCGATTTGTTTAGTTGGAACATGGCAACAATGTTGACCCCTTCTAGAGGTGCACACACACACACACACACACACACACACACACACACACACACACACACACACACACACACACACACACACACACACACACACGCACGCACGCACACACACACGCACGCGCACACACACCCGCACACGCACACACACGCACACGCACACACACACACACACACACACGCGCGCGCGCGCACACACACACACACACACCACGCGCACACACGCACACGCACACGCGCACACACAATTACAAGAAAGAGTAGGTTACGCCTAGTTCAAGGTATGTAACTCTTGAAGATTTCTATGGAACTCGAACTCAAGTCATCCAAAGTTGAACCCGCTAAAAGTGAGTCATCGAAAGTCAAGCTAATAAGAGGCAAGTCATCCAAATTCGATGTGATCGAAGGTAAGTCATACATAAGCGAGCCGACTAGAGGTGAGTCATCCTAGAATCGAGGCATATAGGTGTCCCACATTGCGCTCTTGAGAAGTGATGGTCCACATCATATCTTCAATTAGTTGTAGAAATTAAGTCCAAATTTGCTAGAGGTTGTACCACTAAGCCTAATTTGTGTATTGTCCAACATTGAAAACTCATAACAATTGATGTGTTTCACAATTGGTATTTGGAGTAGTAGTCTATAATTTGGTGTTTTAGTGAAGGTTGCATATGATCAGGATCCAAGACTTCAAGGTGTTGAAATTTTGTGGGCTCAAGCAAAAGTGGAAAGTACATCTCAAGGAGCTCAACACTAAATACTAGATGCAAAACCAAATACAAGGGAAAAACAAGTACGTAATCATTGTCCCCAACTGTATGTAGTATGGTAAAGGGACCATAGCTCGCTTGATGTTCCAAAGTCTACTCAAATTCTTAATAGCTTCAGTCATTGCTTTCTATCATTGATCAAGATCAGCATTTACAATTTAGGGATCTTTTCACCCTAAAATATTTATGTGCACAGTAATTATTTGAAGCACCTCAAAAGCATCTTTGTGCCATTGATCAAGATTTGATCTAATGATTGTTAATTAAGCCCTCGAAAGTAGAATGTTTTGTAAAATGTTGTGGCTTGCAAGACATGCATGCAAAATGTAGTACACAAAAAAATGTTTGACAAAATACATTAAAGAGGTACTATCTCATGGGCTATGGTGATTGCAGCATATGCACCAAATGGTGTTCTATAAGAGGCTTTAAATATTTTCAAAAGAGATGCATCAATGAGATGTGGTCTCATGGACTACAATGATTGTGGGATATGTACACAACAAGCTGGCTGAAAAGGCCTTGGAGACATTTTACCAACTGCAATTAGCAGGCATAAAGCCAATCTCCACACAACTTAGGCTAGTATTTTCCCAGCATGTACAAAAAGGGGAACTTTGGAACAGTTTACGGAAATGCATCATGTCAAGCTTATAAAATTGATGCTCAAATTCATTGATTACACTTTCACAGACGAACACTCTTCTCTCTCATGTACTCCTTTTATGTTTCATCCAACTTTTGAATACGAACTGCACATGCTTAGTGAAAAACTGTTGAATAGCATGGCTCCTTCATAGTATTATAAAATAAATATACATCGGTCAAATCCCACCAAAAATTAAATAATTTACAAAAATGCCAATGGAAGCTTTCAACTACTGAACACAAATACATGATTGGGTTGTAACTGGGTTAAACTCCCATTGGCAAGATCTGTGAGACAAAAGTAACTTAATAAGGCATTGCAAGATTAGATTTTCCAATTTGGAAAGAGGCTAGGGATAAGGATCCCAAAGCAGTGGATTACAATTATTGTTTCTCCCCCCTGCTAACAAATGCTTAAAATGCATGTGTGTGCTAAGTGGGTCCTCTTGTCATGTGATTATTACCAACAACATACATGAGAAAAAATGTCAATTAGTGTAGTGACTACATGTGGAATATGGTCAAATCCCCCAAAAAAAATAAAAACGAGTTTAAACAAAAAAATTAGGTCTCTTTGATCCCGTTAAAAAATGGAACCTAATGCAAGAATGTTTTTATCAGCAGTAGTACTTATTTCCAAACAAAATGTCTCAATGTTTTAAAAACATGACAAACTTGAATATTTTCAACATATTCAAGCCCATAATTATGTTAGCGCGCAAACAGTATTAATGTTTATAGTTCCAATTAGATAATATTATTCACAACACACTTGTGTGATTAGTCACCAAATTTTAGGAGCATCTTGATGATCAGAATATTATATATAAAAATAAATCATAATCCAGCAAGCCATGGTCTACTAACAAGCTGAAGTGATTGACATGATGATAATGGAGGCCACCGAAAATAGCCATGATGATGTAGGCCAAAATTAAACGAAGCTGGGTGCAGGTCCCAAGAGAATCATGGTGGAATGGAAACCTGTCAGACATGGCTTGTACGTCACGTGTGTACACAGGAAAAACACAAACCGTGATGAAGCATTCTGAAAGTGGTCCAAAAAAACTTCACTTGGGCTTGAAGCAAACTGGAAATGCTCATATTTATAGCACATGCCAAGATACATCTCAAAACGCAGCAAAATAAAGCTTTTGGGGTAGTCCAAATCAATATACCTTGATTAAGCGAAGGCTGTAAATTTCATATATAGATCTTCAGTTCAAACTTGTTTTTAAGAGCTTTAAGAAGCTTTTCTTGCAGAGATATTGATCAAAACCCAGATAAAATAGTCCAACACAGTCGATCCCAAATTTGGCACAGAATCAATCGCATTTTGACAGAGTTTTGAGTCTTGCATCAGGCACATCACAAACAGACATTTTCTACTAATAAAAATCGCAATGTAGAGTGTCCATAGAACAAGGAGATTGTGCAGAGCACATAATTGTAGTATCATGGAGATAGAGAATATGAAAAGAGGTTGAAACAAATATCAAAACAACTTTGGAAATGCAAGGTAATAAATGTAATGCCAATGTCATTCACTGCAGAAACGTAAAACTGCAATAAAAGTTATTGAAGGAAGCAGCCTAGGGATGTATTTGCACATTGGGCAGATTTTGACCAAATACATACCTCAATCTAGGTATGCAACCTGCTCCAATTGAGGGATAATTGTGCCTGAATCAACTGTAATAATTGAAGAAATTGTAAGAAGTAACACTAATCTTTGTCATCCTTGCGAAATAGATATGGCAGATCTAATAGCAACAAGATGGATGAATTACACATTATAGTCTAATTCAACATGACTACCTTTTCAAAGAGTATACAACCAACAAATAATGAAAGACATACTAGGAAGGTGATCTTAAAATGTTTTGCAGGAGGCTAACTGGAGGTTTGGGCTATACCTAAAACAAACCTTTTCTATTGCACCCATATCCAAGAAACTATCGATAGATTCAGTACTGGAATGAGAGTTGTATCATTGGATCTCGTACAATGAGCTAGGTCCTCTCTTGATGTTGAGCTTTCAAGACCAAGCCTGTGAACAAGTACTTTTATAAACAATAGACTTTGGCTGATTTGTGTTAAGTACACACATGGTTCAACAAACATCCTATATGTGACTCGTATAAAATGCCAAATGAGATGACTTTGAGTGTTAAAGCATCGGGGCTTTCATAGCAGAGTCTCAATTGTAAATGCTCCGGAATACCATAGACAAGCATGTTTTATTGTTGACATTACATTTCATGAGTTATTTTTATGTCATAGAATGTGTGCCCATTGTGTATCTAGAAACAACATAATGTAATGAGATTTTTTTGTATAACACTCGTATTTTTAATGCTATAATACTGTGTTCAGTGCATTTAGTCATAGAATAGTAACCTGTCGGGTAAGCACCATTTTACTACAAATAATGGTATTTCCTCTAGATTGTATGATCCAAGCATAGCCACCAGGTCTGCATTCTTTTCCTGAGGGCATTGTGTACCCCGCACATGCTTGCACACTCAGCATAGCCTGGACAGCACTGTGCCAACTTGCGCCATCCGTGCAGCATCTACCATCCACATAGTATTCACAGACATAATATGCAACTCAATCCTTGTGTGGAATGTTCAGAACACATGGCGGCCACATGGAGACTACACGCCACATCAAGCCATGCCAGGTATCACTTTCAGAGCTCGCACCATGCCAGCACACCCATCAGCATACCAAACATCTGGAAGTTGAACCATCTCACCTACAGGAAGGCAAAACATCATCTGTTGCAGATGTTGAACTGTTTTTGTAAATGTCTTCTTTTGCTACTGTTTTTTGTGGGGTAAGCACCATTTTATTACAAATAAAGATATTCCCTCTACTTTGTATGATCCGAGTGTGGCCATCTGATCCGTGTTCTTCTCGTAAGGGCATTGCACACCCTACACACACATGCAAACTCAGCATAGCCTAGACAGCATTGTGCCAACTCGTGCCAACCGTGCAGCATCTGCCATCCACATGGTATTCGCAGACATACTGTGCAGATCAATCCTTGCGCAGAACATTCAAAACACAGCGGCCACATAGAGACTACATGCCACTTCAAACCATGCCAGGGGTCACTTTCAGAGCTTGTGCCATGCCAACATGCCCATCAGCATACCGCAGATGTTGAAGTTAAACCACCACACCTATAGGAAGGCGAACCATCATCCATTGCAAAAGTTGAACCATTTTTGTAATTGTCTTCTTTTGTAACTGTTTTCTTGTAATGGTATATTGTAAGCCATTCAACCCCAAGAGGGACACATGTTCACATTCCAGTCTAGTCAAGTCAGTTAGGAATACGTGAATTGTGAATTGTGAATTGTGTATTGTGTATTGTGTAATTTTACACTAATCGTGGATTGTGTATTGTGTAATTGTAATTGTTTTCACGTAAAACAAACATTTTCCATTGTCCCCGTGTCCAAGAGACTATTGATGAATTCAGTACTGGAATGAGGGTTGTATCATTGGATCTCGATGGCAATACAATGATCTAGGTCCCCTCCTGATGTTGAGCTTTGAAGACCAAGCCGGCCGATAAAAACTTTTTTAAGCTAAAAACTTTGGCCAATTTGGGTTTCTAGTACACACAATCAAACAAACATCCTATTTGCGACTAGTATAATTTGCCAAATAAGATGACTTCAAGAGATAAACCATCGGGGCTTTCATAGCAGAGCCCCTAATTTAAATCCCGGGAATACCATACACAAGCATGTTGTGTTGTTGATATTATGTTTCATGAATTGCTTTTGATTCTTCATAGAATGTGTGTCCATCAATATCTGGAAACAACATAATGTAATGAGTATTTTTGTATAATAATTGTATTTTTCAATTTCATACTACCATGTTCAGTGCATTTAGTCATAGAATAGTAGCTTGTGGGGTATGCACCATTTTATTATAAATAATGGTATCCCTCTCCTTTGTATGATCCAAGTGTGGTCAACCAGTCCATGTGTACCCCACATGTGCTTGCTCACTCAGTGTACCCTAGACAGCACCGTGCCAACTCGCGCCATCCGGTCAGCATCTAAAATCCACATAGTATTCACAAACATACTGTGCAGCTCAATCGTTGTGCAGAATGTTCAATCACATAGCAGCCACATGGAGACTACACACCACATGAAGCCATGTCAGGCACCACTTTCAGAGATAGTGTTATGCCAGCACACCCATCTGCATACCGCACATCTAGAAGTTGAACCATCACACCTATAGGAAGGCGAACTGTCATCCATTGCAGAAAGTGAACTTTTTTGTAATTGTCTTCTTTTTAACTGTTTTCTAGTGGGGTAAGCACCAGTTTATTACAAATAACAATATCCCCTCTACTTTGTATGATCCAAGCATGGCCACCCAGTCTGCATTCTCCTCCTAAGGGCATTTATGTACCCTGCATACACTTGCACACTCAATATAGCCTGGACAGCACTGTGCCGACTCAGGCCATCCATGCAACACCTACCATCCACATAGCATTCACAGACATACCACGCAGTTCAACCCTTGCATGGAACATTAAGAACACAGCAGCCACATGGAGACTGCATTCCCGGTGTCATTTTCAGAGTTTGCGCCATGTGGAAGTATACCATCACACCTATAGGAAGGCGAACCATCATCCATTATAAAAGTTGAACCATTTTTGTAATTGTCTTCTTTTGTAACTCTTTTCTTGTAATTATATAGAGTAAGATGTTGATACCCAAAAGCAACATTATAAAGCACCTCCATTCATCTAGAAACTCATTCAAATGCCTCTGAGAGCAGAGCAATGCGCTCTTTGGTTGTTTCCATGAATTCATGATGCGGCTCATACCAATAAAGTCTCATTTTTCTATACCACCCATGAATCCTTTGTTATAGCGTCTAAGCCCTTTAAAATTTCAAATCAATCTAGACATTTCCCATCTTTGAAGGTAAAAGTGACACCACAACATTGGATAGTTGGATTCAATAATTGGAGTCCTACATCTCCGTTAATCGCTTCAATGACACAAAGAAGATTAGATTCGACACTAAAGATGTCCATTCCATTGCATACTAGTGGGAATAGCATGTAGCACAAGCAAGATTACGAGCCTTTGTCAACACTTGGAGTGAGTTTTGTCTCGTGCTATGTAGAGCGAATATTAGCCCCTAACACCGAGGATGACTACATGAAGTTTCAACGGATTGCACGAGTCAAGGATCAATCGGTTCAAGATTATACCAAGTCTCATGACTACGTTGTGCGCGTTCGAGACAACACAACGAAGCAACATACGGTGTTGAAGTACATCAACAAAGTTTTACGGTTTTACCTTATATACATGCCAGATTGAATTCTTAGCTCCAACACATTGGGGCAAGCATACCGCATACCGCGACACCACTAAGATCAAGGCCAAAGTCAATATGAGAAAAGTATTTTCCTCTTCATCGCCACTATGCGCAAGAACAAGCCCATGTCCAGTGAACCAAACCCTCCTACAAATAAGCGAGAACACGTAGCACAAATAAAAATAACCAAAGCCGCCTCTTGCTCAACAAAAGGCCCACCCCAATCCCATCGGCATCGACATACTCAAGAAGAAACAATGTGACAAGTGATGCCACCGACATAGCACAAGTTCACACCACGATTATAAGTGTCACGCACATCAATCTTTGATTGTGCGATCTACATTAAGTCTCGTGCGCAAGCAGAAGACACCGATTAAAATGTTACTTGTTTGAGTGCAACACCTCTGCCTCCAACATTTCAAATGAATGAGAATGTCTCTTCCACTTGTGTTGTGTCAAGGGCCAGCCCCTTCGTGTCATTATTGACACCGGGAACTAAAAGAACATGCGCAAGATGCAGTCCAGCACCTAGGTCTTGCCACTAAAGCACATGCTCGGACGTACTCCTTAGAATGGATACATCAAGGGAAACATATTCATGTTTAGCACCACCGCACTTTCAAGTATTGGAGACATGCCCATGTGAGACACAACCACTTGTTACTTAAGGCCA
Organism: Taxus wallichiana var. yunnanensis; assembly: GCA_018340775.1. NCBI lineage: Eukaryota > Viridiplantae > Streptophyta > Pinopsida > Cupressales > Taxaceae > Taxus > Taxus wallichiana. The sequence continues at coordinate 179,237,959 of CM031235.1, forward strand.
TTGCAGATCTACGAGATCCTTCCCAATAAGCCATATGTGTATGACTACAATGAGACAGATCAAGCTAAAACACAATGTTGGACCATCTAAATCAATGAACACATTTTCAACATCGGGGTACCCACCAAAGAGCAAATCTTTCAAAGCTTTGATTTAAAACTCGTTGTTTTTCGCCAAGTACTCACGACTTTTCGTGATTCAACTTTGTACTGAAAAATCTTTGCAAAAACTTCATGAGTCAAGGTACCCGAGAAACTCGTAATTTTCACCAAGTAATTGCTACGATAACTCAATGAAAATAGCAAATTCCCGGGTCGACTTGACTGGAGGAAAAATATAACACCCAAGTCAAAAAAACAATTTTATCCCAAAAGTAGAGCTGCAGTCTACATTTTTCCTCTGCAAATACAAAAATGTGATTGACACTAATAGTAGTTCATTGGAACTAGGGTTTTCATAATATTAAGGAACACATACAAGCGGTAAAACATTACATTTTGATTTTGGTTTAATGTGAAAAAGAAATCTTAAGAGTCTACGATGTGAGATTTACTTTTATCGCTCATTCCATGATTTGCAATAAAATTGTATGCAGTTCGACTATCTTTGAGTATTAATGAGACTATATGTTTCTAGTATCTACTTCTTCATTGATTAGCACTAAAGAACTAGGCCCTAGGATTTTTATTTTCAATTTCTTGAATCTTCTACTTCTTTGTTTGATGCGTGAGACGTAAGGTAAAAACCGCATGTTGATTAACTTTCTAATGGCTTCAAGTGGGCAATTGATCTTCTTGAAGTCAGTTGATGCCTCCCACCGAGTGAAAAATGCAAAAAAATTGTGATTTGTTGGATGAGTTGGTGACGAAGTGGGTGTGGAGAATATCGTCCAAATTGAGATAGACAATGCAACAATATATGTAACAAGAAGGAGACTTTTTTGGGAGAGACACCCTACACTTTTTTGGACCCATTACACAGCCCATTGCATTGATCTCTTACTTGAGGACATAGGAAAGATGACATGGGTGAAAAATGTGGTTGACGAGGCAAGAAATATCGCTAAGTTCATCTACAATCACACTTGACTAGTAAGTGTCATGAGAGAGCACACCAATGGAATGGAGCTTGTGCAATCAGGAGTTACATGATTCGCCACAACCTTCACCACATTGCAGAGCATATCAGCCTCACTAACATCTCTTAAACATATGTTTGTGAGCCGTCGTTGGTTGGAGTCTCCTTATCCTAGGAAGTCCAAAGGGGAAAGGGTCCTAACAATTGTTTCGAAGATGTATTTGCAAAACGCATAGAGGAAATCCTTAAGATAACCTTGAACTTAAACTTTATTTATTTATCATTTAATTGTTATAAATTTTTTGGTTTAAAATTCTCTTAATTTTGATTTCAAAATCGCACATTATTTTGTTTAGGTGTCAGAGCCTTTGGTTAGAGTTTTACAATTGGTAGATGGAGAGAAAAAACCAACAGTGTTATTTGTATGAGGCCATGGACGTGGCCAAGGAGGCCATAGTAAATTATTATGGGAAAAATCAAATGAATATGAACCCATTTGGATTGTAATTGATTGGAGATGGAACAAGCAAGTCCACCTGACATATAAATGTAGTGGCTTACTACTTCACCAAGTTTTTCTATTTCGATTCATTTAAGGTTGATGAGGAGGTTATGGATGGCCTTAATACATGCATAGAGAGGATAATCCCTAATGAAGAAACTAGAGATGCAATTATTAAGGAGTTCTGCAACTTTACAAGGCTCTAGAGGGAAGGCTCTTTTCTTCAGCTCTATGCGTTAAAAGAAGAAACACCTCTCAACCAAGTAAAAACAAATTGAGTCATTTGTTTTTAGTCTCATTACTCATAGATACTAGACTTCTTTCATTTATTCAAGCCTAATTGACTTACAAAATTATAAATGTTTTATTTGCAAATTTGTGGTGAAGGTTATGGTGCAAAAACTAAATCTTTGGAAGCTAGCCATCCGTACTTTATGCAAGTCAGTCATATATTTCTTCTAGATATGAACATAATCAAAGTATGTTTGAATTTGTTCACACAAAGAAGCGCAATAGGTTGACTAAATAACGCCTCAATGAATTTGTTTTTGTGCACTCCAATTTTCACCTTCGCATGAGACTAGTCGAGGGGGAAGAGAGTCATGAGGCAATTGACTTGGATGATATCGATCCATATGTCAACATGATTGTTGATGATGAGTAGCCCATGTTTACCAAGGAGGGCATCACAAAGCTGGAAAGGGAAGTAGAGAAGTGATAGCATCAAGGGCAGCAAAGGCATTAGGAGCTGAAGGGGTTGGAGAGGATGCAGATGATATATTTGGGGATGATGTTGTTGCAAAAGATGAATCTGTACTTTTCACTTCTAGGGGGCAACAAACTTATACCAATAAGTGGAGATGATTTGATATTTCATATTAGTATATTTTGGTGCATTGATGACTATATCACTATAATCTATGATGTTATGAGCATTGTAATTTGTACTTTGTACTCTTTTTTGGTTGAAAATTAATAGAAAATATACTTATGCATTCTCTACATTCATTTCTCATGTCATTTAACAGTGTTTTACATGTTATTTAAGTTTATTTTATGAATTTATATTTTTTTTAAGTAGTAATAAAGTTGTCGAGTAATGCCAAGAAACTCCCGAGTCCCAAGTACGAGTCAAAATTTTGGGCTGCCAAGTAATGTCCGAGTATGAGTTTTTGAACCATGCTTCATATACAAGAAATGCTCCTATAATTGGGGTTTTCCATTGCTTTTGCACAGATTCTATAGTTGCTAGATATCAAAATCAATTTTCCTGCCTCGTCAAGGGAAGGCAAAGATAGTGAAACTGTCAAATTTTTATCAATTGTATTCTTTAAATTAGACATGTGGAAGGTGTTATGTACCCTTGAGCAGGTGACTGAAGAGAAAAAATTATCAACTCAACTCTTCAAAGAACAGTGAAGCAACTATAATACCTGGACGATAATTTTTATACTGCCTTCTTCTTAAAAGTTATCTATTTATAGTGTTGTAATAGAAGGGAAACCTGATCTCCAGCTGCAGATTCCCTCTCTGAGCAACGTTGGCCTGCGTGTGACTTCAGTCTTCACCCTATCTTGAGTAGTTTTCAAATTATCCTTTAGACCATGTAATATTTGTTGACTCTCTAGAGTGAAGTTTCAAATTGTTGGTAATTTGATATCGTGGATACCCAATCTATCAATGAAGTTGGACCATGCCCATATAAAGTCCTAAATAAAGTCATACCAATTGAGACTAATGTGTGGTTGTATACCAGTTTTCTTCTAAGTGAAACCACCAAAGCCATGCAACATATAGATTAGCCACATCATTGAGCAGATAACCCTCCAAGTTTTATTCACAATTCTTACCACACTAATGGATTCCCATTTTACATTTGGGATGGCCAATGGCTCAAGCAAACCTGGAATTTTAATTGCTTCCACAATGTTTCTTTGGCAATTCTCATAAGCCACTAGAAGATTGCGAAAACCATTTTTCAAACCCTTCCATTTGTAGGCTTTGATGACTTGTGCATTACTGTTAAAGTACCACGTGTATGGCTGATGGAGAAGAATGGTTTTCAGTCTTCATCTTAAATTTTGATTTTTGACTTAAAGCATTCTTTCATGGTGATAAATGTGTCCGTTTCAGAATGAATATCTGATCTCCTTGGCCATAGCTGAACCTCTAATAATGCAGCCAGCTCAATATCATTGAATTATTATGCCTTAAAATCATGTTGCCAATCTGGAATAGCTATCAAAATAGCCTGAATCTTTGAATTTTGGATAAGGAATCAGCTACCACATTTCTGTTACCTTAGCAATACTTAAGGTCTTTTTCATATGTTTGCACTTTGTTTTCATTTACTATCACTCACTGGGATCCCATTGTGATAGAAAGTACTTAAACTGTTATGGTCAATCCTAACGTTATATTTGCTACAAATCAGATGCTGGTTGAACTTGGTCAATGCATGTGTTGCATCTAGCATCTCCTTATCATAAATAGATAACATCTCTTTCTCATCTAGCTTGCAGCTCTCAAAGGTAATGAGCCTGCCTCCTTGCATCAAGATTGCGCCAATACCCAATCCAGAAGCATCACACTCAACAATGCTAAGAAAAATCAAGAATTGGCAAGATGGGACAAGTACACATTACCCCTTTCGGGATCATAAAAGTTTGGCAACTTAAATTTAACCACTCAAATCTGTCTTTTTGGTCAAATATGAAAGCAAAGCGACCAAGTGAGAAAACACATTGATGAAGTGTTGGTAATAATCCAGGAAATCCTCTTATCTGATTTTTTTATTCTGGTCATTCCTTAATTGCTTAAATCTTAAATGCCACAGATAATTATATAAAATGTCCCGTAGATGAAAATTCATTTGCAGCAAAAACACATTTGCTTTTCTTGGAAAATAAATTTGTTAATCTACATAGCATTCGACACAATCTCAAGGTGCCCAAGTGTTACTGCAAATTCTCATTATAAACTAAGACATCAAAAACACCAAAATACACTTCCAGAGATAAGACTGAAATACCTTATTTACAGTAGCTTGGAAAGTCGGTAGTGCATTTGTGAGTCCAAAAGGCATAACCAAAAATTCACAGTGCCCATGGGAAGGTCTTGAATGCAGCTTGTGTATATCCCCAAATCTCATCATGATCTGATAGTGGCCAAATCACAAGTCAATTTTAGACAAAACAGTTGCTCCATGACACTCGTCAATCAAATTATCCACCTTTGGAATAGGAAACTGACTTTTTATAGTTTTCTTGTTGAGATTCAATAATCAGTGCTCATCCATAAAAGTCATCCTTCTTGGTTACTAATACCAATGGTGCAGAAAATGTGATTTTACTTGGTATAATGTGTCCCTTGTCAAGTAGTTCTGGCACCCTCCAAAAGGCAGTGGTGTATTTGTGAGTCCAAAAGGCATAACCGAAAATTCACAGTGCCCATGGGAAGGTCTTGAATGCAGCTTGTGTATATCCCCAAATCTCATCATGATCTGATAGTGGCCAAATCACAAGTCAATTTTAGACAAAACAGTTGCTCCATGACACTCGTCAATCAAATTATCCACCTTTGGAATAGGAAACTGACTTTTTATAGTTTTCTTGTTGAGATTCAATAATCAGTGCTCATCCATAAAAGTCATCCTTCTTGGTTATTAATACCAATGGTGCAGAAAATGTGATTTTACTTGGTATAATGTGTCCCTTGTCAAGTAGTTCTGGCACCCTCCAACTATACGGCATTGCTCCTGGCCCTGTCAGGAGGAAGGCCCTTGGAAAGGTCGCCAAACACCACTTCATATTATTTTAATACATGTTGTACTGGATAGATATATGTTGGTTTTTCTGTATCGTAGAAGTCTGCAAGCCCTTTAAGATGTGGCAAATGAATACATAACATGGAGTGCTCTGTTTGATTTCCTATTGCATCTTATGAGCTGATTGAGAACATTTCGGTGGTTCAAAATATCTATTTTCATTTTCGTTACCACCCTGCATAAAATTCAAATGCAACTCCTTAAATTCCATATGGATTTCACCAAGTCCATGTAGCCATTGTATAACCAATATGACAGCGGCACTGCTCAAAGGTAATCTACAAAAATCATTGGGTAAAACCAATTTGAGGGTCACGCCATTCATATTACTTCCATTTGCAATGCTAACTTTGAAAGAAGGGTATGCACAGATACGTAAATCACATGCAGAGACAATTATGGAATCAATAAAAATGTGTGTACTGCCTCGTTTATTCAACAGTATAACTCGTCTCCTTTTAATCCATACTTCCAATCTTAAGGTAGGGTGTGAAGATATACATCTATCTAATGGCAGCCGAAGATGCATTGGGTCTCTTTGTGTGGCGGCCCATCTAGAGGTGGCATGTCTGGATGGATATGTATCTGTTCGTTCTACTGTTCCTGAACCATTGAAAAAAATCACTATAATCATCAATAGGGCCTTTTGCATATTTTGTTGTAAATTCCTCAACTCTATATAGCAATCATCACTAGTGTTTTTATCAAACACATCATAAAAGAGAGGAGAAATCATACCACTTAAGGGCCTTGTTCTTAAAATCATCTTGGAAATCTAAATTAAGATGACACCACCAATCAAATGTGGTTTCCTCCAAGTTTAGTGATGCAAACTGAATTTTTTTCCAGCTCAGTCATTCAATTCATATTATAATAGACATCAAATTTATAAATCCATGCGCGTGGTTCAAATTTTCCCGTCCCCTCAAAGCTAGGAATACCAATTTTTAGCATCCAAGGTAAGCCTTCAGCTCTAGCATAGTTATATCTTCATTGATACACATGTCCATCATGCATTGTCATCACACAATACTCTTAGAAACCATAATTCAATCTGAAGTCATTAACAATCGTCACTCTCCATAACCTTCTAATTGGAGCTTCATATATATCCTAGCCTCTTTACTTGTATTTCTTTGTCTATGAGAAGTTGACCATCCCAGATCAAAAGAAGGGTCTCTGCTAGGTCTAGTCCAATGACATACAACATTTAAGCTCTGTGAAGATTGATGAGAAGAAAGGGATTTATTGCTCCTGCTAAACAATGGTTTCCCTGCGATTCGTGTCTCTGTCTTAACTCCCTGCTCATTGTCCGTATCCTGAACCATAGGATGGAAATTGTCTTTCGTAACCTGTTTTGGGAGTCTTTTATTTCCTCGCTGTTATAGCTTCACCGGCTGACAATCACGATTCTGATACCAATTAAATGAACTGAACTCTGAAATTAAAAATCTGATGAACAATTTCTGAATTTCCGAATCAGATTCTACAAAATCTGAAAAAGACAATTGTCTGAAATTTCTAGAAACAATAAGCATTAACATTATGTTTAACTTGATTTTGAGCTGGTGAAGCTCAAGGCTCAAACACTTTCATTACATTTCTTCCAATTGTCCGGTTTATGACCCCAGCCACTAGGGCAGCTCATTGAGCTTATACCACAGTTCGCCACCCTTAGCGTGTGCATACACAATGGTCACATCTGGTTTGCATGCGATACTGTCAACCTGGAATATTCTCCAACTGCAAACAAAATGAGGGCTCCGCTGCTAACAACACCCTTCTGTAAAAGTCCATTCCATCACCTCTGCGTACCTGGAAAAAGGTTTTCCCTACCCGAATGGACGTTGGTCAAAGGGCAACCAAAGTTCACAAGAGGGCCACTCCCAATTCTGAAGACAAGCCAAGCTTCAGCGCATTAAATACTTTTCCAGCAACATCACACAATTTACAAAACAAAATTTGATTATTACAATAAGGATTTTCATACGTGAAGCTCTCTCACATATTTCGACACACTCCTAAAAATAAACTTCCTCAAAAAATCCAAATCCTTGATTTATTCTCCTAAAGCAATCTTTAACCTTTGAATGTGTTTATTTGCTTTATAAATTTATACTTATAAAACCATCTTTGGAATTAATTTATATTTTATCATCTTCCTATTTTCCAAGAATAAGATCCACCCATCATTTAGTCCATATAACATAGAAGGAGAACAACCAGGAGCCTTACCATGTCTGTACAATTTCCCTCAAGTACGTTATATAATGCATTTGTTACAATTACGCTTGAGCCCTCACTTCTGTTTTCTCGAATTCTTGCATATAATCATCAGACTGCTTCCTTCATATCACCTTTCTCACTGAACCCATTATTCATCAAGTGTTGGGAAAAACATAGATCAGAGCTAGACATATCATTCTAGCAAATAATCCATGCAACAAGTGATGCAAAAATGGAGTGTTAGGAGATTCCCAACAATATGTAAAATATCTTGTTTGTCATTGGGTCGATTCCCCCAACATAACACATTGTAAATGCACCAACCTTGATAGATACCATTTCTAAGGTAATAAATAATGGGTAGACGAGCATGTGGTTATGTCTCTTACATACAATCAAATATGACAAAAAAAGAAATAGAATTTGAACTGGATATAGGTGAAAAAAGGTCTCAAATGAGTAAAATTTGTAAGAAACACTGTTTTGTAGAATAAACTTGGAATATGACAGAAGTAAAAGTGTATGTAATAAAGAATTTTCCTGCTTTGCATCTTTGGCTTGAGGAAAACTCAAATCCTCATCTTATCATGATTGTTTATACTGAAAAAACTAGTTCACTTCCCTTTCTACGCATGTTCAGAAATTGAAAATGTATTTCGCCTCCTATTTGTTCAGTGGCACAATTGAACAGGGCCAGCAGATGGAAATAGAAAATGTACTTCACCTCCTATTTATTCAGTCGCACAAGTGAATAGGACCAGCAGATGGTACAAAGGCTCAACAGATTGACAGATATCGTGGGTAGCTTTCCTAATGATCATAATCAAGCATAAAAGTGTGTTGTGGGATTTACCTTCCTCAAATGCTCACAATGATTATTTTCTTTTTGACTACGATCTTCAGGGATGTTTAAACAGGGAATAAAATCAACCATGAAGGTCACTTCCATGCTGCAACCAAATAGCTCAGTATGCAGAGTCATAAATAACACTAGCACAAACCCATAAAAATCCAGGTCTAGTATTTTCACCAATAGCTGGTACTTTTTTTTTTAAATTCTCGTGGTGATGGGGTTTGATGGACCCTTTGGGCTCTTTGGTCTCCTCTGTTGGGAGTACTGCTTCCATAACAAACTCATTGGAAAAAGGGAACATTCCTGAAAGATTAAGTAGATGGTTTTTCTACTTTTATACATGAAGCTCTCTCTTTCATCATGTTATGTTAATATACACATGTTTTATGCCTTGCTTTGACAGTGCATCTTGAAATTTCAGCAAGTCCCGTAGAAAATTACCTGTGATTACAGGATTAATGCTCTTACAGAAAATATAGTTCATCTCATAAATTAAAGAAGCTGAAAACCTGTTATCAATAATGTACTGACCTCGTAAGTGCATAACCAAACAGCACATCCTTATCTTTTCCTAAGAATTGGATCCTAGGCCAACAGCAAAACCCTCAGAACTTTACTATGGTCTCTTGCTAAGGAAACATTATATGAAATGTCCTTCACTGTCTGGGATAAAACCCTTCTCAATCATTTCATTGTGAACTATATCGTATGTGACATGATTAGGAACCATACCCTTCTCCAACATTTCATTAAGAAGTTCATTTGCGTCCTGCATTCTGTTGTTTCTGCATAGTCCTCTGATGAGTACATTATATGTTGCAACATTAGACCATCGCCCTCTTTTTTTCCATCCTCTTGCGCAGGCTGAAAGCTGCATCTATGTCACCTTCCTCACAGAAACCATCCATTAAAGTATTGTAAGTCACATGGTTGGGAGATACCCTAGTTTCAAACATCTCATCCAAGAGCTTGAGAGCATTTGACGTTTTGCCTTGTTGGCGCAAGCCATTGATCAATACATTGTAGGTGGTCACATTAGCTTCAACATTTTTCTCTGACATTTCATCACGAAGTTTGGAAGCATCTTTCATCTTTCCTTCTTTGCAAAACCCGTTGATAAGAGCATTGTAGGTGGAGACATTAGGCAGGATACCTTTCTTTATCATAAGTTCCTGGAGCCGAAAAGCCTCTTGCATTTCCCTGTTTCTGCAATAGCCATCAATTAGTGTGTTGTAAGTTACAGAGTTGGGAGTAAAACCTCTTCCTGCAATTTCAACAAACAACTCCTCAGCTTTTATTGTCTGCCCACTTTTGCAAAGGCCATTAATGAGTGCATTATAAGTAACAATGCTAGGCAACACACCCTTTTCCTGCATCTCACCGTGCAGTTCAAAAGCTTCCTCGATCTTGTCCTCATCACACAGTCCACATATTAAAGCATTGTAGGTGACCACGTTAGGCAAAAGACCCTTCTCCTTCATTGTCTTTAGCATCTTGAATGCAGCAGCCACATTTCCTTCTTTGCAGTATCCATCAATGAGAGTATTGTAAGTAACCTCGGTAGGAGATAATCTCTTCTCCAACATTCCATTAAGAAGCTCTTTTGCTTTATACATTTTTCCGCTCCACCTTTTTGCAATAACCGTCAATAAGTGTATTATACGAAATAGCATTGGGCAAGCAATCCCACATTTGCATGTCTGCAATTAGATCACTAGCTCTCTGCAACTTCCCTTCCTTGCAGAGGGCATGAATCACTATGTTGAATGTAACAACATTTGGAGCAATCCTCCTCCTAATCAGTGCCTCGTACACCTTCCGTGTCATCTCCCAATGGCTTGATTTCACTAAAGCATTCAAAACACCATTGCAGGAGATGATAGATGGTCTAAATCCATATAACTGTGACCTGTTGATAGCCTCCACAGCCTCTGCAAGCATATCATTCTCTACATAGACATCTATAAGCATATCTACAATCACTGGATCAAAGACACGTTGATCTTGGGTGTTGGCAAGTGAATGGAAGAGTGCAGCAGTCGAATGGTTGTCCTGCCTTGCAATGTGTTGTAATTGGACTCTGGCATCCTTGTATTTCCTAGCCCTAGCTAGGATGTGCAAAAGGGTGCAATCAAACTCGATGGTATGTTCAAAACCTTGTTCTCTTGCTGCCCAATTGAAGTATATGAGGGCTAAGTTGGCATTTGCTTTCCATTGAAGAAGAAGTTGTAGAAACCCAACTGGGGTTACACCTGACAAAGCCAATTCCAGGTGCTCCCATTGTTGTTTATCAATGAAAAAGCATGCCCTCTTAATAAATTCTTTCGAATGATAAGCTTTTTCATGCGGGAGGGAACTTTCAGAAGAGTCCGTGGGGATTTGAGTGTTCTGATTGATGAAACAGACGCCTCTAACAAATACATGGCCTAGAGGAAAAGGAAAAACAACAAGTGAATTGCTCTTCCATTTGAAAGGCAGAGGCTTGCACAAGGGAATGGATGGCTCTAATAAAAGATGATGGAAACATTGTTTTCGTGGATGTGAATCTAACATCCGGGTATGAAATAGATAGTGTGTAGGTCTCAATTTTAGGTCAAAATGAATAGAATTAAAAGGGCTACATTGATGTCGTGAAAAATGTAAATGGCGATTGGAATTGTTAATTTCTGCACAAGATGGAGATATTTGCTGAAATTGAAAGCACTTACCCTCTGATATATTTTTTAAACTTGCGCTGCTGCAGGCGTTGGAGACGTTACAGCCATGTATGGGTGTGGTGAGGCTGAATCTGGCTTGTTCAGTGCACCTGAGTTTGTCCACCCTTCTACTGAACTCCGCCATTGGTTTTGAGAATCTGAAAATTTAAAATATTAACTGAGTTATGTTTTGATCCACTCTCATTTTAATGTTTTTTCAAGTCCTGGATGCACTAAGGTATAGGTTTCAAATTTTGCTTAACAGGGTGCTGCTGCTTTCTATTTTCTTTTTTACTTTTTTTTTTTTCCTTGGATTTTGTTTGGAATCCACATTACATATAATGTCTGCATCTCAGTCTATATTAAATTAATATATAGTAAATTATAATGTTCAATAAGTGTAACACGGACCCAGATTGTCTGTGTTGGGAATCTAGAAGGATTTGTACCCCAAGGAATGAGTATAAGCGATCATCATCCTCACCAATTAGACTATAACCCTTTCAATTTAACATGATTTTTACTCAATCAATGAAAGAAATATTTCAATAACATTTACAAGACCGAGTATTATATTATATCAAAATTTTGCAACAAAAGTGTTCCATGCTAACACGTCTTTTTAACCAACGGCTCGCCTATTAGTCTTATGTGATTTCCACTATCTTTTTAATGTTAAATCTTCAATAGATCTTGACCAAAAGCTTGGTGTTTTGTCGAGCATCACCTCTTCCACAAGACATTTAGGTTATCTTCATCCTTGATACGGATGTTACTTTAGACTCTCGCACTCTATGATGTAGTGTCATTATGTCTCCACCACCTCTTTTTTATAAAATAGGCATATTCTCATTTCCCACTCCCCAACTTTTCAATCAATCGAAATGCACTTTTAATAATTAACAAGGAAAATATATTTATCTCCACTATATTTGGTCAAGATATTTGAAGCTTTTCTAATGGAGTAAACTTATTAATATTTTTGATAAAAACATGTAATTCTTTAACATTAAACATGAAAAAACATATTTATCTACACAATGATTGGTCAAAATATTTGAAGCCTTATTTTAGGCTTCCTATATTTCAGCAATATGAGGATGAAATGTAATGTTCGTTTGTGACTAGAAGTACATGATGTTGACGTGTTGAGTTCGCAATATTAGTTTGGAAAATCAATTTGATGAAAAGTTAGTTTTCCATTCTCACACATTCACCAAAACTAAATTAACATGTGTGTGTGTGCGCGCGTGCACATTTTAAAGATGTCAAATGATATTGTTATCAAGATGCCTATTTCATTAATGTCAAAACTTGATATAGATGTCTTGAGAATGATACATCTTTGTACATTTTACATAGACTTATCTAACATCCACAAGTTTGTTGTTTTCTTTTAATATATAACTAGCAATCGCACATGAAGTGTGCGATGGAAACGTCGAAGGGGATGCATGGAAGAAGTTTTACTTGGGGGAGATAAACATGAGAGGAGGAAAATGGTGATAAATAAGGAGATTGAGGGAGGATATGTCCAGGAGAGTGAAAAATGATGGTGAACCTGTGTAGCGATCAGAGTTTCTCCCTTCATTAGTTTTGATGACGGTGTATGCAAATGAGCATTGGTAAAACACCTTGACCTCTAATTTCCTAGTTGTTTGAGAAGAACAGTTGTGGAGACATGCATCTGGAATTTCTTTTTAGCATGATTAATGTTTGATTCATTGGGAAAAGAAGGAAAAAAATTTGCACGTCATGCCCTCCTTCAATCCTTTAGGTCATTCATTGAACACCGAGACAACACCTTGAGCTCTCATTTCCCTTATGCTTGATAGGATTAATTATCGAGACTTGCATTTGGAAATACTTTTTATCATAATTAATGTTTGAGGCATTGACAAAGAGGGGGAAATCGTGCGCACCATATCCTCCTTCGATCCTCTAGGTCATCCAAGGTTATAAAAAGGGAACGTTTCAATATGAAGATTATATTTTAGTTGATCGGTTGGAAGATTATAATTCAATTGGTTGGTGTGAAGATTATAATCTATTGATGAGCAAACAAATTTGGATGCATTGAATGTGTTGAATGCATGGATGTCAATCAATGACAGTTGGAAGAGATGTCAACTCATATGTTGAGGCACGGGGACATGTGTAGCCAACATCATTTAGTTGTGTGGAGAGTCGATTGTGGCTGCTATGTGCATAATGTGGAAGCCTGAATTGTTGACAACACCATTTCTGACCATGGAATTGTGATGTCAGATCACTCTTCTTGGAAAGCGACACAATTAAATATTGCATTCTCGTCATACAAATTGAAGAGATGTGTTTTTTATCGATGAAGACATAAGTGGATGGCGAGGATTGGTCCATGTTTTTAACATCCATACAAAATGGATCTTAGCCATCTATCTCTAACTAGTGTCAAACGCAATAATCCTCAATCTCATTGTAAACACCTTCTACGTAAATATATTGAAGCACAATTGTGGAGGAGGGCTAGAGACCCCCCTCACATGATGAATACACTATAATACAATGGATCACGATGTTGAGGATTTACAATTACAAGTGATTGTTTGTTAAAACAAAAACAATGAACATGTCCTTATAATCTGGTGACCTTTTCCATCTAATAGGACATGTAGAAATACGAAAAATAAAATATTCAAATATGCACACATTCAGAAGTCATTCAATACCCAATGATTTGTTATAGAGAATGTTTTCATACTAATAACAAGAATCATAATATTAAGTGATAGCAGGAACAACTTATTGCCCAAACAAAATGAATAAAGATGTTGAAATTCCTTCTAAAGTTTGAAACCTCTTCGAGGATCAAGGTTCACCACATGAGTTGAGATCTAGTATGTAAAATGTTCGTAATATCATTTGTTTGTATCCAACCGCAGGAGCCCAAAATGGGCCTTTATCAGAAACAAAGGATTATGATTAGTGCTCGACATTCTTTGGGATGACGACAAAAGCATACATCAAACAAATGGAACTCCTAGCCTTTTGTATCCTATCCTACAAGTTCTGCACTGCAAATAAATGAGAGGGGGTATGAATACAAATATAATTGTTTGCAATGTTTTTCTTTCAACAAACTTTCCACATATTTTGGCAAGGTGGTGTTGACATTGCCTGCCACATAGAATATAGTGAAACAATATGTTACACTACTCCATCAAGAAGTTGCACCACCACCACCTATAACATTGTTCACATGTATATTATTTGGTTCGGTATATGTACAAGTTGTGAAACTAAAATCAACTTATACAGTATTAAAATTGTATAGATGAGAATTAGAAGATCGAGTGCAAGAGAAAATATGTTGGGCCCCAGAATATTGGCTAAGTACAAGAAGGCATGTGGGCATACGTGACCTATTTCAAGAAGGGCACGCCATGTGAAGGCGTGTAGGGAAGGGTTCTAACAGAGTTTTGCAGAACACACGGCGCACTCTCAAGGCGAGATAGGTTTCGGGACTTAGCCATATTCGACGTTCCAAGAAGCACACGAGAAAAGTGTGACCCGTCTAGCATGCGGAGTAGATAAGGTGCCGATGGCACCTCAATGGTGACAGAAGGAATATTCCATGCATGCGATGGAAGGATCCAAAAAGACATCATTGCAAGGAGTGGAGAGCTTGGATCAAAGGAAGCATGTTCCACTAGAGGACCACTTGGACACTTAAGAATTGATCTGTTACCTCGAAGGCATAACGGTGAAGGAAAAAAGCTATATATAGAGATGCACTGGGTAGAAAGGGAGGTGTGGCAAAGTATCGAGGTGGTGGAAGAGAGGCGAAAATCTGCAAAGATATCATGGAGGATTTTGTAGGTTGGTATTAGAGGAAATATAGGAGTGATGGCATATTCGGAGGGATGGGTCTGTGTTTATCCTTGTAATGTAAAGGACGTAGTATAGTTTCTGATGCATGACCTTGCTATGCATTATTATGTTGGTCTGTTATGGCCTAAGGGAATGTAATGTGGTTACTGAACTCATTAATATGAATGGAAGTTTCTATTCTAAAGTATATATATGTTCATGAGCTTAATCCTAATACATTTCCTTCGTGTTATGAATTAGTTCTATATGTTGTTTGTTATTTCTCTTTTATGGATGCATTGATATGATAACTCGTCCTAGGTTCTTAGAATGAACACATGGTTCCTTCCCATAATTTTGCACTTAAGTATCTGTCATAAATGATGTATTCTCACAAGACTCACATAAAGGAGGGGCTCGACACCCGCACATGCCTTGGGTGAGCGCCTAACACCCACTGGGTGATAGGTTGGCGAGCATTGGGATTAGGGATCGTTGTTCTAAGGGTATAAAAATGACTACATCTTGGTTTTATTGCCGGGACCTCTTTTTAAAGTTGTTGTGAGAAATGGCATACATCTTGGTCCCTGTGATGCGTGATGACGAACATCTGACCTTGGAAAGTGTTGAAAGATGGTTCAAAAGCATGGAGGATGAGTTTTCTCAAAGATTCAGGACCGGACACGAGAGTTCGATACACATAGATGGGTAGAAGAGAACCTATACCATGAGTTGTATGAGACTTTCTTCTACGTTTTCCCAATAGAAATTGTTAGTGCAGAATCACAAAGCACCCCGAATGGCCTCGCTCGTGAAGAGGGCATTCGTGTGATTGCACAACACGGGACCATCTCTCAAGATGTGGGACTTGCAAAACCTAAGATGGCCCTCCGAAGAAATCTCGGTTCTTGCTTCCTAATCTACCTCCGCCACAAACTACTCCGGTGCGGGCATAGTCTAACCGATCCTAATCTAACCGTTCTAAGGGGAAAGAGAGAAAGAGAGAGGGTGAAAGAGCCTACACTAAGCAGTGATACACCAGAAAGGGAAGTGCGAGATACTCTATTGAGGGAAAATGAAACAGGAAAAGGGAATCGAGGGAGGTCGATGGAAGTGACACATCAGTCTCCATGCATAGAAACTCCATGAAGCACGATTTCCTACACCTACAAATGTGAAATACATGCACAGGGATCAAACATGAGATAGAGAGACATAGAGAAACAACAGGACAAAGCTAAGGGTTGAAAGACGCCAGAAACAAGGTTTTATTTGTCTGTAAGGTGCATAGATTATTACATGCGGTGCTCAGAGGCACAAATACGCTCTCTAGGTGTAGTAGAAGGCCTACAACTCAAATGGAGTCAAGAAACGACTTTGACAAAGTTTCTCACACCTGAGAATGTCTCCCCTTCTCAAAATGAGAAGTGTTACAATATATAGAAAGAATAAGAGAGAGAAGAGGGAAAAAACAAATCCTACTTCAACCACCATAGGATACGCATTGAATCTTTCCTTGAAAGCTTCAACCACCATCAATCAATGCCCCCTGTAAATCCGCCTACAATCTGTCGATTCTGGCTCCCTAGCGGATCAAATTAAATCTAGTCTGGTAGTTGAAGAAATCAGATTCTACATTAATGGCCTGGAAAATGTTTTCCCAATTTTCACCCACCAAATATTGCTAAGAATGATATTTTATGTTTCCATAGCGTAGAGGGGTCGAGACATTTCCAAAAAGTCTTCTCCCACCCAAATCTGAGTTTCCAGTCAAAATATATGGCCATTTGAAATTTTGGGTCATTAGTGCTCAATATTTGAAAGAGTTTGTTTGTACCAGTCCACGTGGCAGCCTCGTGCTCATTTGAGTTTTGACTCCTTCCATGCTCTTGAATTTGCACCCATGGGACACGTGGCAACTTCCATGGGCTCCTTGGGTTCCCTTTGTATTTTGCTTGGGTCCCTTATGTTTGGCGAAAACATTGTGCCCAACCTGAGACACGTGGCGGTTTTTTGCATGTCGAAAAACTACCTCCATACTCTACCTTTGAGATAGCATCACGCTGAAACTTGGCTCCCTCCATTGGCCTACCTCTACTTTTTTACCTCTCTTGACCATTGGCTATGTGGAGGGATGGCACAAGTTTGAGTCTCTGCCCAAGGTCCCGCTTTTGAATGTGTGTTGTTTGGACACTTGGCACCTTCCGCTGAGTCAAAGAATTTTCAACGGCCGGTGCAACTTTTGGGGCCCTGGATGCATGGAGGCTTGGCGCTTGTTTGAGTCTCCTTTTGGATTTAACCTTTGGAGGTGCGTCGCTTGGACACTTGGCAACCTCCGCTGACTCTCTATACTTAGCCAATTTCGGGCTCATTCTGAGTCATTTGTAGAGCCCGAAGACTTCGAGCCTTCATCGTTTCTTTTCCTTTGAGCCTCTAGTTCTTTTATATTGTTTCTTCTCCCGACCTGTTATTCCGTTTCGAGTCCACCTGTGTCTGTTTCTTGGATTTGAAGTACAACTCGTTCTACGTGGTCATTTCTTGAATTTCTTGCACGGGGTTGTTTTTGACTCTTTTGGGCCTCTGATTTCATTTGTGTCATTCAACCTCATTTAGACTCTGCATTCCTTGGATCAAGCTTGCTTGTCCCTTTATTTGTAATTCGGAACATGAGCTTACGGATCTGAATCGTTCCCTTCATATTTTCTTTATGTGCGGGGTTTGTTTTGACCAAACTTGTCGAGGGTGAATTTGGGATAACAATTTGGTGACTCATGGGCACATCTACTTGCTAGATGAAGAGACCGATGGGTGAGCCTTAAAGCATCCATTGGGCATGGAGTCATGAATGATATCCTTGAAATGGACTCCCCGACTACTTGCACTTTCTATGTTCTGCCTGACCCTGAGCCTTCCCGCGCATCTGCACTCTCAATATTCATAAGAAAATCTTGGAAACGGAGTTTCTGAGAGTAGAAAATTGTTTCGACCGGGGCTTTTTCATCTGTCCCTAAAATTGATTGTAGGCATGTTGAAATGCATGGTGATAGAACCTCAGAGTAACAAAACACAACAACATGCACTATGTACAAAGATCAAATCATACATGCCTCAAATGAGACATGCAGAGTGTGCAAGAGCACTTCTTCTACTGAAAGCAAATCTACTCCTACTCTAATCCTACAACTGGCATAGGGAGGGAGAAGTAGCTTCCCTTTCTCAAGAGGGGCAGCCATGTAAATGATTTGACACTGAATATGGCTTCTTGTATGAGTGAAAAACGACAATAAGCCGGTCCTCCACCCAGATCATCAAGGTGTCAGTTGGAAACAAGAGAGATGTCTCTTTTAGTTGCTCTTCATTTGGATTGAAGAGGCATTGCAGCTGATCCTTGGTACTTTGGAGCTCATCCTCATGCTTAGAAGCAAGCATGACTAGTTGTGGCTTCTTCCTTGGCTCCAATGAAGCCAAGTACCTGATTGGGCATGGTTTGATCCTTTGAATGTGCCCACTACTTTGATCCTTAACTCCAAAAATGGAGTCTTCTTGTAGATCTTCCTTGATGGATGGTGAGAGAGAAATGGTGGTATTCTCTTGCTCTTTCCCTTCCTTCTCTTGTTAAGAACATGGAAGACTCATATCTTCCAACTTTGGTTCTAGAGGGCCATTATGAGACATTGGTTGCTTGCCTTGAATGCTCTCTTCCATCGTAGGAGGCTCATGTGCTTGAAAGGTGAATGATGGATGAGCAAACGATGTAATCTCCATGGGTTATTCTCCATCAAAGCAATCCTCCAAGTCAGACAGATAATACCTCTCCTAGTTGTTATGTTGCATATGCTCGACCTTCTCCATGGTGTCCTCCTGATCTATAACTTGCTCACCATGGTTCTCTTCATCCTCCAACATAAAGTTTGAAATCTCAAACTCTTCTTCAACATCAGAGCTTGAAGGGGATGAAGTGGGAGTAATAACTGAAGGTCCTTTTGTAGCCTGCTCCACACTTGGAGCCTCTGAAACTGTATGGTCCTCCTCCATCATGGGTTCATCAATCAAATCAGGCCCTTGAAATGAAAGCAAAGAATCTCCAATGATGCTTTCTTCATTGAGTGGCTTTAACACTGATTTGATCTCTCCCAACTACTCCTCTTCAATGGGGCTTGGAGTTGATTGTTCCTCTTCTTTAACTAGTTGTGCAGCTTGGATTAGATCAACATTCTCTTCAGACAGAGTGCCATTAGGGACACTGTATTCAGGGAAAACAGACTGCTGATCTTCTTCTTCTTGTTTTTGTTCCTTCTCTGCTACAAACTCAGCCTCAGCCACCACTGGCTCTTCAACCTTGACCTCCTCTATTGGCTTGACCATCAAAGGGATATTTGTAAACCCAAATTTGGCAGCCCAACTCTTCAAATTGTCTATCATTTCTTCTTTTTTGGGCTCCCCTTCTTGTTGTTTTCCTTGACTGGATTCTTGAGTCTCTTACCAACATGGACTTGGGAAAGCAAGAGGAGTGACAGGTTGGGGTTCAACCGGTTTTACAATTGTTTATGGTGGGGAGGGAAGTGGAAATTCTTGTTTATTTGGAGGGGATGATTTGTTTGGAAGGGAAAATGATAGAGGAACTAAGGTGGGATGGGAGATTAGGAGATGGAGAAAATAAACTCACACTTGGAGCGGTAAGTGAGGGGCTTGAATCTTGATCATGTTGAAATGATAAAGTCGAGAAAGAAAAATGAAGAGCTAGGAAGTGGTGGAGTTACCCATTGAAAAGGTTGTCTTGTGTCCAACTCATAGGCCTCAATATCCTCAATCCTTTGTGTAAGTTGAGGTAGCATTCCAACCATGAAGTCCAACTTCTCTTGAGGGTTGTAATGTCTTGGAATAGGGTCTTCCCATGGACAAGATACCTGAAACCAATCACGAAAGCATTCATTTGTGATGTACCCTAGATCGCACCATGCTAGCCTCCATTTTTGGATCTTCTCCAACAAACCAAGATTTTATGTGTAGCTATCACCATTGTATGCGTCCCCTTGTTCTTGATAAGCTCCATAGCCAAAGTGGTTTTGAATCTGCTCATAAGGGCAAGCATAATGGTTCGGGTTTGATCATACTTACTGATCTGGAGGAGCTTGAAAATACATTGGAGGATGCATGCACTGTTGCTTTATAAGTGTGAGTTCCATGAAGGGAATGAAATCATGATTGCACAACCTCATGGAATCGGAGAAAATGAAAGGGATGGGAAAATAAAAATGGATGAAAATGAGTGGAAATGGATGGAAAAGGTTTGCAACTTAGAGAATGGGTTATTGACCAAATAGAGTCACCAAATGTGCTTTGCATGTGCCTCAAAAGGATGAATCTCACCAAGAACACATCAACTTGATGAAATGAAGTGGTAAGGTGCTTCAAACCTGTCCCACCGAGCATGCCAAAACTGTTAGTGCAAATCATAACACCCCGAATGTCCTGATTGTGAAGTGGGGCATTCGGTGTGATTGCACAACATGGGACCATCTCTCAAGCTATGGGACTTGCAAACCTAAGATGGCCCTCCAGAGAAAGCCGGTTCTTGCTTCCTAATCTACCTGCCATAAACTACTCCAGTGCAGGTAGAGTCTAACTAATCCTAATCTAACTGTTCCAAGGGGACAAAGAGAAAGAGAGAGGGTGAAAGAGCCTACACTAAGTGGTGATACACTAGAAAGGGAAGTGCGAGATACTCTGTTGAGGGAGAATGAAACATGGAAAAGGGAACTAAGGGAGGTCAGACAGAAGTGACACAAACCCAGATCCAGATCCACCATAGAAACTCCATGAAGCACGATGTCCTACACCTACAAACATGAAATACATGCACATGGAGCAAACATGAGATAGAGGCACAAAGAAACAATGAACAATGCTAAGGGTTGAAAGATGCCACGAAACAAGGTTTTATTTCTCTGTAAGGTGCACATACTATTACATGCGGTGCTTAGAGGCATAAATACACTCTGGGTGTAGGAGAAGGCCTACAACTCAAATGGAGTCAGGAAACAACTTTGACAGAGTTTCCCTATACCCAAAATATCTCCCCTTCTCAAAATGAGAAGTGTTACAATATATAGAAAGACTAAGAGAACGAAGAGGGAAAAACATGAATCCTGCTTCAACCACCATGGGATACGCATTGAATCTTGCCTTGAAAGCTTCAACCACCATCAATCAATGCCCCTACAAATTCACCTACAAGTCTATCGATTCGATTCCTAAGCGGATCAAAATTAAATCTAGTCGGTAGTTGAAGAAATCGATTCTACATTAATGGTGGAAGATGTTTTCCCAACTTTCACCCAACAAATCCTATAAAGAATGATATTTTATGTTTCCATGGTGTAGTAGGGGTCGAGACGTTTCCAAAAAATCTTCTCCCGCCCAAATATGAGTTTCTAGTCAAAAGATATGGCCATTTGAATTTTCAGGTCACTAGTGCGCAATATTTGAAAGAGTTTGTTTGTACTAGGTCCACGTGGCAGCCCTGTGCTCGTTTGAGTTTTGATTCCTTCCGTTCTCTTGAATTTGCGCCCATGGGACATGTGGCGGCTTCCATAGGATCCTTGGGTTCCCTTTGTATTTTTCTTGGGTCCCTTATGTTTGGCGAAAACATTGTGCCCAACCTGAGACACGTGGCGGTTTTGTGCATGTCTGAAAAACTACCTCCATACTCTACCTTTGAGATAGCATCGCGCTGAAACTTGGATCCCTCCACCTGTCCTACCTCTACTTTTTAACCTCTCTTGACCATTGGCTACGTGGAGGGCTGGCACAAGTTTAAGTCTCTGCCTAGGGTCCCGCTTTTGAATGTGTGTTGTTTGGACATTTGGCACCTTCCGCTGAGTCGAAGAATTTTCAACGGCCGGTGCAAATTTTGTTTTTTGGACGCATGGAGGCTGGAAGCAGCACTTGTTTGAGTCTCCTTTTGGATTTAACCTTTGGAGGTGTGCCGCTTGGACACTTGGCAGCCTCCGCTGACTCTCTATACTTAGCCAATTTCGGGCTTGTTCTAAGTCATTTACAGAGCCTAAAGACTTAGAGCTTTCACCATTTCTTTTCCTTTGAGCCTCTAGGTTCTTTGACATTGTTTCTTCTCCCGACTTTGCTATTCTATTTCCGAGCCCACCTATAATCTATTTGTTGGATTTTAAGCACGACTGTTCTATGGGGTCTTTTCTTGAATTTCTTGCACGGGTCATTTTTGACTCTTTTGGGCCTCTAATTTCATTTGTGTCGTCTCAAACCTCATTTAGACCATGTGTTCCTTGGAGCAAGCTTGTTTGTTCCTTTATTTTTCATTCTGGAACATGAGCTCACAAAATTTGAATTGTTCCCTTGATTTTTCTTTATGTGCGGGGTTTGTTTTGACCAAACTTACCGAGGGCGAATTTGGGATAACAATTTGGTGACTCACGGGCACATATGCCTGCTAGATGAAGAGATCAGTAGCCTTGAAGCATCCATTGGGCATGGAGTCATGAATGATAGCCTTGAAATGGACTCCCATTTGCTTGTACTTTCTATGTTCCGCCCGACCCGAGCTCCGCTGTGCATCCGCACTCTCAATATTCATAAGAAAATCTTAGAAACAGAGTTTCTAAGAGTAGAAAATTGTTTTGACCCGGGGCTTTCATCTGTCCCTAAAATGGACTGTAGGCATGTTGAACTGCATGGTGATACAACCTCGGAGCAAAAAAACACAACAACACGCACTATGTATAAAGATCAAATCATACATGCCTCAAATGAGACATGTAGAGTGTGCAAGAACACTTCTTTATTGAAAGCAAATCTACTCCTACTCCTAAACTAGTTAGAGAGAAAAGTGATTCAAAAAAATCCCTTGCCTGGCAGGAGAAGTAGCTTCCCTTTCTCAAGAGGGGCACCCATTCAAATGATTTGACACTTAATATGGTTTCTGTATGAGTGAAAAAATGACAATAAGTCGGTCCTCCACCCAGATCATCAAGGTGTCAGCTGGAAATAAGATAGATGCCTCTTTTAGTTGCTCTTCATTTGGATTAAAGAGGCATTGCAGCTGATCCTTGGTAATTTGGAGCTCATCCTCATGCTTAGAAGCAAGCATGACTGGTTGTGGCTTTTCCTGGCTTCAATGAAGCCAAGTATCCGATCGTGCAAGGTCGATCCTTAACTCCAAAATGGAGTCTTCTTGCAGATCTTCCATGATGGATGGCGAGAGAGAAATGGTGACATTCTCTTGCTCTTCCCCTTCCTTCTCTTGTGAAGAACATGGAAGATTCATATCTTCCAACTTTGGTTCAAGAGGGCCATTATGAGACATTGGTTGCTTGCCTTGAATGCTCTCCTCCATGGTAAGGCTCATGTGCTTGAAAGGTGAATGACAGAGGAGAAAATGATGTAATCTCTATGGGCTATTCTCCATCAAAGAAATCCTCCAAGTCGAGAAAAATAATATGTCTCCTAGTTGTCTTGTTGCATATGCTCGACCTCCTCCATTGTGTCCTCCTGATCTGCAACTTGCTCACCATGGTTCTCTTCATCCTCCAACATAAAGTTTGAAAGCTCAAACTCTTCTTCAACATCAGAGCTTGAAGGGAATGAAGTGGGAGGAAGAATTGAAGGTCCTTCTGTAGCCTGCTCCACACTTGGAGCCTCTAGAACTGTATGGTCCTCCTCCATCATGGGTCATCAATCAAATCAGGCCCTTGAAATGAAAGCAAAGAATCTCCAATGATGCTTTCTTCATTGAGTGGCTTTAACACTGATTTGATCTCTCCCAACTGCTCCTCTTCAATGGGGCTTGGAGCTGATTGTTCCTCTTCTTTAACTGGTTGTGCATGTAGCTTAGATTAGATCAACATTCTCTTCAGACAGAGTGTCATTAGGGACACTGTATTCGGGAAAACAAGATCATTGATCTTCTTCTTCTTGTTTTTGTTCCTTCTACTGCAAACTTAGCCTTAGCCACCACTAGCTCTTCATACTTGACCTCCTCTATTGGCTTGACTATTAAGGGGATCTTTGTAAACCCAAATTTGGGAGCCCAATTCTTTAGATTGTGTGTCATTTCTTCTTTGTTGGGCTCCCCTTCTTGCTATTTTCCTTGACTAGAATCTTGAGTCTCTTCCCAACATGGACTTGGCAAAGCAAGAGGAGTGACGAGGTTGGGGTTCAACCATTTTGCAATTGTTTGTGGTGGGGAGGAAGTGGAAAATTCTTGTTTATTTGGAGGGGATGACTATTTGGAAGGGAAAAGCACAATGGAACTAAGGTGGGATGGGAGATCCGGAGATGGAGAAAAGAAACTAACACTTGGGGAAACAAGTGAGGGGCTTGACTCTTGATCATGCTTTGAAATGATAAAGTCGAGAAAGAGAAAATGAAGAGCTAGGAAGTAGTGGACTTACCCATTGAAAAGGTTGTCTTTTGTCAACTCATAGGCCTCGTTCTCCTCAATCCACTTTGTGTAAGATGAGGCAACATTCCAACCATGAAGTCCAGCTTCTCCTAAGGGCTATAATGTCTTGGCAAAGGGCCTTCCCATGGACAAGATGACTTGAAACCAATCTCGAATGCATTAATTTGTGTTATACCCCTTGATCGCACCATGCTAACCTCCATTTTTGGATCTTCTCTAACAAACTAGCATTTTCTGTGTAGTTGTCACCATTGTATGCATCCTCTTGTTCTTGATAAGCTCCATAGCCAAACCGGTTTTGAATCTACTCATATGGGCAAGCATAATGGTTCGGATTTGATCCTACTTCGATCCGGAGGAGCTTGAAAATATATTGGAGGTGAATGCCCTACTGCTGTAAGTGTGAGTTCCATGAAGGTAATGAAGTCATGATTGCACAACCTCATGGAATGGGAGAAAATGAAAGGGATGGAAGAAGAAAATGGATGAAAATGAGTGAAATTGGATGGAAAAGGTGCAACTCGGAGAATGCGTTATTGACCGGATGGAGTAACTAGATGTGCTTT
Source organism: Taxus wallichiana var. yunnanensis (assembly GCA_018340775.1). Taxonomy (NCBI): domain Eukaryota; kingdom Viridiplantae; phylum Streptophyta; class Pinopsida; order Cupressales; family Taxaceae; genus Taxus; species Taxus wallichiana. The sequence continues at coordinate 179,262,993 of CM031235.1, forward strand.
GCATGTGCCTCAAAAGGCTAAAACTCACCAAGAACACATCAACTTTGATGAAATTAAGTGGTAAGGTGCTTCAAACTGTCCCCCATAGATCCGGCATGCCAAAACTATTAGTGTAGAATCACAATGGTGTCCCAGATTTCATCCGAAATGTGATTACCCTATCCGAATTTTTTTCGTATTTTTAAAATAATGGGTCGTTTTGTGTTTTTATTACGAAAGTTCTTGTATTGTGTCAAGATATTCCCAAAGAGCCATATTAGTCATTTTCACCAAATACCCAAATGCCCAAAATTGTTATATTTTGTCGTCAGGATTTGTTTGCGAAAATTTGTATTTAATTATTTTGAGCCCGTTTGAGGCAATTTGCACTTCGATTTAACCCTGTTGTGATTGAACATATCATTATTCATGTATACCATAAGGGTTTTAACTAGGAATGAGTTCTGCACTTTATTTGTGACTTTTGGCAATTTTTTGTGTTTTTATGTTTTCCCGTTTTATTTTCTGTGAAATTTCTCTAGATCAATTCCTTTGCGGTTTGGCACGATTCTTGGCACAAGTAAGCGGGGATCATATACACACGTTATGCCAGAAGGAAGTCGCCATCGGAGGTCCAGTTCACTGGGAAAAGACAAAGTCGCGCACCAAAAAGCCTCTTCTGGGCTGGCCACATTTTTGGAAAACAAAGAATCGAGTGGATAATGGGAAAATTAGAAGCAACAGGCAGGTGGGAATTTTGTACCTACCTTGCAGGGTACTTTTTCCCATGATAGAAAAGTCACTTAAGTTGCAGTGGGAAAATTAGAGGCAGCAGGTAGGCGGGAATTTCTTACCTGCCTTGCAGGGTAAAAATTCCCATTGTGGAATAAAAGAAATATCACTTAAGTGAATCATGAGATTTTATTGCCTGCCTTGCAGGGTAAATAATCCCATTATGAAAGTCAAGTGACTTAAGTGAATCATGGGATTTTCAGGGCTGCCTTGCAAGGTAAATAATCTCATTGTCATGTGATTCTTAAAAATAGAATTCTATATGTCAAAAAGTGTGCCCCCTTTGGAGAAGTAAAGGCAACCTTTAAATTGATTAATTTAATTAATTATTCACCCAAAATAGGCGCCCAAGCTTGTGGAAAAGTCAACAAAGGAAAAGGACAAAAGGTGGTTGAAAATAGATTGCTCTAAAATTAAATAAATTAATTTATTTAATGGCAGCCCCTTCATGTCAAAAAGTGCGCCCCTTTTGGGAGAAAGATAATACTTTTTAAAGTATTAAATGATTAAATTAATTCCTATTTTCAGTGGCTAAGGTTAAAGCACACTGTGAAGCTTAAGTGAAGTGAAGAGTGGATGATTAAATTGAATAAATTTAATTTATTTGATGGTTGTCCTTAAACATGCAATTTTAGCACATCAGTTAAAGAGAAAAACATGATTTTTAATTAATTAATTGTCAGGAATAGGAGGGGAAATTATTAATTATAGAATTATGAGGGTTATATAAGCATATGCTGCCAAGGATGAGTTAATTAATTCACAGGAAAAGAAGTGCAGCCCAAAGGAAAAGTGCGCCCCATTTGAAGAGGATTTTTGCTCAAAAGAAGGTGAAATCAAGGTTAAAAGCTTCCAATTTTGGCGCATGCGTTGAAGGAGGTTGATTTGTGTTTACATAATTGTTTGCATAAGTGATACAGGTGCTCAGGTGAAGTTGGAAAAATTCATGCTCACTTTGCATGCAAATAAAACATCAAGTTTTGGGGCAGCAGGCTTGAATGGTGAAGATTTTTATGATTAAAATTCATTGTTCATGTTCCGGTTGCCATCTTTGTCTGAATTAATTGTAGGAATTCATTATAGGTGCTTTACAAAAGAAAAGGAGCTTTAATCAATGTCCAATACATTGAATATATCCTTTGAATATGAAGAATTATCCAGATCTGCACCAATTTTGAAAAATTCCAGCTTAGTAAGAAGAAAAAGAATCGTTCAGACAAAGATAGACACAACCATGGCAAAGAAGGATGAAAAAGAGAGCACAATGAGTCATGCATCACTTCTAAATTTGTAGACATTGGAAACACAAATCTAGGTCCAGAACCTCTTTTCGAATTGATTGACAGATCCAGAGCTAGAAAGACTTCCCTCATGCGTGCAGTCAAAAGCAGTGGAATCATTCGAGCTGCAACATTTCCATTCACATCCCAGCTGCCAAAATTTGTTATGGAGTGTGCTAGATTCAGATCCATAATTATAAAGGTTTCATCCTCTTGTTTCAAATGTAGCCGTGAAGAAGTCGGTGCGTGGAAAATTCCTTCCGGATCTTGTACATGTGCTCCCAATCTTCCAGTTGAAGCCTTCATTGAAGTTGCATTCACCGGAGTGCTTTCTAGAATTTTTAATTGTTCATATGCAATTTAAAATAAAGAGTTATGACGAACATTACACTGATGCATGTACTGGAGAAGAACTGCAAAAGCTTCAAGGATAAAAGAGAGGACAAGGAGAAGGTAAAATTCCAGCCGCTTCCGAGATCCGATTGTTTCTAATTCTAGCCATTTCCAATTCCAAACTTGTTTCCGAGATCCAGCTTGCTTCCAGATCCAGCCTACTCCCGGATCTAGTTTGGTGAGAATCAAAGGCAAAAGAATCATTTGCGCGGACATGAAAAAGGACAAACGATGACTTTCCTCTTCCTTCTTCTTTCCTCCGACAAAGAAATTGAGAAATCAATTAAATTATACAACTTAAGTGATTAGTTTAAAAGCCATTACTTGAAGAAATCAATTACTTGGAGATAGGTGGCGAGGACGTGCAAAATAGAAGGTTCTATTTTCAGTTGCAAATCATACATGTCATGCAAAGAGGAATTCCAGGAGGGAGATTGCCAGTTGTTTCCTTTCCCACTTCCACATGTGTCAGTTCAACTAAAAGCTTCCGACTTGTACTTTCCCTTCTACATTCTATAAGTAGGAGAAGAACCTTCGGGTTAATGATCAGAATTTGTAAGCAGCATCCTTGTGTTCCAGACTTTGTGTTGAAACCCTTGAGAGCCACTTGAAGCAAAGGAATATACAAGAGCAGATTTCCAGAGAACTTTGTGTCACGGTGTATTGTGTTTCTTGCTTTTTATCTTAGATCTTTTAATAGACTTTGTGTTATTTCAGATCTAGATCTAGAGCTACCTTTGCTTAGAATTCTGTGTTTATATCTATTGGTTTCTTCTATGTGCATGCAATCAACTCTGCTATCTATTGATTGGGATGCACATCTTCCCCATTTCTTCTCTGTGTTTACATAATTTCCTTCTTCTATAAATATTTCCTTTCTTAAAAAGCTGTTTACTTGCTGTAGAACTGTTCAATTATGGTTCATGAATTGAGTAGTTAAAGTAAAACCCCATTTAGATATTAGCATATTATAAATTGACAAATCTGACACGGGAGCCTCACCGGTAAATGAGGAGATTTATCTCATGATTGCCTAGGTTTTGTGCTATGCAGAAAATCTAGCCAACACACAAAGCACCCCCAAATGGCCTCGATCATGAAGTGGGGCATTAAGTGTGATTGCACAACATGGGACCATCTCTCAAGCCGTGGGACTTGTAAACCTGAGATGGCCCTCTGGAGAAAACCGGTTCTTTCTTCCTAATCTACCTGCCATAAACTACTCTAGTACATGCAAATTCTAACTAATCCTAATCTAACCATTCCAAGGGGACAGAGAGAAAGAGAGAGGGTGAAATAACCTACACTAAGCAAAGCGGTGATACACCAGAAAGGAAAGTGTGAGAAACTCTATTGAGGGAGAATGAAACAGGGAAAAGGGAACTAAGGGAGGTCAGACAAAAGTGACATAGACACAGATGCAGTCTGCCATAGAAACTCCATGAAGCACAACGTCCTGCACCTACAAACATGAAATACATGCACAGGGAGAAAACACGAGATAGAGAGGCATAAAGAAACAATAGAACAATGCTAAGGGTTGAAAGATGCCATGAAACAAGGTTTTATTGCTCTATAAGGTGCACAAACTATTACATGCGGTGCTTAGAGGCACAAATACACTCTCTAGGCATAGGAGAAGGCCTACAACTCAAATGGAGTCGATAAATGACTTTGACAGAGTTTCCCTACACCCAGAATGTCTCCCCTTCTCAAAATGAGAAGTGTTACAATATATAGAAAGAATAAGAGAGAGAAGAGGGAGAAAAGGAATCCTGCTTCAACCACCACGGGATACGCATTGAATCTTTCCTTGAAAGCTTCAACCACTATCAATCAATGCCCCTTGCAAATCCACCTACAATTTGATTCTCGCTCCATGGTGGATCAAAATTAAATCTATTCTGGTAGTTGAAGAAATCAGATTCTGCATTAATGGCCTGGAAGATGTTTTCCCAATTTTCACCCACCAAATCCTGCTAAGAATGATATTTTATGTTTCCATGGCATAGAGGGGGTCGAGACGTTTCCAAAAAGTCTTCTCCCACCCAAATCTGAGTTTCCAGTCAAAAGATATGGCCATTTGAATTTTTTGTGTCACAGCCCGCAATATTTGAAAGAGTCATGTCTGTACTGCAGTCCACGTGGCAGCCCCGCACTCATTTGAATTTTGACTCCTTTCGTGCTCTTGAAATTGTGCCCATGGGACATGTGGTGGATTCTACAGCTCCTTAGGTTCCCTTTGTATTTTTCCTGGGTCCCTTATGTTTGGCAAAGACATTGTGCCCGACCTGAGACACGTGGCGGCTTCACGCATGTCTGAAAACTACCTCCAGACTCTACCTTTGAGATAGCACCACGCTGACACTTGGCTCCCTCCGCTGGCCTACCTATACTTTTTGACCTCTATTGACCATTGGCTACGTGGAAGGCCGGGCGCAAGTTTGAGTCTCCGCTTAGGGTCCCGCTTTTGAATGTCTCTGGCTGTTGGACACTTGGCACCTTCCGCTAAGTTGAAGAATTTTCAACTACTTTTTGGTGTAACTTTTGGGGCCCTGGACACATCGAGGCTTGGCACTTGTTTGAGTCTCCTTTAGGATTTAACCTTTGGAGGTGCGTCGCTTGGACACTTGGTAGCCTCCGCTGACTCTCTGTACTTAGCCAATTTCGGGCTCGTTCTAAGTCATTTGCAGAGCTCGAAGACTTAGAGCTTTCACCGTTTCTTTTCCTTTAAGCCTCTGGTTCTTTGACACTGTTTGTTCTCCCCGACTCCGCTATTCCATTTCTAAGCCCACCTATAATCTGCTTGCTAGATTTTAAGCACGACTTGTTCTATGGGGCCGTTTCTTGAATTTCTTACACGGGGTCATTTTTTGAATCTTTTGGGCCTCTGATTTCATTTGTGTCGTTCAACCTCATTTAGACCCTACATTCCTTGGATCAAGCTTATTTGTCCCTTTATTTGTCATTCTTGAATGTGAGCTCACGGATCCGAATCGTTCCCTTCAGAGTTTCTTTATGTGTGGGGCTTTTTTTGACCAAAATTACCTGGGGCAAATTTGGGATAACATAACTATATGAATGGATTTCAGCATATGCATCCGGATCGAGTGGTACTATAGGGCATGTGTATATACCCAAGATGATTACCGAGAGGTGCAGGATGTAGATCGACTTGGATGTGTGTTGTTGATCACTAGTGAAAAGAGTGAAGACCAATTATACCCTAGAATATGCCATTTATACGTATTCTTGCCCGAAGTTGTTGAGTTAGAGTTTTCGAGGGATCCCAGAGGATCATTTATGCATGCTATCCCCTAGAAATGAATATCTTGGTCATTACCCTAAGTTTAGAGGCATTCCCATGGCTAGCTAAACTTCTCTTAGCATTGGGCGAGGAAGCTAGGGTATAAGAAGATGGCGAACATTGCGGCTGAGAAGGAAAGGGAGGAGAGACGACTCAAGTATAGTGAAGCTCATGAAAGGGAGATGACTAGACAATGCAAGGTTGCAAGTGTGATGGATCTATGGAGGTAGACGTTGTGGAAATGATTTGAGGTACATGTAGAGGATGTGGAGCTCGAGCAGTCTGTGCTACCCTATCTTGGCAAGCACGGGAGAGAATCCCCTTCATCTTCTGATGAGAGTTCATTGCATGGAGAAAGGAGAGTCGCCAACGTGCATTTGAACCCACCTAATGACCAACACCGGTGCTTGGTTTTCCGATCAAGGAGAATTATTGTTAACCCATTGGTATCGATGGGAGTAACCGATCTACACCCTGGAGATATAATTTCTCATTCGAACATCCATGGTTACGCAAACCATTCCAAAGATTTGGAGGAAGTTTTGGACAACGTGAAAGTACACAAGGTTTGGGTAATGCATCTAGGAGTGGCGCGGGACACAAAACCGGCGGTGGGAAAATATCACAAACCATCGGCACACAATTTAGTGGGGCATTGGGAACTCTTCGTGCCATTTATCGGTTGTAGGAGATGGATTTGGTGGTATAGGGGTAGGAGGACCTTGTGGACCTAGCGGATGTGGAGGATTTGGTGGGTCGGGGAGGAACATGACCTGGTAGATCCGATTGATCTAGTGGAGGAGGAAATGAAGGCTGCGGATTAGGAGGACAATGGCATCAACCACCTCCACAAGTATTTTTGGAGATGTCATTGCACTTACCGGACTACGGGGGTATTGAAGGAGATCTAACAGGAATGGTAGAAAGTGTGCAAGAGTATGATGCACGGTTCAAAACTCTCTTGTCAAAGCTATCATATGACATTCACCCCTCTCAACATGCTCAATGGTTTGTTGGAGGATTGATAACACCGTTTAGAAGGGCACTGTCACATAAGAATTTCACAGACCCACATGAGGTATTGGAAGCTGCCTTATGCACTGAGGCTATTGGGAGCATTGATATTGGTGTTAGCCCTTTTCTGGAGGCTCAAATTGCTGCAATGGCCAAATAGTTGGAGAAGTTGTTTGCAAAATTAACACATGAGGTTTGTAGTGGGCTTTGGTGTACAAAATGTGAAGTAGAAGGGCATGCAAAGGATAGTTTCCCTCGGAAGTGGTACGCACTATGGCAGTAGAATGTGAGATTTGGCATGGGGATCATGATGCAAGTAGGTGTCCTCTACTATAGTGCACAATCCACAATAATGTTTCTTGCTATTGTAAGATCTATACCTCTATGACCCATGATACCAAGGATTGTAGACTAATTGACGAAATTCATGATGTTATTGATCTTGGTGTGCGCCATACTAGTTTTGCAAGGCCCAAGGATGATGATTGTCATTATAAAGGGTGCGCGAGGTGGAGGGGTGCATAGAAGAGGTTTTCGCGGAGGATTTTGTGGTCGCAGATAACCGCAAAGAAAGGATGAAAGGAATTCCCGAGGAACCTGTTATAACTGTGGATCTATAGATCATTGCAAGTGTGAGTGTCTTGATTTGTTGCAATGCTCGTGGTGTGGGAAGAAACATAAGTACAAAGAGTGTCCAAAGCTTTATGATCATATGAACCAACAACACCGGAAAGACAAAGGCATTGGGATGGTAAGTATCAAGAAGGCCGATTCACAGTGGATGCCAAAAGTGGTGCGTGAATCAAGACTAGAACTAAAATTGGTGACGACGTGAGCAGAGGCCGCATGCACCAAGGAGATGCCAAGACAAAAGACACTAGTTTCAAGAGAGGAAGTAGTACATGGGAAGTATTTGGACCCCGATCACCGTAAAGAGGTGTATCAAGAGACTATGGATGTGATTCGGAGTTTACAAGGAGAGATATGGTGTCTAAAGGAGCAGTCAAGGTAGTTAGAGCAAAGAAAGAGTGTTGAAACTCCATGAAGGATCTAGATGAGGTAAGGGAAGTATGTAAAATGTTAAGGCAAGAGAATATTATTCCGTTGCTAGGAGAATGGCTATGAGAGAAGATACCACACACCGGAGGTGAGTGCAAGAGGCGGAGTTTCGCATGCTTACCTCCTCCTCACAACCTTGACTATGATAAGGAGATTACATTAAATGCAGTTGTGGATGGTTGGCTTCGAGTAACATCTTGATTGACATGGGTGCAAAAGTCAATGTTCTCACTCTAGATGCTTGGCATCAAATGGGAAGGCCCGCATTACATCCATCTTTAAATGTGTTGTATATGGAAAACAAGACTAAGGCAATGCCCATTGGAGTCTTGAAGGATGCAATTATCACCATTCAAGGGGCCAAGTTCACTAGAGACTTTGAAGTCTTGGTGCTCGCTAAGGCAGACAACTTTCTAGCGTTACTTGGGCACCCATGGTGTTACAAGAACAATGCTAACCTACAGTTTAACAAGGGATATATTAGTTTTGAGAACAAGGAAGAATGGGTCATCATCCCCTTGACTGATGGGAAATCAACACCTTATACTGAGCCCCTGGGAGAAGAATTCCTTGACAGGATATATGTGCACTCTATTAGAGATCCTGAGATAATTCATCCCATGGAGGGAGTTATCCAATTTGAAGATGCTTAGTCCTTGAGTGATACCACTAGTATGGCATGTGACAATTGGGCGCATGGGACTTATGAGTTGATTGGGTGACAATTGAGAGGATATGTAATAAGGGTAACAAAGGCACGTTTGGTTAAGTGCCTAGGAGGAAAGAAGTTGCCAAGTTACTTTGGAGGGTACACCCAAGTCTTCTTGCAAGAAATAAAGGCCCAGTGGAAGAATGAGGACAAGAGAAGGGGAATGCTCGATTATAACTTTCTCGTAACTACGCACAACACTGCTGGTGGGCTACACATCAAGAGAGCCTCCTAGAATGGCATGAGGTAAGAGTCGCATTCTCTATAAGGTTCTCCAGGAGAAACGCACCTACTATGATCCAAGACTACCATGGTAAAGAGAATACCTCATTTCATGTCCAAGCATGTGAGAAGGCCGGATAAAAGGCACAGTAAGTGATACCACCTTCATTATGGGTGCATAAGTTGTATTCCACCTTACAAGGTCAGCGTGTGCGCACACATGGTATATTTATTCGAAGATGCGTCGTCAAATAGGTAATTGGAAGGAGTTGGTAGATAATCTCATTCAAGCTTTTGAGTATAGGAGTACAAATCCATATGTGGATAAGGCATTACAAGTTTTCAAGCACCTTACAATGGGAGATAACGTTATGGCAGAAGATAGAATACTGGAGCTACTATGAGAACTTGGTTTAACGATGCACTTTGATGAAGAAGAATCAGAGGAAGTACATCTTGAGTGTGAGTGCATAGAAAAATAAAAATGAAAAATGGTCTATGTAGTAGATAGTGAAGAGATGGAAAGTTTGGATGTTAACCATTCTGAAGGTACACGCAAAGTCATAGATAGTGTGGATGAGCAAGTGCACGCCTACCATGAGCACTTGAAAACAAAGAAGGTTAACATTGGGACAAAGACAAAACCTAAGGAAGCTATCATCGGGGACTATTGTTCGAAAAAGAAGTGTCAAAGGTCATTGATCTGTTGCGCGAGTTCTAGGATTTGTTCCCTCGTGGGTACCATGAACTCAAAGGCATCCACCATTCCTTGGGGGAGATGAAGATCAAGTTGAAGGAAGTGCACACCCGAGTCGGAAGAGGCCTTATGGATGAATCCTAACTTATGCGTAAAGTTCAAGGAGGAGAGATAGACAAAGATGATAGCATCGAGTATTATTGAGGCTGTTGAGAATCGGAGTGGGTGAGTCCAATGGTCATAAGTATCAAGAAGGATGGAAGGATAAGGATCTGTGTGGATTACAGGGAGTTAAATGTAGTTTGTGTCATTGACCCTTTTCCAACCCCCTTCATTGAAGAAATTTTGGAAGGAGTGGTGGGGTGAGGTCTATTCTTTTACGGATGGATTCTCAGGGTACCACCAAGTTAGAATTGCAAAGGAAGACTAGGAGAAGATAAATTTCACCACTGAATGGGGAAGTTTTTCCTACATGGTTATGCCTTTTGGATTGAAGAATGTGCATGTTGTGTTTTGTGAATTGTGGTACAAGCATTTCAGGACTTCATCCATAAGTTTCTTCAAGTTTACTTGGATGACTAGACTATGTATGGGCTAGTGAAAGACCATTGTGATAATTTGAGGTTGATGTTTGAAAGATGTTAGCAATTGAGGATATCCCTCAACATTAAGAAATGTGTCTTTCTACTCCATTTGGAACCCTATTAGGACATATTATATGTGTAAAGACGGCTTACTAGTGGATCCGACAAAGTTGCAGTTATTGTGGGATTGGGGGAGCCTACTAGTCAAAGTAGTGTGTGGATTCCTTAGGCATATGGGGTACTATAGGAAATTCATCAAGGGGTATGATAAGATCACCGTAACCTTAGAGGAATTGCTAAAACACAAGAGTGCCTTTCATTGGGAGAGAGGCGTAGTAGAGGGCATTTTCCACTTTGAAGGATAGGCTTGTCACTGCACCCATACTACGTTTTCCTTATTAGGATAATCCTTTCCATGTGCATGTTGATGCCTCAGGGAAAACCATGGGAGTAGTACTAGCACAACCTGGTGATGGGATTGTTGATCACCCCTTGTGTTTTGCCAGTAGAAAATTGACACCAACTGAACAAAATTAGACAACTACTGAGTGCGAGGCACTATCTATGATCTATGCGCTGCATAAGTTCAGGTAGTATCTATTGGCAACACCATTTATATTCTACACATGGACCACATGGAATTGAATTACTTAGTCAAAAAACTTGTTTTACAAGGGCGCATATGTCATTGGGTCCTATTATTCCGAGAGTTTGAGTTCACAATGGTTGTAAAACCATGAAATTTTTTTTTAGGATATGACCACTTATCAAGGATTAACTCAGGGGAGGATGCGCAAAGCATTGAGGATGCCATGTCGGATGTGAAACTATTTAGGTTGTGGTATGCCCTCAGACTTGGAAGATATCACATTATTCTTTAAAACAGAGTGGTCTTTGGAAGAGATGAAGGCTCTAGAGAGGAAGTAGTTAGTAATATGCATCGCACCCTACATGTTGATTAGTGGAGATCTGTATAAGTTAGGACATGATGAGGTTATGCATCGATGCGTATTAGAACATGAGCGCATGGAAATTATGGAGGAAGTGCATGGTGGGATTATAGGAGGACACTATGTAGGAAATGCTACCGCGTGGAAGATTCTACTTGCAGGGCTTTGGTGGGAAACCATCTACCAAGATTGTATTGAGTTTTGCAAGGCTTGTGACCATTTCCAGCGCCTTGGAAAACCTGGGAAGAGGGATGAAATTCCCTTGTGACCAATAACTATGACTTTGAATCATTTGAAAAATGGGTAATCAACTTTTAGGACCAATTTCTCCAGTGCAAAGTAAAGAGGGTTTCATGGTATATCATTACTTGCACTGATTACTTGACACATGGGTAGAGGTAACGCCTACTATGAAGGATTACACCACAACGAAAACTACTAGATTTTTATGGGAGAACATAATCAACAAGTATGGTTTTCCTTTAAGCTTAACTAGTGATAGGGGTACACATTTCCTCAATGAAATGGTCAGGATTCTATTAGCAGAATTTATGGTGGCCCATCACAAGACTACCCCTTATCACCCTCAAGAAAATGGAACTACTGAGGAATTTAAAAAATACTAAGTCACACGTTGACCAAGATCTGTGACGTCGAGAAGACAAGATTGGGATGACAAGGTATCATCCATTCTATGGGCATATAGACAACCTACAAGAGATTGAACAAGGCCACACCATTTCAATTGGTGTTTGGTGCGGAATCTTTTTTACCAGTTGAATTCATGTTAGCTTCATTGCGCGTATAACACACACATGAGGATTAGCTGATGAACAAGCACTATAAGAGAGGATTGATAAGTTGAAGTAGTTAGATGAGAGGCGATCATTTTCCATGTGGATTTATAAGATAAAAAAATCAAGACAAAAGGCATGGCATGATCATCACATCAAGAACAAATAGTTTGAGGTTGGGTAGATGGTGTTGTTATATGATTCAAAGTATCTGGTGCCATCTAGGAAGTTGAAAGTCCATTGGTTGGGACCTTACATCATCTCGTACATCCTTGATTCAGGTGCTTTCCAGTTACAAGCACTAGATGGGATGATATTACCAGGTCATTTCAATGGGAGTAGGTGAATCCCTACTATAAATAAGTCTTCTTGGTGTTTTGTAAATAAGGTAGTATTGTTAGTTAGCTTAGAATTTCCCTTTATTGTTTTTGTTTTTATTTTCTTGTGTTTCCCTTCCTCGTTGTTTGTTCCTTTATTTTTGTTTCATTTTGCGCCTTGTGCGGCAGTAACCACATTATTTTCCAAAGTTGTGTATGCAAAGGACCGTGCATCTATTTTAGTGTGGGGTGGAGTAATGCAAAGCAAAGTATAAGCCAGTAGAAAAAATTTGAGTGGCCTTGTAGAAGGAAGCAGATGAGATTAAGAAAACGTGTGGGGAAATGGTGGATAATAAATCATGGTGTCAAGAAGGCTGTAACAAAGACCACATACAAGGGATGAAGAAGCAAAAAAATAACATGAGGTAGGCAAGGAAATAACTAGGTAAAGGACATAAGAAGTGCCTTTGACGTTATAGACGTGTGCGTAAGAGTCTTGGTCAATTGGAATTTTACACGCGGAAGGTTGTAGAAGGTTTTTTGCAGGATTGGGCACATGGGTAAGGGCGCTTAAGGTCGACTTAGTGGGAAAAGATACATTTAATGTTAAGTATGTTGGTAGGTGGTATAAATTTATTGCTAGAGAAGGAGCAAAAACTATAAATATGAAGTCGGGCACGTTATTGTTTACCTTGCCATTATGAAGTTAGAGCTCTTGCAAACTAGGGCATCCAGAGAAATTTGTGCAAAGAAGAATCCTAGAAATCTAAGTGTGTGACCAGAGTAGATCTGTAGACCGAGTGGAAGGAGTACACGGGCATGGGGAGAATTAGTTTGAAGTGCGCCGTCTTGTGGAAGGTTTTCCTAGTTAGGGTTTGGCAGCTAGGGCACAAAGATAGAAGGATTTATTCCAAGAGTTGAGCTTTGGAGTTGAGTTTGGAGTTAAGAAGAGTAGCAGAGAGAAAAGTAAGGAGTTCTTAGTTTATCCGATAGAAAGCATGACACCTAAGAAGGTGACTGTTTCACCAAATAAACAAAAGGGCAAGGGAAAAGGAAAACAAACCACTACCGTCGTAAGCTCCAATGAGGAATGGTACGCAAAAATGTAGTACCCATATGGAGTATTGCTAGGAAAGGAGTGGGTGTCGCACTTAAGACAAATGGCTGTGAGAAATTATAACCATCACATGAGAACAACTAAGAAGGAAATGGTGTTAGAGTTAGTCCTTCCAACTAACAAAAGGACACCAAATGGGATGCCTATATACAACGATGAGGTGAAAGTCAAATTGGAGAAAGCAGGGTTATTGCAACTGTATGAGTTGCCTTACTTTGGTAAGCCCGAGTGACTATATCAGTGGTTGATGTCACATGTACATGAGGATCACTTCTATTTTGCAGGGCACAAGATGCACATAACACCACAGTTGATATCCAAGTTCATAGGCCTTGCTTACAAAGGAGAAAGTATAGAAAATGATCTAGAGGACAAGGAAGCTATCAAAAAGACAATAACAACGTATAAATATAAGAAGGGTTTGCAATACTTTGACATCGCAGAGATTCCAGACCCTATTATGAGGATTGTTGCCCACTTGGTGACCAAGCTTAATGATCAAGAACGATGGATGCAAGTGAACAAGGAATGGCTAAATGTAGGCAGAAGATATCAGAGGGAACCATCTATAACTTGTCCGCTTTCATTGCGGATGAAATCATAAGCAGTGCACAAGAATGAGAGAAGATATTATTCAACAATGTCCTCCTCACCATCGTAATCTTCTTAGAGATTGGAGTGCCCGATGGGCTAGAAAAATTCATTTGGGAGTATCCAAAAGAGGATCCTTGCCCGCAAAAAGGTTTGAAAAGTACACTTGTGAAACCATGATGGGTGCTCACAAGGCATGCTGAAGAAGTGGCATAAATGAATGCGTGACGCATTCGGGGGTAGAGTGGAGGATCCTAGAATAGTTTCCCATGCTCATGGATGGGGAGGTAGAATTTGCAGTATACCAACATTTTTGCATTGGTAGATCTGCATTGGAAAATTAAGGGTCCATAGTGCAAGCTACCCTTCTCCTTCACCACACAATAATTCCAAGTTGGAGTCAACCGGTTCAAAGAAGCCAAAAGAGTAAGGTTCAACCTTAGTGAGGTGGACCAAGACCATCGGGAGTTGTGCCAAAATCTCATGTACCCTAAAAAGAGCACACATGTGGAGAAGTATGTCTCCCATGAAGTGTAAATGATGAAGCCCATGACGTTGTCGATCATTGGAAGGACCACAAGGGTGTATTTGTGCATAAGGCCTAAGTTCAAGAAAGGTGCCTATCTGGAGAGTGATGTCTCCATTCTAGAAGACCCCATAGGGAGAAAGAAGGCCACACCAAAGAAGAGAGAAAGAAAAGAGGGTTAGAGAAGAAGGCACCAAGTGTGCAGACAACACAATTTGTGGGGTGTTGGAAGCAAGCGCTAAGCCTAGCACTTACACGTGCAGGAAGAAGTCCCTATCAAGGAAAAGACCCAAGAAGAAGAAGTGCTAGAGTAGGAAGAGCCCCTCACACATGAGGAGTCACCAAGGAAGATGTCACCTAGTGAAGAAAAAGAAAAGGAAGAATCTCCTATACTGGAATCCCCAGTAAGGAAGAAACAGAAAGTGGCAGAAAAGGAAGATTCGAAGGAAACCAAAATCCTAGACTCCTACATTGGTGAAAGAGATGATGACGAGCTAGAGGGAGCTCAAGATCATCCTAGTATATGAGGTGTATGACTCGAGAGGAGGAGGGAGATGAAGAAGAAAATGACAAAGAAGAGAGTGAAGAAGAAGGAGTAGATGATCAAGGCAAGGGGGCAAGTTAAGAAGTAAGCACCAAGAACCAAAGAACCCCGAGCCTCACCAAGGAACAAGTGGAAGAATCCGCAGAGAGAGAGAGAGGTAGTGGGAATTATTAAGGACTTGGTGGAACAAGAGTTGGAGCGGAGCGTAGATGAAATCTTGAAGGAGATGGAAGAAGAAAGCATTAGGAAGGAGTATGGTAGCATGGGTGGAAATCCCAACTTGGTGGTAAGTTTCCCAAGGGCTACATACATAGGTGGGAAGGGCGTAGTGGTGGCACAAAGGCCAAGAATGGGCTACATAAATGATCCAAGAAAAGTGCTACGCACCCATTTCTAGAGCATCATACCAACAAAACAATTCCTGGCTATGACTTCATTTGATGAAGAAGGCACATACCCATGGACAAGAAAGATGCTATCTTGGGTGTTTGAGTCCCATGTGGATGAACCAAAATTTGAGGTAAGTTACAGAGAGCGCTAATGAAAATTCTAGAGAAGAAGCGAGAGAATCCACTTGTGAACACTCAACAACTATCGATGAACAGTCATGTAATGCGCTCAACAAGGTTTTAGTCAAAGTTGAGGCCAAAATATTCAAGAGAAATGATAGAGTGAGATTCTGGAGGAGGAATTGGAGAAGAAAAAGGAGGAGCTCATGGAAAAGAGCAAGGAACTAAAGCAAGAAGAGATGATCGTTGCTCGGTTGAGGCATGAATGAAGGAAGGAAAAGGTGTGTGAATTCTCTCAAGAAGGTGGAGATGATTACGAGATGCCATTTTCGTAAGCATCCCGACTTAGCACCACTCGAGCAAAAGTATGAATCAACCTTAGAATGTCTAGAGGATTTGAATTGCATTCTCACAATGGAGATGACCACTCACTTTAGATTCTCGTAAAAGAGGCACAAGAAGCGCCAGAGAAAGAGGAAAAATGAAGGTTGTCGAGATTGTGGCTTCGATACACTAAACTTCTTACAGAGGTGAAGGTCATCGTGCAATTCATGAAGCTACTTATGAAAACTACGCTGATAGGGATAGAGTGGAAAGCATCTTGGTTTCCACCCATGAAATAGAACTCAAGGAGTTCTAAGAGAAAAATAAGGGGAATAGAGTGGAAAGAGATAAGATCCTGGCCGAGGTGGAGAAGAAATCAGAAGCAATCGAGACCTGTGAGGCTCGATCAAAGCTAGATGAAGGAACTATACCCCTAGATAACCCATGGGATGGATGCACTTGATGATTTGAGCAAGAAGCTGGAGAGCATTGTTGAGACGATGAGTACCAAAGGGGAGGAGATGAGTTTTGAGGAAGTAAGCGCCCAACGGGTGACCTTTGTCAAGAAGTGTAGAATGAGGTTGACACTTGAGCAAAGCTAGAACTAGAAATAGGAAGGATTTCCCTCTCCTCCAACAATAAACAAGTTCCCCATTATTTCATTATTTCTCCCAATTCTTCATTCCTTTATTTATTTCCAACCATTTTAAGAGCCCACCATTCTTTATTTTATTGAAGAGTGTTTTCGAGGACGAAGAACAAGTGTAGTGTGGGGTGATGTTGGGCCCCAGAATATTGGCTAAGTACAAGAAGGTGCGTGGGCGTGCGGGACCTATTTGAAGAAGGGTGCACGGGGTGAAGGCACATAGGGAAGGGTTCTAGCAAGGTTTTGTAGACACACAAGCATGCACGCAAGGCAAGACATGTTTTGGTACTTAGCCATATTCAACGTTCTAGGTAGCACACAAGAAAAGTGTGACCCATCTAGCATATGGAGTGGATAAGGTGTCACCTAGCAGCTTGATGGTGATGGAAGGAATATTCCATGCATGCGATGGAAGGATCTAGAAAGACATCATTGCAAGGAGTGGAGAGCTGGGATCAAAGGAAGCATGTTCCACTGGAGGACCACTTGGACACTTGGAAACCGATTTGTTACCTCATAAGGCATGGCAGTGAAGGAAAAAAAGATGATATATACGAGATGTGCGAAGATAGTAAAAAGGGAGGTATGGGAGTAGAGGAAATATAGGATGATGGTGGAAGAGGTGGTGTTATCCTTGTAATGTAAAGGACATAGTATAGTTTCTTATGCATGACCTTGCTCTGCATTATTATGTTGGTCTGTTATGGCCCTAAGGGAATGTAATGTGGTTACTGAACTCATTAATATGAATGGAAGGTTCTATTCTAAAGTATATATATGTTCATGAGCTTAAGTCTAATGCATTTCCTTCATGTTATGAATCAGTTCTATATGTTGTTTGTTATTTCTCTTTTATGGATGCATTGATATGATAACTCATCCTAGGTTCTCAAAATGAACGTATGGTTCCTTTCCATACTTTTTCACTTAAGTATCTGTCATAGATAATTTATTCTCACAAGACTCACATAAATTAGGGGCTCTACGCCCGCGCGTGCCTTGGGTGAGCACTTAACGTCAACCGGGTGATAGGTCGGTGCACATGGGATTAAACTGTTCTCCTAAAGGTATAAAAATGATTACAAAATACATGGTATATACACTATTTAACACTAGTAATAACAGACATCTAAAAATTTCAGAAAAAGGCACCATGGGTGACCATAGGCCATGGCCCAAAGCAGTGAATAGAGAAATCACTAATATCCAAAACCTGCATATAACATACACCATAAGAAAGAATTAAAGTCTCTTCTCTCACACTAAGGATATCATTAAGAATAGACTAAACATATCCACTTTTATGAAAATAAATGTTGCTTGGGCATCCACTAAGCATTCATTGAGATACGGCACAAAGTTGTGTTTTGAAGGAAGGTACCATACCATAAACCACTATATTTTTACAACCTTCCTCTCTCAAACATGCAAACATTATTTGCAAAACATGAGGATAAAGTTTTCCTTTGTTAAATTGTTTATTGATCATTCTTGTCATAACCTCATATTTTTAAACCCAAAATCACTGCTTTCACATCATGATGTATGGGAGAAAGCTCACCCAAATTGAGACAGTAAGTGCTCCCTCTAATTGCTAGACTATGCAACAAGTCATACATTCTCACCCTTGGCTATAAAACAATATTTTGCATAAGATATTTTATGACACAATAAAATTAAATAACATTCTTAAAGTATCTAATGTGCACAACTTAAGAATTCACAACACGGATTCAATAACCTATGATCACATTGAAGCAGTCATCAGATAATCATACAAATTAAATATAACATTCCTTTTAAGTTTTAACCATGGTGACTATATCCATAACTGTGGGTTCTGCATCACTTGGAGTTGAGGCACAACCGAGAATTTGTTTACAATACTATGTGATGTTCTTGGATGGATTAACATAGCTAATAGAACACCAAGAATCACCTACAATTAGAAACAAAATAAATAAATAAATAGATTCATAATAACCTTACTAAAATGCAAAATGTGAATCAATCTCCATAAAAGCATAAAATGCATGGATTTCCTAATTTTTCCTACTTCTAATAGTTAAAATATAAGGCACTTGAATAAAAAAAAGGGGTAAACTAAAAATCAATTGTCTAAAAACAAATCTAGAAACATATTTCCTAGAAATCCCAAAATTTGTAACAGCATCACATTCAAATTTGAGAAGCAAACCCTGTATTGATCTCTATTGCACTATTTCCATTTCAATATTAAAAACTGGAAAAACATATAGGGCATACTGGAAATAACATTATACCATTTTAATGAAGTAACAAGTTACTACTTACAAGATTTATTTAGGCATGTTAGCCGCACTCGAAGTCATTTAGTTTATCATAGTTCATGTCTTGCTCATTTTTCACCTTTATAGCTTTTATGAGGGCTATACGTGCATGCTCATTTTGTTTCAAAATAAAAAGACATCAGTCTTGGTCTATACAAAGTAAATAACATTGAGAGGAAAGAATAAACACTTTTTCCCCTAGAAAATTTGAGCTGCAAGTGTTCACTTTGTGCAAAAAGTCACACTGAAAGCCTAAACCCTAGAATGAGGAAACTAAACTTGGAAAAAAATCTACTTATGAGGACATAAAAAAATTAAAGATTCAATTTTTAGATTTTTTTGGTATGTCTAACACAAAAGTAGGAGCAATGAGATTGCTTGAATCCTAACACCCACTACTTCCGATTCCAAAGTCTTATTATGAAAGTAGCAAACATGGGCGGAAGAATGATACTTTTATTAATATTCGGGGAAAATCAACATTACAATGAATGTGTTGTAATTCTTATAGGAATTAAACAACCATGTGTAGACAAACAGGATGTTGCAACAATGCAACAATAAACATACCCATGCACATATAATTACAAATATATTGTTTGAACCATATAACAACTCAAATAATGACAAACAACATGCTACGGGAATACTATTCCCAAATACAATTAAAATATGGTTTATAACAACTTACCACAATTTAATAATTAACTTACCTATGCTAAATTAACCTAGGTAAAATATGTTTACCCTAACATTCCCCCTTAATTTTGCATTGCCTCAAGGGATGAGGAGAGGAATTCTCTGAACAACTCAAATTTTTCACATGCAAGTGACTTTGTGAAGATATATGCTCGTTGTTCAGCTATTGGACAAAACTGAAGCTGTATATTGTGTTTCAAGACATGCTCGCGTATGAAATATACATGTACCTCAATGTGCTTTATTCTTTCATGAAAAAATGGATTGCGAACAAGTTTGAGAACACCTTCATTGTCAACATACAAGGTGGTCGGTTTGTCCTATGGTATTTGAATTCCTTCAAGTATGTGACATAGCCATATCACTTTGAAGACAACTTCACCTATAACATGATACTCGACTTCTATAGAAGAGTGAGAAATGAAGTGTTGTTTCTTACTTCCCCATGATATTGGTCCATATCCCATAAAGAACACAAACCATGAAGTGGATTTTCTTTCATCAATGTTGCTGTATGATTTGAATCCAAATATCTAGTCAAGAAGAAGTTGTCGTTCTTCTTGTATTCTAGACCAAGATCCACTGTTCCCTTGAGATATCTCAAGATTTGCCTTGTTGCCTTCCAATGAAAAACTCGGGGTTCCTGCATGAACTTGGAAAGATAGCTCACTACAAAGCTGATATCTAGTCTAGTGTATGTCAGGTAAATGAGACTCCCAATCAACTATCGATAGAGAGTTGCATTTACCACAGGAGATGGATCTAAACGAGATAACTGCAATCTATTCTCCATAGGTGTAGCAATAGGTGTGCAATCCATCATCCTAAATTTATCAAGCGTTGTCTTGGTATACTTCAATTGAGAAAAAATATGTGATTCTCTTTTTACCATACTTCTAATCCAAGATATTAGTGCACTAGCCCAAGATCTGTCATGTTGAACGATCGATTAAAATCTTTCTTCGTTGCATTGATCATCTTCTTTCGAACTACTAGTGATGACTAGATTATCAACGTAGACAACAACAATCACAATCTCCCCCTTGATTTTTGAGGTAGAGATTGGGATCATATGAATTTATGAAAAATCCATGTTGTACGAGATGCTCATATATTTTGATGTACCATGCCCGGGGTGCTGTTTAAGGCCATACAAAGATTTCTTGAGTCTACATACCTTTGCTTCTTGACTAGGTACAACATATCCCTCAAGTTGAGTCATGTAGACTTCTTCTTGTAAATCTCCATTCAGAAAGGCACTTTTTACATCCATCTGATGGACTTTCCAACCAAATTGTGTAGCTAGAGAAAAGATCATCCTAATCATTTTGATCTTAGATGTGGGAGCAAATGTATCCTCATAGTCAATGCCTTCTTTTTGTGCGTACCCCTTTGCAACTAGTCTCGCTTTATAATTGTCTATGGTCCCATATGCTTTGTACTTTGTTTTGAATATCCATCTGTAACCAATGGATTTCTTCCCTAGTGGAATATCGACAAGCTGCCAAGTGTTGTTTTCATCATTGATTGATACTCAATGTCCATGGCATCTTTCCAAGATTTTGACTGTAGGGCTTCTTAGACTATATTGGGCTCAACATATTCAATAACTCTACTCACTAAAGAAAAGTTGACTTCTTCTCGTGCTTTACTATGAGTCTGTGGTCTAGTGGTGGATGTATCTGGTGGAGCATCCAATTTTACATCTCTTATCATGTTAGTATACCACTTGGGCATATGTTGAAATACTCCCATGGGTTGTGGTTCTATCTCGATCATCATAATCTTCCCCATCATCACTTTCATCATCATGGGAACATCAAATTATAATTTTACAATAGGTGAAAAATATACATTTGATGAGTCTAGAGGAGGAGCCCTGCTTCCTTCTTAAAAAAACTCAACATATTTTTTGGTGTAGAATTTCTTGGTCTTTGGATCCATCAATCTATACCCAAGAGTCTCTTCAATGTAACCAATGAAGATGAGTTTTTATGACTTCATATCCAACTTCTTTCTATTCTCGCTTCGATATGTGCATGCTTGCTTTGAACCCGAATACTCGAGGTGTGCTGCAGATGGTTTCCATTTTGACCATGCTTCGTGTGGTGTTACTCATCAAGAGAAAGCGTGGTCACCTTGTTCAACAAATAAACTGTTATTTTTGCTACTTCTACCCAGAATGTCCTCGCTAGTCCAAAGTCATCAATCACGCAACACACCATTTCCATGATAGTATAATTTCTTCTCTCAACAACACCATTTTGATGTGGTGTGTGTGGAGGAGGCATTTGTCGACAAATCTCATGAGCTTGTAGATAGGATTTGAACTCATTCTTGGTTAACTCCCCCTCGATCCGAGTGAAGAGTTCTGATGTGATGACCAATTTCATTCTCAACAGCCATTTTGAAATTTTTAAAGTTTTCAAAAGCTTCACTTTTCTTACAAAGACAATATATCCACATTTTTCTTGAATAGTCATCAACACAAAGAATGAAGTACTAAAATCCAGAATGAATCGGTTGTATCGGACGCAAAGATCGGTATGAACCAGATCAAGCTTACCATGAGCTTGATAAGTACTCTTATGGAATGAAGCTTTGTGTTGTTTTCTCTAGCTATGGCAGAGGACACTTATATGTATCCTTCAGAAGGGATGGTACATCATTTACCATGTTGTCCTGGTGAAGTGTTTTGAGATACTTGAAATTGATGTGACCAAGTCTCCGATGCCAAAATTGTGTAGAGGTAGAATTCTTAGCCACAAGTGCATGATCATCTTTGTGGAAAAATCAAGTTGGAACATGCATCCCACATTGGAGGCTTTTAACTATTTTTGAGCCTCGTGATTTGTCTCGAATTAAACACATTTTCTTGTCGAAATGAGTATCAAAATCAATTTTCAAATTGTGATCTAGGAGTTGACTAACTAATATCAAATTCTTTTTCAACCTAGGGACATATAGTACATCTAATAATCTACAATTACGTGAACTAAGGGGTAGAGAAATGTTCCCAATCCCTTGTACTATGTATGAAGAATCATCACCCAATGAAACATGATTTTTCGAAGGTGTGTCCCTCATTGTGGTAAACCAGTCTTTGTGGCTGGTCATGTGTCGAGTGGCTCTTGAATCAATATACCAAATGTCACTAGAAGACGTGAGGGGTTCATTGAGCAGCAAAGGTGTACAAGAAGTCTTCATTATCTAAATATTCTTCTTGCTCAGCTATATTTCCTTGTTGATGGGGTTTTCTTCTCCAATTCTCCTTCTTCTACCCTTGATTTTAGTTAGAATGAGGTCCAAAGTTGCTTTATGAACCTTTCTTATAGGTATTGAACCAACAATATTTTAACTCATGTCCTCTTTTGCAGATAGGACATTTCTTCTTTTTGTTTGTCCCCTTGCTGATGTTGTGTTTGGGAATTTTGAGAGGAATTAGGTTTTTCTTTTCCTTTTCTTTTACATTTTTGATGAGAAGATAATGCCTAGTCCTCTTCATCATCTTTATTGTACATAAATTCCTCTTATTCTACAATAGATTCACTAACTTATCGAAACCGGTCGTCGATCGATCACCAAGTTTAGTGTTGTTACAAAAATGCGGTATGAAGGGGGGAGTGCTCTCAGAATAATGAGAATGAGAGGCATGTATCGGTGACCTCCTCTTCAAGGGCTAGAAGTGAAGCCCTTAATTCTGCAACTCTTCGCAAGAAAGCTTTTATTTTCTCATTTTGTTTCAATGTGTGTAATCGACTCTGCAAATTCGGTATGACATTCTTATTCTTGGCCTCATACTGTGTTCTCAACTTATCCCATGCTTCTTTGATTGATTTGGCATCAAAATGTGGTGTTGCATGTCGTCGGGACACTACAAACAAGATTATCACTTGGCCTTCGATCGGATCTATCAAATTATCTCTATTGTGTAGTATAAGTCATTGATCTGGTGATAGTACCATTCAAAAGCAGTCAAATATCTTCAAACTCAAGTTGTGTTTTTATTTTTGTCTTCCATGTTGTATAGTTATTTCCTCTTAGAAGTTGAGAAATGCGGAAGAAAGAATTTGGGGCATTGGTGCCCATTTTGTAGAATCATTGATAAAGAGTAAGGATATTTTCACTCAGGTATATGGTCTCCCGATCTATATATCATCGGTTTGATATAATGAACCTTTCTATATATGCGCCCTTCGATATACACATCGATAAGTGGAAGAAGCTTGCCCTTTCTATATACTTGACAAGACGTGAAAGAAGCGTTAATGTACATGAAAGAATCGATATGTGGTACCAAGATAGTATCGAAAGGGATCTATGTGATTATTGACACCAACTCAAAGAAATATCCACATACGTGTGCGTAAATTTTCTATATACTCGAGATAATTTCTCGATTCGGATTTAAGTTGAGCAATTGTTCATAGATGGATGGGAGGGCTCAAAGTGTGTGCACTATGTCTTTATTACTCCTCGTCGATTTAAAGGGTTGATGTCAAGATGACATTATTCTGCCTATATTAGGTGTGAAGTGTAGTAGTAGTCATGATGAATTTACCCGTAAATGCTTCCCAGAGGCACTATTTATACCAAACACTGCGAAAGATATCCGAAGATCTTGTGAGTGATTTAGAACCAAATTTTTATTATTTTTGAGTACAAAACTCTGCCAATTTTAAAGTAGTTACAATGGTTTGCATTTGAATATGGCAACCTAAAAATTAGTACAATACATTGAAATATGTAATTACATTCAAAATTATGAAAAAATTGAATGGCAGTAGTTTTTTTTTTTTTTACGGGGCCCTGGTGGCCTCGAGACCTTTGTGCTTGCTCTTTAAGCAAAAAAGGCAAAAATAGCTCAAAATGCAGTTTTTAATCACCCCTCCTTTGGAAAATGTTGCTCAACATAAAAAATAAACTAATTAGGAGATTCTTTTACCCTAATTAGGCTTTTTTTCTTGCTAAATTTAGCAGCTTGTTTAGTTATGGTTAGGGATTTAGAGGGTCTCTAAAGTTGGCGGTTTTGCAAAATTTACCGCTAAACTTCAATGTTTATAAAAAAATGTATTGGAGTTGGGGGTCAAACCACTGACCACTCCTCCCCAAATCACACACCCTAACCAACTCAACGCTATAAGCGCTTGAGCAATGAAACGAAGAAATTTGTATTTAATTCCTCAATAAATTGACTAATCTATTAAATGCCTGGAATTCTATGTGGCGGTTGATGTGGCAATGCTAGCAAAGGCAGTTTAGGGATTGTTTGCACCAAAAATGGATTTGAGTTCCTTTTCCTCTCCTTTTGATTTGTGTTTGTTTTATTTCCACCACTATTGGTTTTGTATGTAGGTCGTTGGAGCTTTGTCTCTACACCGCTATGTGTAAGCAGTGGAAAAAGGGAAGCTCAGGCTCGATGTTGGTTTGGCATTTGAATGGAGGTCGTTGTTGAAAAATCCTTTACTACCGCTTTTTGATTGATCTTTGAGCTTCGTTTATAGATGGCCAGATCTACAGGGGTCGTTGTTTAGTGTTTGAGCTTGGCATTGGGTCTACTCCAGCGTGGTCGGGATGTGTTTTCACTTGCCAATGGTGGAAATGTGCCCAATGTTACAGGATCAATGCTTGTATGGCTCGGTCTCATATAAGATAACTTGGCCGACTGGTGGAGACCCCAACTCGGTTAGGGTGGAGTGAAAACAACTCGCCTTTTGGCTCGACTTGAGGAGGTGGATGGTACCCGGCCTGGTTTGAACATGATCAACCAACTCTGTCACAAGGCAGCTTGATGGATTTCGTAGGGTATATCACACCCAACTCGTGGTCTACCAAAGAGGGCTTGGTTGAGTCTTGTGTAACCCAGTGCAAACAGCTCGGTCTACAAAGCTACCAATCTGAAAAAGTAGCTTGGTTGGGGGAGACACCTCCAAATGTAGACAGACTGCAATATTTCCCAGAGACTAATGCTCCTCTAAATTTAGAGGTAAAACCCCTAATTAGGGAGGAATATATATATTTTTAATTTTGTGAATCGATTAGCTTCCGTAAAGAAAATTTTCTTGGTGCAGGAGGTACCAAGGCAAAAAAAAATTGCTTTTATTTTACTTGGAGAATGAGGAAGGTTGCGGGGATGCGGGGAATTTGGGAAGCTGCTGGAGGCAGCACTGGCTCTCCTGTGATGCAATATCTTCTCCTTTTCCTTCGTAACCTCTCTCCAAATTTTTCTTCTCATAGGTCCAAATCAACCAGTTCTGATACCAAATGAAAGTAGCGAACATGGGCGGAAGCTTGATACTTTTATTAATATTAAGGAAAATCAACATTACAATGAATGTGTTGTAATTATTATAGGAATTGAACAACCATGTGTAGAAAAACGAGATGTTGCAACAATGCGACAATAAACATACCCGTGCACATATAATTACGAATATATGGTTTGAACCATATAACAACTCAAATAATGACAAACAACATGCTACGGGAATACTATTCCCAAATATAATTAAAATATGGTTTATATCAACTTACCACAATTTAATAATTAACTTACCTATGCTAAATCAACCTAGGTAAAATATGTTTACCCTAACATATTCCCATCTTAAAGGAGTCCTCCGAGACAAAGTTCGCAACTTTCGTTGCATTTAGTATGTAATCAGTGACGACATTCAAAATATGGCCATACCCTGTTTGCTCTGAAATACAGGCAAAGGAAATTTGATCAGAAGACATCCCTTCTACCCCCTGGATGGTGTAATATAACATCTTCAGAACAACTTTAGAGTCCTCAATACAAGCTAAACAAAGTGGCCTAGACAGATCATATAAGTACCAAAGGGTCTATAGGGGCTTCTAAGACCAAAATCTCCTGGACAATCATTTGCTATTGTAGATGTGAACTTTAGGACATTGTTAAGAAGGGTTCTACAAGCCTCTTGAATAGAAGTATTGTTAAGAAGATTCCTGCATGCCTCTTAGATGGAAGTATACCATTTTTTTGGTTATGCTATTGATTTGGGCCCATGTGTATTTTAGGGTGCAAAGAAACTTGACGTAGTCTTAGATGGCGATGTCGTAGACAAGCCACAGGTTGAGAGCCTTCTACGGGCCGACATGGCTTGACCCACGGTTGAAGGTGATGGAGGCATCCTGGAGCGTTTGCCGGCATGTGTTAAATTTGGCGGTTGCCTATTCTCACAAACATTTTTCCAAAGTAATGGTATTTTTTAATACCGTCCTTTAAAATACAAAACAATATTATTTATAGTATTTATTATATATTTATTTATTTTAAAGATATATTTGTATATGGTGTTTGCAAAGCAGACGACATTTTCTATGGGATCCACAGCCGATCCACAACCTTAACCAAAAATTTCACCTCAAACCAAAATGCATGATCCAAAATGAATCTCTTGACCTTCAAAGCAATCTCACCATACTACTTCTGGTTACTTGATTTTCTAAAATTTCCACAAAGTGACATAGTGCACATTTTATCGATAAACTTGTGGCTTAGTGTGCCAGTCACCTCAATTGACCTCTTAAATAGAATTTAAAAACTGGGAAAAACATGTTTTGGCAGGTTTTAGGAGTTCTGGCTTTGCTGACATCGTGTACATAGTTTGTCCCAGGTGGAAATTGCAAATGAACATCTAAATCTTCATCTAACTGAAAAGTAGGGATCAACCAAATCAAGACTTGAAATATCTTTTAATACTAAAAATAGAATGTATACATATGGGCATAATCACATCTTACCCAATCCTCATGCGTCACAATCTACCAGCTTCCCTTCTGCATACAGTCACAATACAAGGGTGCATTGGAAAGAATGCTCAAAAGGGCATTTGTTGATTTCCTTTTGTGCAAACCCTGCATCTGTTGATGTGCTTTTGTCTTCTCTGAAATCATCAGATACTCAAATACCAGTTACAGAGCTAGATATACATCTGATTGGTATCAATACCAAAGAACACAAATTAGAAGTAGGAGATTATGGAATTTTCATCCGACCCCGATGTCGTGTTTGCATAGTCTAGTTCTTAAAGAGCTGCAGCATTATCATATGAAATTGCCATTAAACTGCTTACCTAGGGCCATATCAAAGTCTCATCTTGACTTCAATTTAATAAAGGATACCAAGATCGTCAATTCATAAAATTTTCAACAATCCAATTCCAAGTCTGTTGGGAAAAAAAAGCAATAAAGATTGCATCAATCCTTATACTTCCCCCTGCGACCCCTTCAAAATGCAAATTAATATTTAAAACAAGACTGCATACATCATGTAAAGAACACAGATTAGTACAATATTCAGGAAATACATAAGAGACGTAAATACTGAAACCCAGAGCATTACATTATGCCAAGACAAGCTTGTGTGGTGTCATTATTTAGTAGAATAAATTTCACTTTATATTATTGATATATTATTTGATATTAATAACAAGTCATGACTACAAATAGCTATGAAGTATGTAAGTACCAGGACACTCCGGTCTAATCAACCCTTATTTTTCTAAAGCTTAAGAATAGCTCTTAAGAACTGTATACAGAGAAGGTGCCACAATCATATAAATCTAACAGATAAATCAATTCACAAGATAAAGTCTTGAATAGATTAGGCCAAAACGTCCAATGGATAATAAGTAGAGAGAAGAAGCATACACCGAAGAGCATTGCTGCCAATAAGGATTATAGTTGAAATAAATAGTTACACTGCAGTCCCATGTTAAGAGCTACTGCTTTTACGTATTTGGGAAATTCAGTCCCATAGAAATGTAAATGTATTGTTCCTGCTTGATCCAACATATCTTCCTGAAATTTCTGAGTGGATGCTGTTTTGGGACAGGAAAGTAGTTCAGTTCCCTCAAAACAATTCCTAGAATCCTATCCCCTCTGTAAATTTGGGAACGCGTGTAGATTGCAGTTTTTTTCTGCTTAAGTGTTTGTTTTGGACTTGGGTGAAGCTCGATTTAATATCACAACAGTTGCCACTTGCATTATCTTTTGTCGACGTTAATCCCTAACAATGCTGCGATTTTTTAATTTTTTGTTCATGATTTATTGATTATTTTTTGTATAACTTGAAATACATGCATTTTCTCAATGTTCATGTTTAGTTTTAGATTTATAATTTTAATAGGTTAGCTTAATTTTTCTATTTAATTTTACATTTTTAATTTTCATAAACTGATACTTTGTCCTTCTTCAACGAGAAGGATTTGTTGAAAGTGATATCAGAAACTCTGTAACCTGTTATTTATCGTGCTTCTACCAGAAGGATTATCTTTGTAGTGAGATTAGAAACCCTGTTATGTTACATACTTCAATTTTGAACAACTTTTAATATATGTAATTGTTTTATTTGAATAACAAATAAAATATTGCCCATGAATTTATCGTCGAAGCCCATTTCGTATACTTAACCTCCTTTTTTAGTAAGATTTTTAAATTTTATTTTATGAATTTGTATATATTTTGGCTAAATTTATGTTAGTTGTGTTTGTTTGAAAGATAAATATTTTCTTCCCTATAATTTTCGCTTCCGGTGACTACTTGTTTCAATCGTTTCCAGCTATTTAACTTTTTCTATAGAAATTTTTTGTTTGAAGGAAATGTTGCTTGCTTGAATTCATGTGTGTTAAGGGGATGATTCCCTTATGAGGCCTCGTGGATGCACTCCAAGTTGAGTGGTCGAATGTGCACACGTAAGCGAAGGATTTTAAAGATTCCATTGAAAGTATAGGCTCCTTTCGCTCATAGCTTGCCTTCACTTCGATGTTAGCTTCAACCTTTCGATGTTTTAGGTTTGCCATTAAAATTTTCCATTGCACGCTGTGTAGGCCTCCCAAACTAGTAGCTTTAGAAGTGGTCATGGGTTACCTCCGGTTGCTTTCCTCAAAGTCTTCTTTGGTAGCTAAAAATAACTACAACTGTTTTGCTCAAATTTTTAACAATTTCTTGTTGTATATTATATCTCAAATTAAATGTTTATGGACGTCTGTAATATCCATATGAAAAAGTATTTTCCACATTTGTTCAATGATGTTTTCTAATATGATGATGTTGTGGGCATACATTTTCTTTGTCTTCCTTTTGTATGTTTAAAAATTTGTAGCACGAAAGGAAAAAATAATTTCTCCTTACCCTTTTCCATTTGATGTAGGCACTTCAAACTGATATCATGCCAAATTATCCACACTTACCCACCACAGAGAACATGATTCCTTCGCAAAGAGAACACATTAATGCATTGAAGTGTGCTCGCTTATCGACTTCGAAACAAAGAGGCAAAATTGCTACGCAGATTGGACGCATCACACCTTTCTTACCTTTTCCCTCGCCAACCATCTGCTCCCACTTCCAGCATAGGACTTTCCCTGACTTCAATCAGTGCTTCAGACTCTAACACACCTTTTTTAATACCTCCATGCAACAATTCCATGCCTCGAGTTCTTTAGTTCCACTTTCCATAAGAACCCGGCCTCGATTTCATTGTCACTTCCTTCACCTGGAAACAATGTAAAATTTTCTCCTCTCCCACCCCTTCACCATTCCTGCATAAGTTTACTCCCTAACGCTTTTCAGCAGACACTTCCACCAACATGTCAATTTCCTTTATTATCACCTATGCAACCTTCTACGAATTCCTTCTCTTTTCCGCCCACCTCCATTTTGTATGCCACAAATATAAACCTAATGCCTTCAACACCATCTTCACTTTTCTCAAACTTAGTTTCCTTTTCATAAGCTCAACGCACATTTAGAAAAAGAATAGATTTATCGTCAAAGACCCATACCTTGATCTATTTTGAGAACTAACTTGATATAAAAACATCAATTTCAAAGGCGGTTTTCATACGTGTAACAAATGTAAATCTGAAAGAAATATGCATCTCTGCTCATCATGGAACAATATGGATCCAAGCAGTCTCCCATCTATTCTTAGTTGCTTGACTCAAGTCGAGGAAATGCTCATTGCTCGTGTTAATCCTATCTTACAAGTGACTCAGGTGTGAGGGGGACAATATAGCTACTCAGGTCACACAATAAGCTTCCCTCAAAACATCTCCTCCATAAAAATACCTACCATATAGACTTGGAGATTTGGATCTTGTTCTCATACAAAAAATCTGGGGCCAATTTTGCAAAATATGATTTCTATGTCAGCAAATCTCGTGTATGGGAAGCCTTGAAATTTAAAATTGCACACAACCCATACTATAAAGATGTATTAATTAATGAAAATGTTCTTGACTCCTGCCTTCTTCCTTTACGGACGTGTCAGCTTATTTGAACAAGATTACAGTCAATTGTCATGATCTTCATGAAGATCCTACAGATATGGTTGAACATGAGTCTATAGACATGCTTGACACGGTCTTCCAATCTTCATCTTTTGTTCCAACCATCCTCAATTCAGGTACTAAAGAAGAGGAAATTCAACATTTTATTCTAGAGCAAGGGAGCACAACCCCTTTAACTTTGCAGTGGCCAGAAATTGGGGTTTCCCCTATAAATGAGTACAACACAGAAGGATTGTTCTCTATGGAATTTCCAACTTTGTTCTCAGCAGGAAAAGCCATGTTCAAGCAACCTAGAATGAAGGAAGTTATTTTGCATGAATATGCTCTACATTTGTTGTAGTATCATGACAATCGGTTTGGTGGCCACCCTTGCTTCCCCTACTATTTTCTCAATCTTATTTTGTGTCGCAGAAGCCAAGCAACCGCTTTTGTTTTTATGGCCCAGAATATTGATTCCAACGCTCAACTAACTATCCAAGATTTGCGCAAAAGGCTTGAAGAGTTCCCTACGGATGGCTCTTGCAGACAGGTTTGATGAGGTTCAATACAAATTTGTGCGGGACTCGGTCATTTTGGGAAAATAGTATTTCGAGACATGATTGAACAATTGGGCCCCCCAACTTTGTTCTTCACTTTCAACTCCGTGGACATGAAATGACAAGACCTTCACAACATCATGCCCAAAATTCCTTCTTTAGAACCTCGTGCTACTCAACGATGGAGGATTATGAACATTTTTCACCATCCACACCTTGTGTCTGCGTACTTGCACAACAAATTTAGAATTTTTCGTGAGGAATTTTTGGAAAAACACCTTGGAGTGAAAGACTATTGGTATAGGTGATTATATCACCCTCTCAAAAAAAAAAAAAAAACTTTATCCTTGACACATTCTTTGACAAACCAAAATTTTTATCGATATGAATGACAAGTATAAAGGTTCCACACATGTCCATGGATTCCTTTGGCTTGAGAATGCTCCTAACATTGAAAATCTTAATACAAAACAGACACCGCATCTATGGAGGCCACTAGGAAATACTTTTATTTTTTTGTATCTGCTTGGAATCCAAGACCCGCTTCTAGCAGGAAAGAATTTGTACGTCGGTCCATTGAAAATATCCCTTGTTTGATGGAAACATTATCAGATACTTTCATGTTCCCTAGTTGCAGACCTTGAAATAACTTTTAAATCGAGTGCAATGACACACGAAATGCTCTGAGAAAACATGTCTAAGGAAAAAACATAAGCGTCTCCAATGTCGTTACAATGCCCCTTAGGAGACTCGAGTAGTTTCTTCCTTATTCGTTGATGAAGATGGAACCTGAAAATACCTTCCTGCACGAAATGACGACATGGTCAACATTCATAATCAGACTATGCTATCAATTTGGAGAGCCAACGTTGACTGCCAACCTGTACTTTCTCGCCATGCTATTGTAAAATACATTACAAAATATGCATCAAAGGCTGAGAAATGGTCAGAAACATATCACCAAATGCTTTCTAGAATCGCAAGAGATGTCGAACCTGATTTCCCCACTCATGTTGCAATATGCAAAATGCTATCAGATAGTGTCATTGAACATGAAATAAGCACCCAAGAACCCTGCCATATGTTGCAAAAATTGCCATTGGTTTTGTGTAGCCGTAGCTTTGTTTCCTTAAATGTAGGGAAAAAAACATTTGAAGAAAATTTCCAAATGTGAGTTACATTTGGAGGATACAACAGTGTTCATTGATTCCTATAAGACAAGGCCCCCTAATATGGAAACCCTGTCTCTCATTGAAATAGCAGAGATTAGACTTATAACTAACATCATAAAGACAATAAATGGAAACAACGAGCCTCAGCAACAATTGTTCGTGTCTTCCCAAGATTATCCCAAGAACCATCACCAGATTCACCTTCCTTTGAACTATTTTTTTGGTTAGAACTCCTCTTATACAAGCCATTCCGTGTCATCTCCACAGATATTGGTACCACAACAAAAGATATTGTCTTCAACTAGAGATTTCTTAAGAACACTTACAAGCCCTGACATATTCATTGGTCTGCTCCTGTTTCAGAGGACTTGTCTGACTCAGATCAAGATTTTGACCATCACTCTAACCACAATGAACATCATCAATATGAATGGCAGTTTCTTTCCCGATTGCTTGAGTGTAGAAGATCGGACTACAAAGAGCATGCATTTGTTGGGGCGGCATGACTTTGATATTCAACATAATTGGAATGCACATGGTGTTCCTCATTCCTTACAGGAAACATGGCCTTCATTTATTGAATTACAAAGAAACACTACATGTATGGATCAACTTCATGTATCCTCTACAACATCTATTGAAAACTTCTCATCGGGTCAAAAACTAGCATTTGATACCATTTTCTAGCACTTTACAAACAACTCTAAAATTCCACCTCTGAAATTGATAATTTAGGGCACTATAGGAACAAGAAAATCATATCTAGTTAATGCAGTGAGATCAAGATTTATTGGTGCAACATGTATGGATAAATCACCTTTATTTTTTCTTGCACCGACGGGTGTTGCTGCAGTCAACATTTCTACTTCTACCATAAATGCCTCCCTTCGCATACCTATAAATGAACTCAAACCACTAGAAGGTAAATCTCTATCCTCTTTCCAAGACTCCCTCAAGCATGTTCAATATGTTCTTATCGATGAAATGAGCTTCATTGGACCTAAGTTGCTAACCAAGATTGACTTCCGCTTAAGAGAGGCTTTCTCGCATTCTAAGACCTTGTCGTTTGGTGGAAAGTCAATTATTCTTATTGGTGACTTGGGACAACCTCCTCCAGTCCTAGACACTCCTCTTTATGCAAGTCACTCCTATGGTGTAATGCTCTGGAAGGGTTTTTATAAGTCAATAAATTTAGAAACAACAAGGCTCTTCCCCTATCGATTTCCTTTTGTGCATTGCTTGTCAATGTCCAAAATAGGTTTCTACCCCGCATGATTGTGAACTACTTATGTCGAGGATGCATTATTGTCTCCCACAATATGAATTGCAATCTTACCAAGAATTCCCTCACTTGTTCGCTAAAAATGATTTGGTTGATGACCACAATCTGCATATGCTGAAATCTTTGAATGTTCCAATAGCTCGTTGCATTGCACAAAACATCGGAGGAACTAATTTAGTGTCATTTGATGACAAAAATTAGAGTTCAAAGTTCTTATTTACAAAAACTAGATCGTCATGCCGATAGCTAACATGTGGGTTGACGCAGGGCTTGTAAATGGTTCAACAGGGAAAATAGTAGACATAGTTTATGACAGTTCCTTAGCACCGCCTGACTTGCCTTTATTTGTTGTCATTAATTTTGAAAAATACATTGGCCCAAGCTAGGATCCAAATAATCCATCACATGTTCCAGTTCCTCCTATCTCTAGAGGCAATCGTAGGCAACTTCCACTCAAAATGGCGTGGGCTTTGACTATCCACAAGGCCCAAGGTCTTACTTTACAATAAGCTCTTGTTTATATTGCTTTGAAACTGAAAGACAAGGTATTACATTCACTACCTTCTCCAGAGTGCCATCCCTGCATAATATGTGCATCTCCCTGAAAGGAACGATAAGAAGATTGTTCCAAGCCGCGATCTCAGATGATAATAGCACACCACATTAGATTTGAAAAGCAGAAGAGCTAAAATACCATATATGGAAATCCATCATAATCCATAATGCTCAATACATTACAATAGAATGACTTTAATTATTCAATAAGAAAGATGTACATATAGGAGGAGGGAAGTGCAACTACCACCTAAATCAGTGGTGAAGAACTCCCACTAACTGATAATGGTAGTTAAGTTAACTCCAAAAGACTAGTAAGTAAACTTCACATAACTGAGAAGCTAACTCAACACAACTAGTAAGCTAACTCCACACAACTAGTACACCTAAGCAAGCTAACCCAACAAGTGTAGGGTTAACACAAGTGTAAGAATTATCCTAATAAATAAATAAAAGGATAAATAATAACCTACACTAACACTCCCCTCCTTTCTATTTCGATCACTTTTGTAAAATGATTGAATGGCCTAATAAATTTGAATCGGTTTGACACAAATAATCTAACACCAAATATAATTATATTGAATTTAGAAATCATTTGGGATATCAATTACATTGATAGAGTTTACATTATATAAGAGGATGTTCTCCTTAATACAAGGAGTCAACATCAATCCTCAACAACCCACATATCTCTCTCCAATCCCTACAATCTCTCAAACTTATCCCTAAGATATCTCTCACACTAAAATAGTTACGTGAGTTGTTCTCACAACTCACCAATAATAAAAACTATTACAAATATATTATTAATATGATTTCTATAAACTCATTATTAATAATATTACATTTTATTTAATAATGTTACACAATATTTTGGTAACATTCACTCCCCTATTGTTAACATTATTAATTCCCAATATACACTCCCTAATGTTGACATGGTAAAAAAACATTCACACGCTTATCTGCAGTATGCTCACCCATGTGGCATACCAAACTTGGCTCGTGACCTTAATCAAAAGAAAGGCTCTCTCCTTCCATGGTTTTAAACAGGTTTACTACAAACCTTGACGTGACAGGAACCATCAACTGTCCACCTCATGTGGTTTTCTGGATCTCCCACAAACCTTTTCAAGATCCAAAATTGACTTACATTGGTGTTTCTGATCTTCTGCAATGCTCTGACATCAAGAGAAAATGTAGGAAATATCACTCACGTAAGAGCTCACTTATTAAAATAGTTGAATAAGTATGATTCATCTGTTCTTATTTGCAGAAAGTAAGCACACAACTAAAAAAATGAAATTCCACAACACCATTATGCGGCCTTGTTGCTTGCGGATGGCGAGAGGTCACTGATTGACCTCCTTCCTCTGTTGCCTCCTTCCTCCATGGACATGCTGCTAGCTCAGTTGGATTTGGCTTGGATGCTCAATAGTTTCCACATTGGGTTTATTGTGTCTCCCCACCACAATTTAAAACACATTATTTTCTAGACATCAGGTAACACCGAAAATGTGTCCATGAGGCAATTTTTATTTTTATATTACAATTTTCGACTCTTGACTTGACTTTACCATAATTACTCTTTTACTTTGACAATGACGATCTAATTTGACAACAAAATTATTGTCACAAAAAGATGACACATGACTAACAAATAATATAGACACTATATAGTCAAATGACTATTAAAATGATAATGTTCTCACTTGACCAATTAGGACATAAAACAATATATCCATACATTAGACTCGCTAGACTCGAGACACCGATGATTAACAAAATATTTTTGACACTAGACACAAAATTTGACAATGATACAAAGGAAATTGATTTATATCAATTCTAAACACAATTACAAATGACCGTGAATCACATGAGATTTAACAAGTGATAAAAATAGAAAATAATACTAAACTAGCACTTAATAACGACTACAAAGGTATACTTACAACTTACATTAAATAAAACTATACTAATTGACTCGACTCAAACAAACAAAGACTATACTTAACTTAGCCATAGAGTAGACAGTGGGTCGATTTTAGTGGAGAGTCGAGCTCGATGGGAAGGTTGTACAAGGCCAGTTGTTCGCTATAAAATGCAAGGAAATCACTTCCACGATAGGATACTTTCACAAATCTCTGTCACTCATATCAACATCTGAAGGAAATTATATGCATATCCAACAAATTGTGGTTGATCGATCAAATCAGAATGGATAATCACTTCTATCAGATTTAAAATAGTCAGATATAATATTTGTGGACTAGGCGACTGTAATGTGATAATATAATATCTCAAACAGAGACAAACACCGATTCTATTTAATTTTACAAGAGAATATTCAATCATTTTATGCACCATGTCTACAAGAATACAAAGCTGACACATGTCGT
The DNA here is from genome assembly GCA_018340775.1 of Taxus wallichiana var. yunnanensis. NCBI lineage: Eukaryota > Viridiplantae > Streptophyta > Pinopsida > Cupressales > Taxaceae > Taxus > Taxus wallichiana. The sequence goes on from CM031235.1 coordinate 179,299,623, forward strand.
ATATCTCACAAAGGCCGTAAAGACTTTAGACGCCAATACTATGCTTCAAATCTTTACCAAATAAAATGTTATTTACCAGACAATATACGCTTGAACAATATTTCTCAGGCTCCTCATGCGAACAAAACTCTCTAATGCATGTGCTTGCAAGGAAATATGAACAATCTGGCATTCGTTCTAGAGAGATTAGAAAATACAGATCCGATGCAGATTCAAAGTTGGAGAAGAGAGGAAGGTAGATCTTTGAAACTCCTGAATTATCTTAGACTCTCATTCGACCGACCATGCTCTGATAGCAAATAATAAATTTGAATCAGTTTGACACAAATAATCTAACACCGAATATAATTATATTGAATTTAGAAATCATACGGGATATCAATTACATTAATAGAGTTTATATTATATAGGAGGATGTTCTCCTTAATACAAGGAGTCAACATCAATCCTCAACAACCCACATATCTCTCTCTAATCCCTACAATCTCTCAAACTTATCCCTAAGATATCTCTCACACTAAAATAGTTATGTGAGTTGTTCTCACAACTCACCAATAATAAAACTATTACAACTATATTATTAATATGAGTTCTATAAACTCATTATTAATAATATTACATTTTATTTAATAATGTTACACAATATTTTGGTAACATGGTCCCTTCTTCAATTACACATGAAAGAGTAGGATCGGATTCGATGCCTTTCTCCGCCCCATGCACAAATATGATGTAACCCACACTCCCTCCACATTTAAGCATATATATGTACTCGCTTTATAGCTCCATCCCTTTTTGGCATTTTTCCTTTAAAGTACTTCGTTTATGATTCTACACACTACAATATATACATTCTACTCCGACACATTCCGCCTCCACCTCCCTTTCGGCGTTCACATTGCAATGCTTGCATGAAAATTTTAGTATAGTACATGTCGCATATCGACAATTGCTAGAGCAAAGCATGGAGACAAGTGTGTCGAAATGGATAACTCGCCACCCTACGATTTCAACGTATCCACTTTGAAATGTCAATCACGATGAAAATATAAATGTGTGATATACATCAAATTAAATGACATAAAGAATGTGAAAATCATCCAAACACTACAATAATTTTAGCTAATATAACACTTAAAAAACACTCAAATTCAGGCATAAACACCAATTTGTGATTCAACACCACTGTTGATTATGACATATAAACACTAAATATAAAACACCAAATTTGACACCGAAAATTTCCAATTTTGGTATTTTATATATAGTGTTATATTTTCGGTGTTATATGCCATAACCAATTTTAGTATTACATAACAACTACCACATAGCTAACACCAATGGCGTTGAATCATAAATCGGTGTTTTATGTCTAAAATTTAGTGTTTTTAATGTTATTTAGTGATATACACTTTTTTGTTATCTATGTACATATAATTGATTTTGGTGTTTGATTGTAGTGTTAGAGACAATATAGCTTCATAGCCTCATTATTTTAATCTATCGTCAATGGAACCAAAGTGGGCTTGTGATTAGTATTATAAAACAATTATAAAAATAATTTGGGTTTAATCTTGTGCCCACAAGTGAGTCCACAAGCATTTTATTAATATCAAAATGAGAAAATAAATTAAAAGGGTGCCTAAATGTCATTAACCCTTGACATAGAATGGTACAATAGATGGCCAAAACACATGATTTAATGACTATACTCCATAAAAGGCCAGCTACTAACTAATTGTATTATAATAATTCATGTAAGCATATGAAGCATTTAGGTGATTGGAAGCCAACATATTCTACTAAATTGAAACAATATTGCCAATGCATGTGAATCCTCGTGCATTTGTTTATTCATCGGGAATACGCATATTATCTCAACTTTATGATATGTAAAAAAAGATAACATTATCTCAGCTTCATGATATGTAAAAAATACTACCCAAATGAAACATAACAATTCATAGGTGCAAGGAAATTTACAACTAGAACCAATCATTGGAAGAATGAACAGACCTTCTAGCGATCAATTATCATCTTATAAGAAGCTATGTAGTCTTATAATGATGAAAACCTTGTATATTTGAATAAAATAAGCGAGTTTCTTAACAAATTGTATGTGTTTTGGCTTGTGTGAATGAACTCACTAAATTTTATACAATTATATTTTATCCAATAATTATTAGGTGACAATTTCTATAAAATCTTATCATATTTGTTTGTCACCTTTACTTGATTAGGTTACCTTGTGGATTCGGTTATAACTTCCATGATTTTCACTCGTGTGAGATGACTTAATCATCTCACCTTTTTGTATTGCATCATTAAACTTAGCAGATGCCATTAATTCCTCTCATTTTTCTATCATTTCATCTAGACCTTGGAGCCCAAGATCCTTCATCACCACCTTGTATTGTCTTTTAGGGAAGCATTGCTTGCCACTTTAACTACTTCCATTACTTATTGAATTCTCAAGTTCCATCAAATGCACTCCATATCTCTGCAAGTCCCTTTGGAAGTTGTGATTTTCTAGGGTTTTGAAGCTAAAATCAAGAAAACATAGTTGAAATGAAAGAAAAAATGGGACAAAAATTCAAGTTTGAACTTGAAGGAGTTGAGAAACTTTCGAAGAGCGCAAAATTTGTGGCCATATTAAGGGAATATGGCTTGAGACGAGCTTCTTTGAGAAAATGCAAGGATTTGATATAGATATCGTAGAAGATTTTTGGTTATCTTTCAAATAAATCCATGCTAAGGTAAAAAAGGTGAAGATTTCAACAAATCCTAAAATAATCATTGAACTAACTAGAATCCTAAATACATGTATGAGAATTCAAGTTACACCTACTTATAGTGATATTTTGTAAATATCTCATGTAGAGAGTGAACAATAGCCTTATTTGTCTGTAAATAATAATTATGAAACCAATGGCATAATTATAAATACCCTACCTAGGCCATTGAATATTGTAGCCTATTGGATAATGAAGTATATCACTTGTGAAGGGCAATATAGTCTTGTTTTGAGGGGACAATGAGAATGGTAAACCATTTGAGACACTCAACCAAAGTGAACTGAGTGGGAAAGTGATGACACTGCATCTTCAACACCCAAGTTCCTATTGTTCACTATTAGGAAATACATACAAATCAAATTTGAAAAGGTTAAAGAACCACTCATAATAAATTCTAAGGTTCCGAGGTGAATCAAGGTGTCATACATGAGGATCTTTCATAAAAAGTGTTTATAATTAACTTGGAAATTTTATTCAAAATGAAATTGGTCCTCCGAGACCTTTGGTTGATGTTTTCAACCAATGAAAATACCTATATATTCTTCACACAAGTTCTTTGTCCTTTCACCGAGATGATAAACAATAACAAAGAATATGAAATCACTTTTTTTTTCTTACTTGCACTTTTTTAGTTCTTCACATCACCATTCATTCTCGTATCCTTGAATTCACCTTCTACATGTCGTTTTCTTTCGTAATTTACAATTAATCATCAAATCTCAAATATAGACTATAACTTTGCTTTCTTCCCTATCTTGATCAAGAAACATAACATGTTGTTTTACAGTCATACAATGTCATCTCTTCAAAGACATATGGTTTCAAAACCATTGCACTCTCTAGGTTTGAAATCTCTTCCTTAATTCCAACTTAACTCACTCAAATGTAGACACAACTTAAACTCTTATCCCTTTGTCAATGTAAGAAGACTATCACAATATTGAGATCCTTCTTATGAAGATTCAACTCCCTGCGTAGAATTTAGTGACATATATAACTCCTTTAATATCAAGTATTAGTGCCCTTCCATCATGAAATTCACTTGCAAATGTTACACTTATTCTATACTCTTCCTAGAAATTTGCTAATTAGGTCTATTTCGGGGTAAATTTAGACCTAGATCTGACTAGACACAAGTTTTTGAATCTTTATAGAGTTTTTATAATACCGTTTATCGTGCTTAATAAACTCACCAAGTTTTATCACTCAACTCTATACCCATTCTACCTAGTTCACATTCTTATTTTAACTAATTAGGCATTAGTGTATTTGAAAGTGCTCCTTAAACTGTTAGAAATATATTTCTTCTCTAGAAATAAAAATTCATGGAACATTTTTCAACATTGATAGTATCCATTGCATGTATTTTCTTCCAAGTTCTAGCTTCTAATTTGCTAAGATAGAAAAGATATAAGGATTTTTGTCTAAACCCTAGGTCAAGGTTTCGTGAACTGATAGGAAGAAATTGATCTATATTATTTTAGTAACCTTTTCAAAGCACTAAAGTAGTTAAATAATCATTGATCCATCTTTCTACTCCTTTCTTTTTATATTCATATACCTATAAGGATGCTTATTTATGCCCACATAATAAGCTTTTGCTAGACATACATGGAAATCGACAAAGATACATGCACATTTCAACATAATTGCATGATATTATGAACTTTCATTGCATATTAAATATTTGATAATCTTCATAGACATAAAAAAACCTCAATTAAACTTATTAAGGATGGGTTTACAACCAATTATTATTGTTTTCTTCTTGTGCAATTTGAATTGCAGAGTTTCTCTAGAACACACAAATAAAAATTGCATTAGAATTCATCATGCTTGTAGCTGATCATAACACTTGCATATAGATATTCAAACATTTTCTCATGTATCTATAGTTACATGTAATTCACATTCATCCAAATATGGAATCAAGTCAATCAACTTTCATAGCAACTTTCATGTAAAGCTATATTTGTTATTATAAAAGAGAACCTTACAAATTAGGGACAATTCCTTTAACAATAATACAATATCAACATTCAAGAACATCATATATATGATCCATACACCCATAATGACAGAATTAGATATCAAAATCAAATACATATCTATATTCATAGAATCTTCTTGGGTTTATACAGATCCTTAGAGCCTTAATGGCTCTTGCACACTTAATTACAACTTCTCCACACCTAATCTAACTTCTTCTCTTCTTCTATATTGCTAATTACTCATCCTCCTTGCATATTTGTAGTTTATCTTAACTCCATTAAGATGATTCACTCCAATGCTCCAAATATGTTCTAAATGGAAGTATATTTCAGCTACGAGTAAAGGGATTGAATGAATGATTTTGATTGATAGATTTGTGATCAATTGGATAGCGTAACAATGTGTAAAATTGTATGGAAATTCAACACAATAACGATGGAAATTTCAAATCTTCCAAATATTAAAAATGGAGAGGAATGAGTTCTTATTTATAGGTAAAGGAAGGGAATCCCAAATCCTTGATTTGTGGGATTTATTTGTCTAATCTAAAGCTAAATAAATCATGATTGGAGACATTTGTTTGAATTTCCAGCTTGATTGGTAAGATAAACTACTATTTTGAGCTTGATTGAGTGATTTATCATTAAGTAGGAAAAAGTTGTTATGTCTTTTGAATATTTTTTAGCTTTTACATTGAAATATTAAATTCTTGTCTTTTGTTTTATTCACCCAAAAAGTGACATGAGTTTTAGCTTTGGGGATTTTTTTCTTTAATTTTGTAATGTCATGCTTTATGGGATATGCTTAGTCAACTCAAATGCATGATTTGATTTAATCTAAACTTTTCCTCTTGTATATATTTAATGATTTCATCTTTATTTGATTTGTTTTAATCTAGTTAAATTGAGATGTTAATTAATGAAGTGAAAGTGGATAAGAGGTGAGGTGAAAATGGATATATATATATATATATATATATATATATATATATATATATATATATATTATATATATATATAAAAGATTTATTTAATTATTTTAATACAAAATTAGCTAATGGAATAGGAGATGAATAATAAGAGTGATATGATTAAATAATTAATCCTAGGAATCGAGATATGAGTGCAATAGGGTTTAGAGTACAAATATTTAATAATTCAAGACCGTGTGTGAGCGATACAAATGATAGAATTTTATTTAGGAAAATGTCGTAAAATGTCATTAAAGGTCGTAAAATAGAAGAATATATAAAAAGTGTTGAAAGTAGTTGAAAATGGTTATAGTGTGATTACTGGATGATTTATGTGGTTTAGAATGTGTAATGGGATATTTTAGGGTGTATATAAGACCTAATGGTTAGAAAATCCTAATGAATAGGTGGACATGACACTACAAAATTGCAAAGTGGCACTAAAATAGCTCGAGCATTCATGAACTCAAGTTTAAATTTAAATTTGAGTAGAAAGAAGGAGCCAACAAGGAGAGAGAGGAAAGAACACATGACTATATAACAAATACCAAGTTCTCCATTTTAGGGGTTCTTAGGGTTTATTGGGATTGTTGTTGGAGGTCGGTTGAGGAACAACCAAGTAGAGGCACGAGAGGTTATTGAATGTGCTTATGAGCAAAAATTATAGTCTAGGTATAGGTCATTAAGAGAGGCACCAAAGTCTGTAACAAACTTTATTAGAGAGTTTGTAGTATCTAAGAGAGAAGTTGCATCTAGATGTCATCAAGGCTTGAGAAATAGAAGAAACCTTGGAATTTCATTTTGATTTGGTTGAATCTATAAATGGCTTAGGTTCATCTTGACCCATGTTCTTTCTTTCGAGTGGTATCAAAGATGGTTCTTTTCTGCGGGAAAGAAAGGTGAAAATGTTGGCGAATGTCAAATGTGAGGCGATTAGCCAAGATATCGTGTTCTTCTTTGTGAGAAAGGTGGGTAGAGAATGTAAGAGAGAGAGATCTCAAAGTGTGACGGATAAAGGATATTTAGATATTTCACATGAGAAAAATATGTCATTGAGAAGAGGGGACTATTCATATGTAGCAATTGTAGATATATTGGAGGAATTAAATGGTGTGAAAACTAGATTGAAGATGTTGAGGAAGACCATCGGAGGGTATGAGGTCTTGTGGTGAGAAGAAATTATAAGGAGAAGAAAGAATTAGCGGGAAGTCAATAACACGAGAGAACACTATGAGAAGAAAGTGCCCCTGGAGTACTAAAGAAAAAAAGGCATGCACATAAACATAGCTAGAGATTGGGTGAGAAGGAAACAAGATAAAATAGAAAACATGTCTTTGAGTACCACCATAAGATGCATGAGAGAAAATTCAAAATAAGGCTCGAGAGATGAGTAGAGAGTTAAGAGAGAATTCACTTGGAAATGGAAAATAGTGTGAAAGGGTATTATCTTTGGAAAAAGAGGCTACGAGAAAGAAAAAGATGGTCACCATGGACCATAAGTGCATGTAGGATTGCAAAAACTTGAAAATGAAGGTAGAATCCCTAGTAGAGGGAAAGGAGTTTGTAAGTAAAGGAACACATGAAAATGGAAGTACCATTATGGAGGAAACAATGAAGAAATGGAAATTTTCCCAGAAGGTAAATGAATAGAGTAACTCCCTGGAGGAGGCTGTAAGGGTGTGCGTAAAAAGAGTGCACCAAGAAGAGAGAGATTGAAAGAGATTTTAGAGGATAACATAAAAATAATTATGTATGGTAATAAGAGCATAAGGAAGAATTACATGAAGAAGGAGAAATTTACCTAAAGGTAACTCAAGATGAGTGGTTCATGAAAGAGTGGATAGGAGAAGAAGAGTAGCGGGTGGAAAGAAGCTGCAAGAGTTTTTTGCAATAAAGGAAAAATTTCCCTAGTAAGAGGGAGAGGAAGAGAAGATGTGGCCCAAAGCCACCAAATTTTATTACACTATGCATAAATAAGAACACCACTAATTAAGAGGACACAAAGACAAGTGTGCAATGGTGAAGATACACTAGATAAGATGAGAAGATGATGGAGTAGCCACAAGGAAACATAAGAGAAGTGAATGTGAGGAAGAAGATCACACCCTAATAGTACATCGATAGGCAAAGTGTGGCATAATAGAGTCCAAGAAGAGGGGAAGGAAAGATGAAGGAGAAGCTTGCAAGGAAGTATCATCCATAAAGGTGGTGGGTGAATATAATATATGCACAAAGTGAAAAAGCCCCATGAAGAGAAGGGAATAGGTTAAGTGGATGACCAAGTACTATATGGTGTATAATAGGTCTAAACCCATAAGTATGTAGATATTACACCGATAGGTAGAGTATAGTCTAATAGAGGCCAAGAAGAGGGGAAGGAAAGATGAAGGATACTCTTGTAAGGAAGCATCGAGCACAAACTGGTGAGTGCATAGAATAAATACATAAACTATAAAATCCTAGGAAGATAAGGGTGAGGGTGAAGTGGAGGACCGATGAATGTATGATATGTAATGGGTTTAAACCCATAAGTGCGTAGATAGTTAGACGCACAAAGAAGAAGAGGATATGGAAAAATATCACATGATACTATGTAGATAAGAGAGGGTGCACAAGGATTAGTGAAACCCATAATTGTGTAAAGGGAGAATGAGTAAGGGGTCGTAGTAGGAAGGTAACATGAGAACAAAGGAGGAAGTGCACCAAGACAAAGTGTGTAATAAAAGCCCATGAAAGGAGGAAGGGCATGAATAAAAACAGTCAAGAAAATAAGTGCGTGATGGATAAAAGTACAAAGTAAGGAATCCCAAAGATGATATGGGAAAGGGAGAAGGAAATCCATGAATTCTTTAGGTGGATGTGGATAGACATAGGCAAGTGCAAACTCACATAGGAGAGATATGAAGATGATCATAGACTCACAAGGAACAAGGCTAAAAAGGAATATGAAAAAAACAAGAAAATAATCAAAAAGGATTGGAAAGGGAGACCCATTTAGAGGAGGGGGATGGTTTTTGGTGAGTAGAGACTCACTAGAGTTCTTGAGATAACATGAAGAAGTCACGCGAAAGTGACAAAGGACTGGAAGATACACTGGAATACAAATTAAGGCGAGGATAAGGTTTAGAGGATGAAGGAACCAAAACCGAAACTATCAACCTCAATAGTTCAAAGGGTGGTTCTACCACTCACTCAATCTACTTAAAGCGAAACTCAAGTTTAGTTATCTCGGTGTTTGATGTAAGAGCATCCAAGGTCTATGAAAATCCTACGTATCTTTATCTAAGCATGGGTATGCGTAAGGTTTGAAATAACATTGGAAGGAAAAATAAGTCTTGTAAAGTCAAGTGGTGATTATGTAGAAACGGGAGTACTTTGTACAATAGTTGCGAGTAAATAACGTAGTGTAAAAAGTGTGTAGTTGTAATGGGTGTGCAATAGTGCATAGAATGATTTTGAAATAGAGAAAGAGGTGAGTACATAATGTGCAATGGTCTCGTGTAGGATTTTGGTAGTGTATCATAGTTTTGGCTCAACTTAATATGTTGGAGATGCGTGGGAATGTCAAAGGAGTTATGCGCGTGTGACAAAAGTGTGTAGAATACATAAATGCATGAAAATAAGGATTTTGTAATAGTAAAAACTACAAAGGAGACACATAGAAGGTTTATAAAAGGTTTAGAATTCCCAAGACAATGTGTAGAAGTTGATGAAGACATAAATCAAGCCTATAAGTATGTAACATAAGAAGACAAACGTATGACAAAAGAGTGCAAACAAGGATTACACAATATAATAGGTAATTGACATAAAATATCACATGATGCTACGAGAGAAGAGAGGGTGCACAAGGAGTAGTACACCCCATATTTTTTAAGGGAGAATGAGGAAGGGGTCATAGGATGAAGGTGACATGGGAACAAAGGAGGAAGTGCACCAAGACAAAGTGTGCGAGAAAAATACGATGAAATGAGGAAGGGAATGAATAAAAAGAGTCAACAAAATAAGTGTGTAATGGATAAAAGGATAAAGTAAGGAATCCCAGAGATGATATGGGAATGAGAGAAGAAAATCCCGGAATTCTTTAGGTGGAGGTGGATATACATAGGAAAGTGTAGAATCACATAAACAGAGATATTGATCTATAAAATGGATGAATTTTTTTACTTGACCTACGGATCTTTATAGGAAATTTATTATTTTACCAAATTTACCCGAAATAAGAAACTATAACAAATGTAATGCAAGAATAAGAATTGACACTACACAAGGGTTGATAACGGAGTTTGAAAGAATGCCTACAACTTTGGGTTTGAAAAATAGTGAACCAAAGTACAAATAAAATTATGATACTAAAATGAATGTTCAACTGAACCTGGTGTGCCAATCGGTCCAATAGACCCAAAATGGTCTTGGAAGCTCAGTGCTCGACACAATTCCCCTGATTTGACACCTCCTATTGAAATCCACTATGTTGCATGACCTCTACCTCTACACGGTGCTAAGTTAGAAAATGTCTGGTGACGACGATGATAATCTTCCACTATGTTGCACATCCTCTAGCCTCTACATAGAGCTAAGATTAGACCAGTGTCATCAACGAGCTCAATAACAATTATGACTCTCCTTCGTGGCCTCCAAGCAACTAACTTGGTGATACACCCAATGTACTAAGAATTAGAGCTTATGTATGAGTGTGCTTCTCTAGTGCATTAATCACATCATCGTCGGCTTCACAATCATGTCTCTGGGCTCCCGCATGAGAATACTTAGGCTCCAAATCAGCCTTTACAAATAGTCGGTGAGTTAAAAATAATAACTCCCGAATTTACAAGTGCCTATATAATAATAGGCTTTAATATCATCATAATTCCTATTTTATAAATAATAATAGGACTTTTACTCTATTTACCTATTAAAAATAATAATAGGGATTCAATCTCCAAATAATGCCTTAATAATCCTAAGGCCTTCTCTAACTCTCCTCCTACTCTCCTTTTGCTCTCGAGAAAATGAGAAGAGATTCTATATGAGTGTGCTTCTCAATGTAATTGACTCCTATGGATCCAAAATGGTCTTCCAGTGCTTGCTTGCACAAGAAAATGATGGCTAAATATCCTTTACAAAGTCTTGGCGGGTTAATAATATTTAACCCCAAAAATTACAATAATGCCTATTAAAAATAATAGTTAATTATCGAAAATAATTTTCCTTAGTTTTCTAAAGCCTTCCTCCACACTATTCTCCTCTCCGATTCTCCTTTAGCTCGGACTTGGATTTTGGAAGGAGCTTGTGTGTAGAAATGGGGTGAGGGAGGCCTTTATAGGCCTAGGTGGGCTCAAAACCTTACATTATATCCTCATCCGCCAACTATCCATGAGCTTGGTGAGTTGGATGGATTGGTTTGGACACCGATTTGTAGGGGAGTGGTTGTAAGTTCGAAACCCCACCCCATATCCCGTGTCCCTTTATTTTACCTTGGAATGCTCGACTACCACCACATTCCTAACACGTCTCCCTTCAACCCCCGCCATGTCCATGTTGACCCCGCTTGATTGTTGTGAGCCCGTTGACCACCCCCGCCAAGTTGTCGATCCATCTTCCACATGTCCTCAACCTAGACTTGTTGTTGTCATGTTGTGTTTATTCGACCCGAGTCACTTGGTTTGTTGGAAGGATGTGGGGTTTATCCCACATGGGGTGGGCGGAAGGCTCGCATAACCTTTTTAATGATTTTAATTGCCCAATACTACCATGGATTCAACCACATGCTCCATGTTTTTCCATTTTTGTGGTCATTGGTTATGTAGCTCGGTTGGCTTGCCATGGTAGCTCATTCTATAAGTCGATTCTTGAGCTCGATGCATAACTCGCTAGTGACTCAGTTGTAAATTGGAAAAATTGTGGCAAGTCACATGGTGGCCTAAGTACCCACCACATGGTAAATCTTCCAATTAACTCATGGTGAAATCATGAATTATAATATCGGTGGCAAATACACCCCTCTAATAAAGAGTGTATCGACCCTGGCTAAGGGCCCTCAACCAAAAAATAGCGGGGACCACTCATTCAAAAATGAGTGTCGAAGAACAGAGTCACCAAACCAAATTTTTACACTTTCCCAATTTCATTTTACCACGTGTCTCGGCGTGATTCGCCATTTCCCCTATTTGGGCTCTTTCAAGTGACATCTTCTACGAATGGTATCTTGTTCCAACTAAGTCCGTCTTTTACATTCTTATAGGCAAAGGAAATCTTTGGGATTCCACTAGTGTAATGTGATGATCCCGAGAGGTTTTGGGAAGCTCAATCCACTTAAGTGACCTCTAGATTAGATATGAAGTTGAGCATATACTCACGAGGTAAAAGGATAAAAAAGGAATATGAAAAGAGAAAGCAAATAATCATAAAGGATAAAAAAGGGAGATCCATTTATAGGAGGGGGACAATTTGTGGTGAGTAGAGACTCACTAGAGTGCTTGAGATAACATGAAGAAGTCACATGAAAGTGAAAAAGGACTAGAAGAGACACTAGAAGAAGCATTGATGTTATGATAAGGTTTAGAGGATGAAGGAACTAAAAATGAAACTATTAGCCTCAAGTTTAATTATCTCGGGTGTTTGATATAGGAACATCCAAGGTCTAGGAAATCCTACATATCTTTGGCTAAGCATGGGTATGCGTAAAAAGGGAAAGAACATTAGAAGTAAAAATAAGTGATGTAAACTCAAGTGGTGATTGTGCGAAGTGCGGGAGTACTTTGCACAATAGTTATGAGTAAAGAGCACAATGCACAAAGTGTGTAGTTGTAATGGGTGTACTATAGTGCATAGAAGGATTTTGAAATAGAGCAAGAGTGTATTACATAATGTGCAAGTGGTGCATATAGGATTTTGGTAGTGTATCGTAGTTTTGGCTCAACTTATTAGGTTGGAGATACATGAGAATATCGAATGAGTTATGAGCGAGTGAAGAAAGTGTGTAGAAGGCATAAAGGCATGAAAATAAGGATTTTTAGTAGTAAAACTACAAAGGAGACACACATAAGTTTTAGAGAATGTCTAAAATTCCTGAAGACAATGTGTAGAAGGTGATGAAGACATAACTCAAGTTGATAAGTATGTGGTAGAAGAAGACAAAGGCATGGCAAGAAGGGTGCGAGCAAGGATTGCACAAAGATAGAATGGGTAGTTGGCATAAATATTTGACGTGTCGAACTATTTATTCGGGTGGTTGATAGAGACCTAATGATTAGAAAATTATAATGACTAGGTGGAAGTGGCACTATAGAACTATAAAGTGCCATTAAAAATCTCAAAGCATTCATAAACTCAAGTTTAAATTTGAATTTGAGTGAGAAGGAGCCAATGAGGAGAGAGAAGTGGGAATGAACAACTATATAGAAAATATTGAGTTCTCCATTTCAGTTTTTTTGGGGTTTGTTTTAGTTAGGGTTGGAGGCCAGTCAAGGAATCGAAAAGTAAAGGCTTGAGAGGTTGTTGAATGTGCTTATGAACACAAAGTATAGTCTAGGTATAGGTCCTTTGGAGAGGCACATAAAATTTTTAACAACTCCTTTAGAGAGTTTTTAAGCTCCAAGAGAGAAGTTACATGCGAGATGTCATCAAGGCTTGAGAAATAAAATAAAATTTAGTGTTTCATTCTATTTTTAAGACTCGTAAACAACCCCCAGGCCATCTCGACTCATGCGCTTCTTGTCGGTACCCATCACACTATAGTGATCTTGACAAAATCTATCAAATCAACAAAAATAAAATAGAAAATAAATGGTGTAACATTTTTAGATACAATAAACTAATTTAATTTTGTCAAACATCAACAAACACCAATGATGGATCATGACTATTTATTATACTTCTACTTATCGATCCTAGCCACATTCGCTCCCATTTGTAAATTCCTATTTGTAAAAATGTTGTGAAATATTTTAGTATATAGTTTTTGAGTTTTTAAATTTGTTTATCTTTTATCACGTTAAAAAAGTTTAAAATATTTTCTTAAGTCTAGAGAAAAGTCATGTTAATTGCATAATTTTTTACCTCGACAAGTTTCTAGAAAGATTTTACGGTTTGGGTTAATATCACTATCCATCATTCCCAAAAGGATTTCATTCCAACATCTATATTTTCTAATATTTTATTATTTTTGTACTATTGTAGTGCATTTTATTTATTTATTTATAAATTTTAGAGATTTGGTTTTGTTGAATCAAATCAAGTGTATACTATTAAGTCAATATGTCAAAAGTTCATTCTCTGTTAAATCATTCAAACTAACTAACAAGTTTAAATCACTAGCAATCAAACGTGGAATGTGCGATGGAAATGTTGAAGGGAATCCATCGAAGAAGTTAAACGTGAGTGAGTGAAATTTTGGAGGAGGAAGAGGGGAGATGAAGAAGGGGTTTGTGGGAGGAGAAATAAATAGGAGAGGAAATCATGGGGATCAAAATTGTGCAAAACTATTCTTCTTGTAATAAGGCACATATGAACCATGTGTCATTTTTTCAATCATTTGAAAGAGAAATAAGGTACGGTGTGTAGTTCATTGAGGCATCATAATTTGAGATATATCAAAAATCAAGGTGTGGTCGATGAATAATTCATAGGGATACGTGCATATATTTGAATCCAACACTATACATAAGTTAGATACATAATGTTACGTTTAGGGTTCTATGTCACAAATTTCATGCACATTTGTGATTATGGTTTCTCTTTAGAAATTAAGGTAGTTGTTGGAGCTCAAATTTGCACCCACACCCGAATCAGAAAGATCCAGGGCTTTGAGGTAACATGGGACTGTCTACAAGTTGTGGGACTTGCGCTTGAGACAAACTTCCAGAGAAGGTCAACTTCCTCTACCTATTCCTAATGCTAAAACTACTCCTAAGGAAGGATATGAAGCTATCTAATCCTACTTTAATAATCCAAGGGACTAGGGCAAAATAAAGATGCATAGAAGGAGAAATTTTAAGATAAAAATGGTGATAACACCAAAAAGAAGGGGAAAGACACTCTCATATGAGTGAAAATGGGAGAGAATGAAGGAGGAGAGGGCAGAATTGAGTACCATAGTCCAATACAACATTTAAACTCTCATTTTCATGGAGCACAATATAAATAAAACCCTATAAAGAGAGAAAACATGCACATCACACCAAAAATGCAATAGAGAGGCAAGAAAATGCAAAACACACAGGCTAGGGTAGATAATAACCACAAAACATAGATTTTATTATTTGAAAGGGATGTGCGAGTCCATTATAATGAAGGAAGGAGGTAAAAATTACCTTGCAGAGGTCCAAATCCAAGCCTTACAATGCAAAACACTAATGCACTACTCTGAATAATGCCCTTACATTCTAAGAGGGTATAACCTTTACAAATGGGAATTACTTTACAATATATATAAAATGGGAGAGAGAGAGAGAGAGAGAGAGAGAGAGAGAGAGAGAGAGAGAGAGAGAGAGAGAGAGAGAGAGAGAGAGAGAGAGAGAGAGAGAGAGAGAGAGAGAGAGAGAGAGAGAGAGAGAGAGAGAGAGAGAGAGAGAGAGAGAGAGAGAGAGAGAGAGAGAGAGAGAGAGAGAGAGAGAGAGAGAGAGAGAGAGAGAGAGAGAGAGAGAGAGAGAGAGAGAGAGAGAGAGAGAGAGAGAGAGAGAGAGAGAGAGAGAGAGAGAGAGAGAGAGAGAGAGAGAGAGAGAGAGAGAGAGAGAGAGAGAGAGAGAGAGAGAGAGAGAGAGAGAGAGAGAGAGAGAGAGAGAGAGAGAGAGGAGAGAGAGAGAGAGAGAGAGAGAGAGAGAGAGAGAGAGAGAGAGAGAGAGAGAGAGAGAGAGAGAGAGAGAGAGAGAGAGAGAGAGAGAGAGAGAGAGAGAGAGAGAGAGAGAGAGGAGAGAGAGAGAGAGAGAGAGAGAGAGAGAGAGAGAGAGAGAGAGAGAGAGAGAGAGAGAGAGAGAGAGAGAGAGAGAGAGAGAGAGAGAGAGAGAGAGAGAGAGAGAGAGAGAGAGAGAGAGAGAGAGAGAGAGAGAGAGAGAGAGAGAGAGAGAGAGAGAGAGAGAGAGAGAGAGAGAGAGAGAGAGAGAGAGAGAGAGAGAGAGAGAGAGAGAGAGAGAGAGAGAGAGAGAGAGAGAGAGAGAGAGAGAGAGAGAGAGAGAGAGAGAGAGAGAGAGAGAGAGAGAGAGAGAGAGAGAGAGAGAGAGAGAGAGAGAGAGAGAGAGAGAGAGAGAGAGAGAGAGAGAGAGAGAGAGAGAGAGAGAGAAGGCTCCAACCACCAACAAAACACATTTAATTCCTACAAAATAGTATGGTAACTCTATTAAATCCATTTCCCCATGTTAGGTTGATTGTGGAAGAAGGAAATAGACCATGCTTCATTACTCTAGGTGGTTGAGTCGCATGTAGATGCAAATTAATGGATCAAATTGTGTTTTCCTCTTTTCACCCACCAAATATCACAAAAATATTATTTTCTTGATTCTAGAGTGTAGCTCATGTTGTGAGATTTCCAACGAGACCAACCGCACCTAATTTGGATTTATGAGTCGAAAGATATGGTTTTCTAAAGATTTGCGTAGTGCAGAGCAATACACTGACACGTGGCACCATCAGATTGGTCATGGGGATGGAAGAGTTGACTGTAGTTATGGATCTCTGCCATGTGTCATGTTTTCATTTTCTATGAGAATCAAGTCACAACTAACAACTTGTTATTTATAATTATAAAATGTAAACCACATCCTAAGTCCCCAAAGTTGGACACATGTCACGCGAAGATTGGAGCAAGGTGGAATCCTCGAGGTGCATGTGTGGGAGAAAGGGTATAAGAGTAAGGTTGTAAGGATATAGAGGAATCCCGTAAGCACACACAAGGGAATGCACGGGGCTTGGGGAAAGGGGTACACATCTGCAAGATTATGTAAATGTGCAAAAGAATCCAGAAGACTCGCCAAATGAAAGTGCGGGAATGTGGGAAAATAGGTGTGCACGCAAGCATGCCAAGAAGAAAAGGGAAAGTGTGAAAGGAAAGACATGTGATAAAGGGAACTAGAAAATACTTGCAAGGATGTAAGGAAATCACAAAAATGTGCAATGAGTACGTGGAAGTTCGAGAGAATGAAGGAAAGTGTGCAAGGGGAAGCGAGTAAGGGAAAAATACAAAGGCTTGTAGACATGCAAGGGAAACACGCAGATGAAACCATTAGACGCGAGAGGATGCACAATTTTCAGAATGGAAGAAAAAAATGCAAAAAGGAAGTAGAATTTCAAAGGAACAAGGGAGAAATGTGCATGCACGTGAGTAATTGCAACCATCAAAACTACACTAAAGGAAAAGACAAATGCACAAGAAACTTCAAAACATGATGCTAAGGTCTCGAAGGAATGCATTGTCGCCAAGATAGCCAAGTGGGTTATTTTGGACAATAGTTTAGAAACTTTCTAGGATATTTTCCTACTAAATAGAAGATCATTGGCCTTAAAGTATCCATTAGGCATGGATTCAGCTTGAGAATTTATAAAACTTATCTAAAACCGAAGAATTCACCCTTGAACCCAAATGAAGCTTTGCTTGAACTTGACATCATCTAATTCTATAAAAATGAAGCCTTGAAGTGCACGAAAGGATGTGCAGGGCTTAGAGTCCATATTGACTTGATTATTCCCATCTTGAAAAATAATCTAACTTAAATTTAATGAAATTAGAAAACTATCTTGTAATAGACCTCCCACCACAATCTTGGGAATGTGCACAAGAAATTGTTGGATGCTTTCATGAGTTGGTGGACTTTTGATTATAGAGTTTCTTATACCATGCAACCATATTTGACTATTTGAAACATAGTCTACCTTGAAAATTTCATGAATATGCGTAACAAAAACCACCATCCTATAAGCAATAAGAAAGCGACCTCAAGAGCACACGAGGGAAATGAAACCTATACTACCAAAAACACTGCGTAGAAATCACTTGGAGGAATTGAAAATACTCTAATATGTAAAAGATGTCAAGGAACAACTTAATGGGAATGCTTGAGATAAATCCCATTGATTGGGATTTGTAATGCATTTCCATCAAGGTCAGATAACTCAAAAGAGTTAGCTTCTTTGCAAGCACTAATGATATATGGCCCACTCCAAATTACATCAAATTTAGAGTTCCACCCTAGTTTAGCTCTCACAAGATCCCATTTTATGACCAGATCACCCAATCTCAAAGTTTTATCTCTAACCTTTCTATCAAACTACTGTTTGGTTGATTTTTGATGTTGTTCTAATATGATTATGCTAGAATTTCTTAATTCTTCAAGTTCAAGTAGCTTTGCCATTCGATTTCCCTCTTATCTACGCTCTCAAATTCCAACTACCATGCCAGCTCTAGTGAAGGAAATTCAAGTGATAAAGGGAGCCTAAATTCTTTACCATAGACGAGTTTATAAGGAGAAATGATAGTTTCCTTCTTCATTTTGATTCTATCATCCGAGAGCGCACTTCTTATCTTTGTATGGCAATCGTCTTTGGTTAATATACATTATTATTTTCATGATTCTAATCAAGTTCTTATTAGTAGAATCTTCCAAACCATTACCTTGGGGTTATAATTGGAGGAAGTTTTCAAATAGATCCCAAGCCTAAGAGCCCAATTAGAAATTTTAGATCGTAGGAAAGATTTTGCATTATCGGAGATGATAGTTTTAGGGACCTCAAACCTTTTTATTATACCTTCAAGGAATTCAAAAATGACTAATTCAATTTCTTCCTTGAGTGCCACAATTTCTGTCCACCTGGTAAAGTAATCCATTGTTGTAAAAAAACTCATGACTAGCACTTTATGGTTGATTGATCATGCCAATGAAGTTAAGACAATGTTGTGTGAAGGGCTGATCCACTTGAATTGAATGAAGGGGAAGGTCACCCAACCTCTTTTTACCTACAAAGAATTCACATTCCTTACATTTTAGGGCCTATTTGTGCACATCAACAAAAAATGCGGGCCAAAATTATCTTTCTTTTATGATTTTCATTATCGTAACCTTAGCAAAGAAGTGTCCACCGGAATAACCATCGTGGAATTCTTCCAAATCTTTGTTGAATTGCATGCGGTAGGGAATACATCTCAACAAAACTCCATCAATTTTTCTTTTCAAGAGAATTACATCAACCAATGCATGGGGAATGGACCACAGTATCAAATGTCTCCTTTTGTTTTGTTTAGGCCGAGAGGATATTCACCAATAGATAAAAATGTGACCATATCATCAAACCAATTGTGCAAATTAGATGAATTTCCTTTATCCCGTTGAGTTTCAACATTGCACGTAAGCTCCTCATCCATAAAGAGAGAGGTTTCTTGATCATTTCATGTATCCAAAGCAAGCTACTCACAAAGTGCTACTCCTCCTACCAAATTCATGGCTTTAATCTTCACATCATAATCCATGATTTTTGTCACCCATCTACCTCTTTTCTCGCTGATTTTTGCTCCTATAATGAATTCTCTCACATTAGAGTGTGAAACTAGAACCTTGATGTGATTAAAGAAAAACATACTATTGATTTTTTTAAAAGTGTGCATGATGGAAAAAAATTGTATTTCAATGTGATTTTACCTAAATTCACAATCCTTCAAAGTGTTTGACTGAAGAAAGCCAATGACTGCTCCAATCCTTGATCATTTTGCTGAGTCAAAATAGTGGTAACACTAGATTTCGCCCCATAACATATAAGATAAAATATTTGGCATAATTAGGATTGATAAGTGTAGGAACTTGAGAAATTTATTGTTTGTTTTTGGTGAAGCTTTTTTTTCCTTCCACTAACCATTTGAAAACTGAATCCTTCTTGAGCATTAGAGTGATAGGTCTAACCAATCCTATAAAATTAGGAATAAATCTCCTAACAAAGTTAATATTTCCAAGGAATGATTGCAAGGCTTTATTGTGAGTTGGAAAGGAAAGAAAGAGAATGGTTGAGATTATTTTTAGATCAATGGAAATACCATCCTTTAAAACAATGTGCCCCAAGATATTTCCCCTAAGAACTGAAAAGTTACACTTTTGGGGTTAAGAGACACCCCAAATTATCTACATCTCTCAAAAAATTTCTCAAGATGATTGATATGATCTTTACTTTATTTTGAGAAAATGGTAATATCATCTAGGTAAATAAGGATGAATTCATTGATATACCCTTTAAAGGCAATGTCCATTGCTCTTTGGAATGTGACACCTACATTTGATAAGCCAAAGGGCATTTTTTGATAAGCATATGTTCCCCACTTGGTTGTAAATTCAATTTTAAATTGATCCTCTTCTTTGACCTTGATCTGATTGAAACTTGAATATCCATCGAGCATGGAAAACCTTTCAACTCCTACCATCATTTGTAGAATGTTCTACATAGAAGGTAAATGATAGTGATCCTTTAAAGAATATTTATTCAAATTTATGAAATCAACAAAAAGTTTGATTTATGCATGCTTTTTCCTCATCGGGATAAGATTTTCCACCAAAGTAGAGTATTTGATAGGAAAAATTATTTTTTCCTCAATCAGCTTGGATAACTCCTTCCTCATGAGGGGCTCTATCTTGGGATTGACAAGTATTTGCTTTTGTCTAATTTTCTTGATATGAGGATCAAGATCAATGGAATGTTGGGCAATTCTTGGATCAAACCCCTTAAGGTATTCATAATCCCATGAGAATATATCATTAAATTTTTGACATAAGGATATTAAATCTTGTTCCTCATCTTCATCACATACCATTTTAAGCAATAGCTACTTACCTTGCACAATAATTATTGGACGACAATCCTCTTGCCTTTCTATTATGTTCTTCTCCCATCCCGAATTCATCATCTAGACTTAAAATATGTTCCAATGTGACCAATCCTTTATGAAAATTATTTGTCTTCAACTAAATAACTTGATCACCATAGCTATCATGCAAAACAAATTGTTTGTCTTAAGCTTCATTCTCGGATGAATCGATAGTTTGTTCATCATCAAATACATGCCATTTGGTTTTATTGTCTAGAATTGATGAATTGATTACTAACTTAATATGTTGTTGATTACCTTCAATGAATTACTTAGTTAGCAAGAATTGTGATCTAAGGGATTCCATATGGTAGGCTTCTTTGTTCAATTTCCTAGGCATCACTTGTAGGATGAGAGCATCAAAACTCTCAAAGAGGTCCCAAACTATGTGTTTATAAGCCTTCAAAATATTATCCATGTGGAACACTTCCCTCTCAACGAGTGGATGACCAATTCAATATCTCCAAAGATTTGCAATATTTTGATCCATCTCTTCTCAACAATAAGTAAACCATACACTAATACCTCATATTTTGATATATTGTTGGAACATGAAAACTACAATCTATGAGAAAAGAAGAATATCTTATTTATTGGAGATATTAACACAAGACCTTCCCTGTGCCATTTCTTCTCCTATAACAATTAAAAAAATTCCATAATATAAAAGCACCATCCATTTATTGTTTGAGTTGTGAAGGGAAAAAAAGATTATTCTTCATGAATGTAGTAGGTTCCGAGCTCAATTTCCACATTGTATCATAAGGATCAAACTCATAATGCTCCTTGGCACATTCATCTAATAAAAGATCATGTTTTGGAGGAGGAATAGTCTCGCTTTATTGAAATTGACTTATGTTCTTGGTCTTCCTATATGAGACAATCAAATTGGAGAGAAGTGGGATCATAAGACTCAAACTGATAGGAAATTATAGGTTTGACTTGTATGGTAAATATAGTACCATAGTAGTCCTTAGAAAAATGTGATACCAATCTAAAGACAAGTAACCACCTACTTTGATAGTGAAATCTCTTGATAGGCAAATGGAAAGAAAAGGAGGCAAGTCAATGATTGATACATCTTGAGTTTTTGTTAAACTTGGAAAATCATGAAGAGTTAAGATATTTGATGACTCCTAAGATACTAATAGTTGAGCCATTAAGTTGCAAAACATGTTTAAAAATAGGTTTGTACTTGAGACCTAGGATATCATCAATCATGCAGTTATGAACTAAATGTTTTCCCACAATTAAAGACATGTAAAAGGGTGGAATTTTCACAACCTTACTTACTTGTTCTTCCTTTTCATGAAAAAATTTGATGAAGAGACGAGTCTTCTAAATAACTGGATCATCTTGAGGAAGTTTTTTGAGAGCTTCATGCAAGATATCTCTTTGTGATGGAATAGCCAAAGCATCCCACATTGTGACATCAACATTTTGTCTTCTTCATTTAGTCAACAATGTTTAAAGGAAGGAGAATGGACTTGTGCATTTGAGGTACTATGTTCTCTTTTCTTAACTGCTCCAATGCTTTGGAACATGCACCTTTAGTTGAGAAGTAACTTCCTTTCGCAAGTTAGGCCCATGCACAACCTCGCACATGATTTTCCTTCATTGTGCTTGCGGGTAAACTATTATTGCTAAAATTTGTCTCATCATTCCTTTATTTATGAAGAGGATCATCTTGAGTGGGAGAAGAGGAAGGTTAAGCATTTGACACTCTCTTTTAGACCTTGTTTTGTCATCAATATTCACATGAGGCCCATGCACAACCTCACACACTCTCGATCGCTTGATTCATTGCCCAAAACTCACAAGCCCAAAAAAATCAGATTAGTCTCTGGATTGACCTCTTGAGCTTCTACCGATCGGGATTAGCTAATTCTATCAATGGTTCTTGCTGATTGGAAGAATCTTGAAGCATAAGTGCTTGTGATTGTAATGAATTTGCACAAACATACTGATAATGTGGCTGATTACATGGAAAACACCACTTTGTTTCTTATATTACGTTGTTCTAAATTGGAACCAAGGATTAACTTGAGCTAACAATAGGAAGTAAATCGAGAAAGAGCAACTGTTTGAAGAGGAAGATGTGGATTTTGACCTTGTCATCTATCATTTTTCTGATTTTACCCATATATTTGATTTGGATATTGATTTCTATAGGGATGATAACCTTGATTGAATCCTTGGTTAGAAGATTGCCCTTGGTTAGGATAATTTCTATAGGATTGGGCTTGTTATTTTTCTAAGGATATATTTATTTGACAAATTTCTGATCAAAGATTTCATATCATCATCATATTTTTTAATTTTTGGAAGAATAAGAAATAGAAGAAGCAGATTGGGAAATTTTCTCACAAATGAGAGTGATATAAGGTTGTGGTGCTTGAGGAAATTCAAGGAACATATGCATAGGTAATCTAGGGGCTATCTTTCCAAGTTGCATTAGATAATTTTTAGCCCTAATGGTTATTGGATATGTATTAATAAATTGCATAAAACCCATAAATTGTATCATAACAAGTATATCATAACTCAATGCTCACAAGAAGTAAAGGAAATCACCTTGTGGAGTTGGTCTCAAGAGAAGTGAAATTTTGTCCCATGTTTTTGAAATATGAAATTCAATTCATCCATGAGCTCATTAGGAGCTCTCTTGATGGTTTTAAGTTGTTCCAATAAAGAATTATTATCTACTTTACGTTATCTATTTTTACCCCTGTAAAAATGGACAACTTGAGAAAAATGGACTTGGGGGCACTTTACTCATAAGTATTTATTATATTTTTCTCTCACTTAAATTTTTATGATTCCAACGTAAAGAGGAGGTCAAGAGATTTCTAGAAAGTCCAAGATCTCAAAAATGGAGCATTTGGTCAAAAGTTATGGTCCATTACTGCTTTCCTTTGTAAGTGGTGAATTGGAATTGCTTTACTTATTTTAAGTAAAACAATATGAAATAAATGTAGGTTTGGGGAAAAATTAGATAAAAGTGGTGAATTGAAACTACTTTACTTATTTTGAGTAAAGCAATAAAGTAAAGTGAAATCACCACAGTTTGAGAGAAAAGTAAAACAAAGTGGTGAATTGAAACCGCTTTACTTATTTTGAGTAAAACAAGAAAGTAAAGTAAAATAGCCACATATCCGGGGAGAAAAGTAGTGAATTGAAACCGCTTTACTTATTTTGAGTAAAGCAGTTAAGTAAAGTGAAATCACCACAGGTCTGGGAGAAAAGTAAAATAAAGCGGTGAATTGAAATCTGCTTTTACTTATTTTGAGTAAACCAAGAAAGTAAAGTGAAATCATCACATGTATGCGAGAAAAGTAGTGAATTAAAACCACTTTACTTATTTTGAGTAAAGCAATAAAGTAAAGTGAAATCACCACAGGTCTGGGAGAAAAGTAAAGCAAAGTGGTGAATTGAAATTACTTTACTTATTTTGAGTAAAGCAGTAAAGTAAAGTGAAATCACCACAGGTAAGAAAATGAGAAGTAAAGAAATGTAGAAAAGACAAACTACTTTACTTCTCTTAAAAATAAGAAAAGTAAAGCATTTGGAAATGAGCAATGACAAGGGCAGTAGTAAGGGGTCAAATCACCATAATGAATAGGAAAAATTGTAGAACTTCAAACGGCCATAACTTTCGCTTGGAGCTTTGTTTCACACGTTCTTGGAATTTTCGGAAAGGTCTCAGAGCCCTCTATGCAATAGTAGAATCATATTTAAAATTTGGTTAGGAAAAATTCCAAAAAATTCCATTACGTATTCTACACACCGAGTGCATAGTAACAATCAACCATCGCCATTAATGATGCAATATGACTCTCTTTCTTCTTCAGCAAGAAAGAGTACAAGATGAAATGGGTTTTGTAGGTCACCCATGCTTCCTTCACATCAGTAATTGAATTTTTTAGAAAATTGGAGCATGTAATCGGGTTTCTTAGCTTCTCTCTCTTCTCTCAAAAATTCTATAAATTGTAAGCAAGACACATTTTGTAAAGGTTGGACATTTTTGGTGCTGCCCTCCCTTCTTCTTCTTTGCAGAAATATTATGGAGAATTGAGCTCCCATGTTTGAGATTTTTAATTCAGATCTTGTCTCTCTCTACTATAATTTTATTTTGTGCATACTTTGGAGCAATAAAAATATGTGTTTGTGACTACTTTCTATCCTTGCATTGTTTTATTGTGCTTTCTTGCCTTTCTTCATGCTTCAGTAGGTGACCGTGCTTCTTTTTTTCTCATACGCATGATTATATTTGTTTGTGCTTAGCTAAAAATGGTGTGTTGTGTGTATTATCTTGGTCTTTGATGCATGTACATCCTCTCAATGCTCACCTTTCTATTTTTAGGAATCAATCTTGTATAAAAACTCTCAATGATCTCATCTTTGGAGACAAGAAAATCATATTTGGAGACATTGAACAAAGATGAGATCATTGAGAGTTTTTCGATTTCTTTTGGATAATCTATTTTGGTTGATGAATTCATGATAGAGGAGAACATCTAGGAAGACCTCGCTACCCAAAACAATCCTCTAGAGAAACAAATTCAAGATTTTGATTTGTCAATATTCATTGATGAGGCCACATATTGGCATTTTTGGCCCCATCTAAATCCTTTTGAAGCCTCTTATGATCTCCTCTTGATGGTTGATATGAGATAAAGTTATGATTTTGCATATATTTAGTTTTGTATGTTCATTAAGATCTAATATACTTATTTACTATGGTGAATCTTGTATTTTGTGCAAACTGATGTTTCTGATGTCTCCATGAACAAATTACAAGATGCCATAAGATTTTGAAGTAGTAGGCCCTAGCCTGTAGCACTCTGGTTGTGCTCCTACAACAACCCATAGCCACTGGCTGGGCAATGATAAAAGAGAATCATGACATCCAACAACAATGAGGCATCATGAAGTATATGGAGCTGAGCATATGAAGCTGGGAAACAAGTTAACCAAGTGGCAACATTGTTTGGACAAGTATGAGAAGTCTTTGGGTGATTTATCTTACCCGTAGCAAGCTCTAGACCTACCCGTAGCATCTTCTAGAACTACCTGCAACAACAGAGCAATATGCACCTCCACTCACACCGCAAAGATAAAAAAATTACAGATGTGTTAACACATCATATGTAATGTTATGGTTGTTAAGTAGTTTTGTAATCAGTTCTTATCATGTAAATAAGACAGGAATTAGTTGTCTCCACTCAAAAAATATGAAACAGAACAACTATAATTTGTTTGAGTGGTTTTTGATCATATTCCTAGAATAGAATAAGTTAGTGATCTATCTATATATATATTCAGATAGAAATGTAATGGATAGGAGTAATAGATTAAGGAATGAAGTGATAGCTATATGAGAGAAGCAAAATTGTGAATGTGTGAAGACAAAATATATTAATGTGAGTTTGTGCTCTTAAGTTCATTGTAATCTCTTTGTTGTAGCAATCTTTAATTGCTATAACTTAATAGATGAATCATTTATCTTCTTGAGTAGTTCTGTGAGTTTCTAGGGTAGGATCGGAACTCACTTCTGCATAAGGAAGGGCCCCCTTGGAAGGAATTGTAGGAAGATCCTATTCCTCCATTTCCTATTTATGTTGTGTGGATTGATTATCAGTTATTCATTTCATTTCTAAAAGTTAATGAGTGCATAGTGTGTTGAGTTTTAGATCTGCAGATCAGCAACATCCATAGTTTACTTTCCAATTTACACAAGCATTACTTTATACTCTTTGATGAATTTATAGCCTACAAATACCTCACTCCAAAGTTGTAGCATATATTTTGTAGGCCCTTTGAAAAGCTTACGCCCCTGGGTTGACATTTAATGAATAGCAGAGTATGAGACCTAATATCATTGGTTGATTATTCTACACATCATTTTGGTGCCGTGCATAGGGAAGGTGTCTAGACAATACCATAGAAGTGATTCAATTTCCCACTTTCAGTCAATTCACGCTTTCATTTCCCACTTTCTAGAATAGCCATCCTACTTTTTAGATCAGCTTTCCTTCCTGTTATTTCAAAAGCTTTCTAGGAGCTAGAATTCCTGCTTTCTAGGATAAATTTGTCATTACCGCATTGCTCAATTTCTACAAATAGCATTAAGAATCAACCCCTCATATATTTGAAAAAAAAAAAAATAGAAAAAGGGAAAATATATAGGAAAAGCAAGAGAGAGAGCTGGAAAATTTATGCATAGAGAACGAGACTCGTTCGGAAGATTTTTGCCAAAGCAAAACAAACTTGCTGCAAAGCAGAGGAGCTACTTATCTCCCAAGACAAGGAGTATACTTCCACACAAAGAAGAAGAGTGGCAGAGGAGCTGCAACATATTCAAGAAGAAGAACAAGAAGCAGAGAAGACCTTGGCCGTGCTAGTGAAAGAAAGACAAGAGGAGGATTCGAACGAATCCCATACTCCACGAGGAGAAAGAACACCAGAATACCTACTCAATTCAACAAGTTCTGTTACAACTACTGCCACCCACCGTACAACACCTCAAGTATCTATACATTATCATACCGAGGGGGAGGTTGATCGAGAATTCAAGAAATTATTCTAAAATCTCTTGGGATCTCGTATAACAAGGAAATATGCCATGGATCGAGCATCAGGAAATGAAGTTGAAGGTAGAGAACATGCTGCCTCCACTTTTGAATTCCCAATTGAAAAAAAACAGAAGATACTCCTATGAAGAATATTCCACCCTCAGCCCTCCCACACTTCAGGGGGACGTCCAATGAGGATCCAGATACATTCCTATTTGAGTATGATGTGTTATGCCGAAGCTACGACTACCGAATGGATGAACAAAAGCTCAAGCTCTTTCCAGCCACCCTGAAGGATGCAACACTAAGATGGTTCATGGGACTAGGGGGAACACAGTCAGTAGTTGGGATGAGATGAAGAAAATTTTTCGACCAAATATCAGGAATATGGCAAAGGCAGAAACTTCAGAAGAAATGACATATTCCACATGACTCAAGACGAGGATGAATCTTTGGAAGACTACACGGAGAGGTTCACCTTCACTCTGTAGAAGCATAAGCAAACTAATCTCATCCTAGACACACTCAAGCTAGTATTTCTGAAAGGAATCTGAGATGACTGCTTGGAAGCCTTAGACCTCATGAGTGGAGGAGATGCATCTCAGCTAACCTTCGAGGAGATACAACAACTGGGGAAGAATTATTCGAGATCAACGTTGGGTAAACTTCGAATAACAAGATGCTGCCAGCATCAGCCAATGGGATCTCTAAAGCTGATGTAAGTAATCTACTACGGGACATGAAGATGGATATAATCAGCCACATGGCCACATAGCTGGATACACTGCACACCAGACAAAAACAACAAGCAATGGACCAAGCCCTTACGGTCTACTGCCCAGATTGTTAGAAGAAGCAAGCTGATTGCAAGTGTCAAGTTATAAAGATGAAGGTAGAAAGCATTACATCTGAAGAACCAAATTTCATAGCGCTGCATGCCATAGGAGGAAATGAAGACCAAGTGTTCTACGTGGCACAAAGGAAACCTTGGCAGCCAAGGACAAACTATCCAGGTATGGGATCGAATTCACCATTTTCACAATCATCATTTTTCAATCAAAATGCAAATAACATGCCCAAACTGGAGTAATCCCTAGATGCTGACCCCTCCCAACCCACATTGGCCTATGCAACAACCATATAATCCCAATCAATGGCAGCAGTATCCTACTCCACCCTGGCAAAATCAACCATGGCAAGCCCCCACACAATCAATGGAAAAACCAGCCAACCCAAGGTCCACAAAATCTTGCAAACCCATGGTAGAAACCATGGAGAGGGAAACAACCTTGGGGAAATCAGCAAGGTGGGTTCCCACAACAACCACAACATCCTACAATAATGCCAAACACACAACCAACAAGACCGACTCAAATACCTGCTCAACCTGTGCCAAATCCTGCCAATAAGTTGGCTCAACCAACATGTACTGCTGAAATAACACAATACCGCTTATACAGTGGACATCAATGAAGTCCACCTATGTTCAGGAAGAACTCTACCACCTCCAAGTCTGCCCATAATGAAAAACCCCACAATATCCATTCCATAGTCTACACCACAACCACAGGAGGATCCTGAACCAGCCAATAAAGAGAATGCAGAAACAATATCACCACCCTTCCTGAACATCTGAACCTTCAACGCACTCCTATGAACCTGAGTTTGATATCCTAGGGTAGCTGAAGAATGTTTGTGTAAAGATCCCTTTGTTTCAGGCCATTAAAGATGTCCCCATTT
Source organism: Taxus wallichiana var. yunnanensis (assembly GCA_018340775.1). NCBI lineage: Eukaryota > Viridiplantae > Streptophyta > Pinopsida > Cupressales > Taxaceae > Taxus > Taxus wallichiana. The sequence continues at coordinate 179,328,531 of CM031235.1, forward strand.
ATTCCAAGGCAGTTAGAGATTTGTGCCTTCGGAAACCGGAAGGAAGAAGAAGGATCCTAATACAGTCCATGTCATTGGAAAATTGGTAGAAATCATGCTGGGAAGAACGCTACCATAGAAATATGCAGACCCAGGCTGTCCAGTTGTCACTGTTCAGATCAATGGACAACAAGTCCATAATACCTTGATCGATCTGGGAGCTTCCATCAATGTCATAACAATGGAAACAATGCATAAATTAGACCTGTAACATATTTGTCCCACATCTACAATGTTGCAAAATGGCGACAGATCCACAGTATGACTAGAAGGAATCATAGAAGATCTGGTCATATCAGTAGATTCATGGGAGTACCCTGCATATTTTATTGTATTGCAGCCAAAATTTTTTTTTGGAGGATATCCTCTGATCTTGGGAAGGCCATGGTTGGCCACTGCAGATGCATTAATCAGCTGTAGATCTAGCAACATGTAGATTTCAAATGGGAACATCACCAAGCAATTGGTTTTGTACCCACCCAACACAGGTATCACAAGACAAGGACCAACCTATCTAGATTGAAGAAGAAGAAGAGGTACCCCTCTGCCCTACTTTAACAATAGATCATGCATGCACATTGGTAGATCTAGAAGAGGATACCATCATCTCCAACATACTGCAAAACAACTATCAGGTAGAACAATCCACTCCTGAAGAATTGCCTTGTATTCATTGTCCTTTTTCTAATCTATGGTCAAAAGAAGAACCAGCTAAAAGTGATCAAAGGATCTTCCATCAGCTGCTGCCACACAGCTGCAGCCACATACAATCAATCAAAACATAGAGAAAATGAAAGAAGCCACAAAATCCATAGAAATAATGCCAGGCAAGACACTCCGCATAAATAACAAATTAAGTGTGGAAGAAGAAAGAAAATTGACAGCCATATTGCATGCAAACAAAGGAGCCTTTGCATGGGACTATGAAGACATGCAAGGCATCAGCCCAAAAAAGTGTACACACCACATTTACATCAAAGAGGAATGCAAACCCATACGCCAACCACAAAGGTGGATGAACCCAACAGTGAAAGAAATAGTCAAGGCTGAAATACAGAAACTCTTAGATGTAGGATTCATTTATCCAATCTCTGATAGCCATTGGGTTTCTCCGTTAGTCATTGTACCCAAGAAAGGAGGCGAGTGGCATATATGTATAGACTACAGAGAATTGAATGTAGCTACAAGGAAGGACCATTTCCCGCTACCATTTATTGATCAAGTGCTAGATACACTTGTAGGGAAGAAATACTTTGCATTCTTAGATGGTTTCAAGCGGATACAATCAGATCCGCATTGCTCCTGAGGATCAAGAAAAGACCACGTTCACATGTGTTGGTTGTCAAATAGGACTTTATGAAGAGCAACAGTCAGGGGACAAGAAGTCCCTCCTCTTTAATGGGAGAGGTTCCCTTATTCAGAAACGAACTTATTTACAAATATACAAAACATGATTTTCTAGTTGAACTTGGATATTACGAAAGTGTTTTCTATAAAGATCATCAATTACAAAAGGACTGAGGAATGAGAGTTCGAGAATGAGCAGAAAGGAAACATGCAGAATTATAGATAACAGAGTAATTCTTTATGTATGTGAAGTTACAGTGAATTGAAACAAGATCATTTGTATCATATAAATAAGATGGAATTTAAAGACACAAAGTTCTGTAAATAACATCTGCTAGAACACAAAGTTTCTTAACATAACACAGATTCATTAATCAAGGACACAAAGTTCCTTCTTGGTTATACAAGATCACCATGCTTGCAAAGTTGGAGAGTATGCAATCGGCAAGACTAACAAACTAGAGACAAATGATCTTCACAAAAATTAAATGAAAGCTTAGGGATAACAGAGATCAGATAGACAAAGAATGGAAAGCCCTTCTGTATTGATTTCTTTATGATCTATTTACACTTTCAGAAAATAAACCAAGTTCTTCTTTCTCTCAAAATGGCGTGGAGAAGCCATTATATAGCTTACAAATCGTTACTCTTTGTAACTACTTACTTTTAACTAAAGATTAGTTAAGGATTGCCAATCACAATTACTCAACTACTTACAATGAATTCGAGAAAAGAATTAGAAAGGAAGAGAAGAAAATGGAGAAGAAGACAGTGGTTAAGACTCGGGAGGGACCCACTGACTTCAAAATTCGCTTCTCGAATTTTTCAATGCCCTCGGCTATGTCTTTGCCACGAGGGACTGACGTGTTGGCTGTAGACTGACCCCAAAATCCGAGACACTTCTCCATTTCTTTATCAAACTCGACATGAGTATGATAATCTTTATTTACTTCTTCAATGGCAGATTGAAGAGAGCAGATCTCCTTCATTTTCTCTTTAGAGATGGAGCTTTCCTTGAATAGATTATCTTTGACAAAAGCTCTGAATTGAGCTTTGATTTCTTGCAAGGAAAGGGGCACACCAGAAGTTTCATCTTGAAGATGACAATGTATATCTTTGAAAGCTGATACAACCAGTGTCTTGAAAGCTTCACCCTTCTGCCAGCTATTCTTCAGCTCTCCCAAAGCCTCCTCCAAGACTTTGATCTTCCACTCCACGCTGTAAACCTAGGACTTTGACAAATTATCCTTTGCATCATCAAAAACCTTATTTGCCAATAAAATGTTCTCATCTATCTGTCCCATGAGACGGAGGTCTACTATGCAACTGCTCCAGAGTTTGAGCTCTTTATCTATGACCCCGATAGTGGAGGAGAGCTTCTGTTGCAAATTGTTCACCTTTCCGTGGAGTTTGAAAGCTTCATCGATGAAGTTCAATCCTGCAACAAGCATATCTTCCACCATGGCCTCCATAGCTCTGCCATAGACAGAATACTTGTGCATGTCTTTGATACTCTGTACTTCATCTTGGCTCAAAATTACAGGTGGTGGAAGAGTAGTCAATGGGGTAGGGTCCAAAACTTTGTCCTTAGACAAAAGAGATTTGATAAAGCTAGTGAGAATCTGGGCTTGTTCCTCCAACTGTTCAATAGTTTGCTGCCCTTTCTCTACCCTCCCAATGACTCTTGTGACTATTTCCTGGAGGTTGTGGATCTCACCTTCAGGAGTAGACTCTCCCATTGGAATTCTTGAGAGTTCTAAATCAGATGCCTGCAAGTCCTGCTCTGATTTGTCCACTGTAGGCTTAGCAATCTCCAGGAATTGCTGACCTTGAGCATCAGACACTATTCTGGAGGTGATTTTGGCTTTCTTGGCACGAGAAGGAGTAGTGCCCAACAAGGTTATGACACAGATCAAAATTTGGCCCTGAGCTCCGAGAGGAAGATTTCCTCTTCCTACTGTCAACAAAAGGTTGCACCCACGCAAAAGAGGAAGAGGAAGCAGCAGGAGGGGCAAGAGGACCAAGAGACATAGAGCTCATGACGCTCAAGGTTTGCACAGTTGTGGTCTCAAGTTGAGATGTGAGTGGGGCGCTTGAGACAATTGCTGCAGAAGAATCAATAGCACTTGGAAGTTCAGTGCTCTGGACTTCCTTATCTTTATCTGTTGGATCTTTAGGAGCATTTGCACAGGGTGGCATTTCACTCTCTTCACTTTCACTAAGAACAATGATGTTCTCTGGTCCCAAAGGCACTTCTACCTGTTTACTTTGAGGATCTTTTTCCATAGGCTCCTTCTTAACCTCTTTGAGTTTCTTCTGGTACACTTGAGTGGATGAAGAAGGAGTGGAAGCTGTAGGTCCTTGCGTTGATGAGGCAGGAGGGGTTTGCACAGGTGTGTCTGATATGGGAGTCGATGCTTCCCTCCTTGGTGTTGAAACATCCTTGGAAGAGGATTCTCCTGAGTGCCTTCTGAGCTCTCGAACTTTCCTGTCAAACCAGACCTTAGTCCTGACTAAGACTGGAGCAAGGATCTCAGCCAGATCATCTTTCTCTTTCCTGTTCCAATCCAAGTCCTCCAAGGGAGTGTGCTTAATCACATTGTCATACTCATATGAGTATAGATCAGAATTGTCATCTTGGAGTCCTTCAGGAACTTGGTACAAGCCGAGTTCTTGGATCAATTGCAGAGAGAACCTGCCACAGTGCCTCCTCCTAGCCTCAAAATCATCTGCACAATCAGCCCAGTAGTCTTCTGTATCTTCCCTATGATGATATATTATCTTGATGTTCTTCAATGAACTTCTTCAAGTCGAAGCAAGTTCTTGGCTTGAAGAAATTAACAATGATAGGGACCAGGGATCTTTCTATATTTTGTGCGTCCAGGGCTGTTTTACAAGTGTAATTTCCCAAAGAGATGGGAAAGTGCAAACCAGAAATCTTATTGTCTCTGCAGGTTCTGTGTAATTTGTCTAATTACCTGCATACCTCTATCAAAGCCATCTTATCACTGCAGAACATGGGAAGCCTCAGAGGGGTGCTCTCATAGCCAGCAAGCCTGATATAGGAGAATTTTCTAAATTGAATAAAATAGGCACCGTAGTGCGATATCAGGTTCATGGCTTCATCTGAAAACCTTCTAGCAGTGTCACCCTCGAGCAGCCTGACCACGTACATGGTGAAAGCATCATTTACTCTTCTGAAATTGCGATTGCTGGTCTCTAGGGTGAACTGCGGGCAGTAGGCATATATAGGATCATCCTTGTGGGCATCAATGTAAGAAAAACCAAACCATTGTCTTGATGCCGCCAGAGTATACATCAGGTACGAAGTCATGTAGAACTTCTTCGTTTGCTGTACATTGGACAGCTGCTCCGCCAAATTCATGCTGATGATTTCCGCCCAGTTGATATTTTGAGTTCCCTCGCACACCATGCTGATGAGCGGGCACATCCAGAAATGGAACTCGTTAGTAGAAGGTAAGCCCATCACCCGAGCCAGTAGGATTATGAAATCTGACAACTCTTCATTGAAATCTACTCGGAAGAGAGTCTTGGATAGGCGAGACGCTCCCTTCTTAGGGTTTTTAAGCCATGAATTTGCCACCCGCACCTTGTATTTGTCACTGTCTTGATTAAACAGGGCCTGTGCTTGATCCCTGGGAAACAACTATGGCATTATCCATCTCTAGGATCCTCAAAGCAGTGCTAATGGCGGAAGCATCCAGCTTGGCGATGAGTTCCCCGTGTATATTGGTTAATTCGCTCGAATCAGGGTCAAAGTGAGCTCCGCATGAAAGCACTATATCAGCACACTGTACCGAGATCGGGAAACCTCCAGCGAAAGCCAAACCACTGTCATGAATCATCTGCGCCATTGGTGTAGGGCTTGCATCTGCCATCCTTGCCCAAAAATCACCGAAATCAAGATGACGAGCTTCACTGTCCCCAACATTGGAAACGGCAGATTCTAGTGGCGAGATTTGCTCCTGTCCCTGAAATTTGATCTTCATATTGATAGTAATTCGGAGGACAGAGACGCGAGCTAGACTTCGGGAAAGAATTACAGAGGGAAGGGATACACGCGCAGGAAATTATATTACAAGGGTTCAAGCAAAGGATAGCATGGAAGCAGTGTGAAAAATGCATAGGGGGTTCGCTCATTATATAGCCGATTAGGAGAGAGAAAGACAATGAATGTGCATTTAATACATACCTACCAAATTGAATAAGCATGATATTCGGGTAGAGCGGGAAAATAAGCACGAATGGCACTTGGTTCATTTAGGACATGTGAGACGCGATGCGCTAAACACACGGCTTGGCCGATTCGGGCAAAGCGGGGAAAGGATGCACAAATGCCTTTTGGGACACGTGGGACGCGAATGCGCGAAACACGCGACTCGGCCGGTTCGGGCGAAAAGGTGACAATGGGTCCGGAAGAGTTTGGGACATTTGGGACGTAGAAACGCTTGGCACGCGCTCAGCGAATCACCGAAAATGGAACAACTTGCACTGATTCAACACGGGACACTTGGGACAAGAAAGTGCGAATCACACGCGGTTCGGGTGTTTCGGCCGAAAATGGAACAACTTGCACAATTTGACTTGGGACATTTGGGACAAAAAGTTCGACGGGCCCGAAAAAGACAAACTTTGGGGAAATCGGCCGATCGGGGAACAGAGCGCACTTTTGAACTTGGGACATGAGGGACAAAAATGTCCGACAGCCCAAAAACACACAAAATGACCCAAAAACGTAGATTTTCTCAATTTCATGACTTTTAACATTTTCAGTACAGCAGAGAACACACTTAAACTCAAAATTTTGAAAATTCACTTTCTTAAGAGCAGGGAATTTTGAGTGGACAACACATGCCCATGGGGAACATTCACATATGTTGTCCTACCATTTGGATTATGCAATGCACTGCCACATTTCAGCGGGTAGTCCTTAGCATATTTTCAGATCTCTCACATGACTGTGTAGAGATATATATGGATGACTTCACCGTCTACGGAGACACATTTGAGGTATGTTTGAATAACTTGGAAAAAGTATTAATACGCTGTCAAGAAAATCATCTATCCCTAAGTCATAAGAAATGTTTCATGCTCATGGAGGAAGGGATAGTGCTAGGACACCATGTCTCTGAAAAGGGGATTAGAGTGGACCCAACCAAGATTGCTATCATCAAGGACCTGCCGGTACCACAAAAACAAAAAGATGTACGTAGCTTCTTGGGTCATGCTTGGTTACTATCGAAGGTTCATCAACAATTTCAGCAAAATGGCAGCCCCATTGTTCACCTTGCTAAACAAAGATGTTGAGTTTGTATGGACTCCCGCCTATAATGAAGCATTCAATCTACTGAAGTAGTTACTCATATCAACCCCCATATTACGTGGACCAGACTGGGCATTTCCTTTTCACATACATACAGATGCCTCTGATACTGCCCTAGGTGTAGTACTAGGATAGAAAGAAGGCCATCTCAGCTATGCTATTTACTTTGTAAGAAAAAATATGCAAGCAACAGAGCTGAACTACACGGTGACAGAAAGAATTCTTGGCGGTTGTATATGCAATCAACAAGTTCAAACATTACATCACAGGCTATCAAAATTTCATACACACAGATCATGCTGCCATCAGGTACCTCATGAATAAACCATCGAGTATCCGGAAGAGTGGTAAGATGGCTTCTCTTGTTGCAAGAATTTGACATTACCATACTAGATAAACCAGGGAAGGACAACGTTGTAGCTGACTTCCTTTCAAGATTACAAAGCAATCAAGAGGATGGCATAGTGGATGACTCATTTCCCGATGAGCACCTCTTCGCCCTCGCTATCTCTACACCCTAGTTTGCTGATGTAGCAAACTACCTCATTTCTAGACAACTGCCACATCACTTTTCCTCAAAAGAGAAGTGTGCCTTGATATGGAAAAGTGGTAAGTACTCTTGGATTTCTAGTTTTCTCTTCTATACTGGACCTGATTGTGTAATACAAAGATGTCTACGAGAAGATGAAGTAGTTGACATTCTCAAAGCATGCCATGACAAGCCATGTGGAGGACACTTTGCAGCCAAAAGAATAGTAGTCAAAATCCTGACTACAGGATACTACTGGCCTACGTTGCATAAGGATGCAAACAAATATACAACCCACTATGATAAATGCCAACATATGGGGAGGCCTACAAGGTCAGATGAGATGCCATTATAGCCTCAGCTGCAACTGGAACCTTTTGACAAATGGGGTTGGACTTTGTTGGGCCCATAGACCCCAAATCAAACAACAAAGAGTACATCCTTGTATGTATAGATTATGTCACCAAATGGGCTGAAGTAAAAGCACTGACACATGCTCGAGATGAGAAAGTAGTAGCCTTCTTATATGAAGAGATATTCACAAGATACAGTGTACCAAGGGAAATAAGTTACTAGATCAAGGGCCTCGCCATTGCTGATCTCATTGCTGACCTAGTGGAAGAATATACGATAAGACACAAGAATTCCACACCATACCATCCACAGTCCAATGGCTAGGTTGAAGTCACGAACAGAGAATTAGAAAATATCCTGACCAAAACAGTAATCTATCAAGAAAGGATTGGGAGTCCAGACTCCACGAGGCTGTATGGGCATACAAAATCACATGGAAAACAACTACTGGCTTCACACCATATGAGCTGGTATATGGGAAGAAACCAATGTTGCCAATAGAATTTGAACACAAAACTCTGAGGACTGCATAGAGAGTGGGAATTGATATTTCTAAAGCACACAAGCAAAGATTGATGTAGCTCAATGCTTTGGATGAGTATAGACAACAAGCACTTCAGAACATAGAATTGATACAACAACAACGAATAGGATGGCATGACAGATACATCAAGCCTAGGTAGTTCACACATGGAGATTGGGCCCTACTGTTCGATTCAAAATACAAAGACCACAAAGGAAAATTGCAAACAAGATGGCTTGGGCCATACGAGATCGAACATGTCTATGACAATGGTGTAGTCCAACTATGAACAATTGATCTAGTAAGATTCAAACTCCTGGTTAACGGTCACAGACTCAAAGTATACAAGAAACCCTTATCAAAGGAGCAATTTTCATAGCAAGTGCAGCAATCCATGCAGACAAACCCTCATATTGACCCACCAAGTTCAAAGGAAAAGGAGATTGATGAGGAAGGAAGGGAGGATGATCTCTACCTCCCATGGGAAGAAGATTGAAATGTTGTATATGGACCTTAATAGGGCCATAATAAACATTCTGCTACATGTGCAGTAGATAAGAAAAAAAAAAGAAAAAAAGAAAAAAAACCAACAATGAAAACCCTTTTTGGGCATTGTTGGTAGATTTTGGGTAGAAAACCAGCTTGCTGGCTACTCAGAACTGTGAAAAAGGGCCTGAATGGAAAACCAACTTGTTGGCCATTCAGGCAAAAAAAAAAAAAAAACCACAAAAGAAGGAGAAGAAAAAAATGTGTATTTTTCAAGAAGGATGGAAAGAAAAACACCTCAACCAAACCTGCTTAACACATTGCTTTTGCCACTTCCGATTCTTACTGAAACCTTCCCGGTTGGTATGGGCTCCTCAAACAGTTCTTATGGGCAACCTTCTAGCTATCAAGGGCTCCTCAAATAGTTGCTACAGTAGATTTTTGGTTAGCTACAGGCATATTCAGAAGGAGGTAAGGCAAAAGATGAATAAAAAACAATTGCACAAAGTAGAATTCATGTTGCAGGTACTCTTTCCCTTCCTGTAAACATTCCTTGCTTGCTACGGGTAACCCTTGGTTAAATCAGATAATTCTGATACTTACTGTGCCACCTCATGGTCACTATGGGCACAATTTTAGAGTGTCAGAAGTAAAAGCGAGTGCTACGGGTAGTCAAGAAAAGAGATGCACAAATCCACTCCAGAACTTGCAGGCATCATACAAAAGAAGAAGGAATGTAAGTTTCTAAAAATCACAAGCATCATGCAAGGAGGTATCATTTTTGCAGGTTTTCACATGTTGCAGATGCACAAATAGAAACAAGGACCTCCAATGAGTCCAAGAGGAACCTCATGTCTGATCTACCTATGCATAAACAAATTCCAGAAGAGCAATCATTTTTCAAGATGATCCTTGCAATCAAATTACTCATTGGAAAAAGTGTTGCACGCCAAACCCTTGGACAAAGCATATTCCCATAAAAAGGTGTCACGTGAAGGACAAATAGGTGGCACTAAGGTAAAAAGGTAATATCTACAAGTAGTAAGTATTTATTTCTTGAAAAGACATGTTAAAATTAAATATACGCCTTAATCATTTACTTTTTTCAATCACCATCATGAGGGGACATTAATAAGTCCCTTCAAAGAATAATTCAAAGGAAAAATGGCACGTGTGAAACATTTTTTCACTCGGGATGAGTGACATCTTTGTCCGGGGAGGAAACAGATTGGATCTCGCTACGGGTAGATTTAATTAGCCACAACACGAGGACCTAGGGAATAATGATGCACGCCTCGATTACAAGGGACAATTAAAGATTGCCCTGAGATGTGATTAAGCAAAACAAAAAGGGTGAAAATCAACGCAGAGAGAAAAAAACCTGTCATGGAAGCTATGGGAGGAATAGTTGTTCATAGAGAGCCCACCGATGTCACACCCTTGAGAAATAACCCTCATTTGGGATATATTTGAATGGGCTAGATGGAAAAATTACTTCCAATGCTAACCAAATACTCAAATGAGAGAGCAGAGCAATTCACAAGAACATTCGATGGACAACAAGCCATGGTAGCTGGCATATCATTTCTAGTAACAGAAGACTTGATTGGGCAAGTGACAGGACTCCCTCAAAATGGAGAAAATTGGGAGGAGAAACCCAATGCACAGCAAATCAGACAACAATTCTTCCAAGGGGAGCAATACAATCAGACAAAAGGGGGTATTGAGACAAGAAGCCTACCTGAGGCCTAGAGAGAAATTGTTACATTCATCATCAAGTACTTCACATGTGAAGGAAGGTATTCCCTACTCTATACAATGCAATTTAAATACTTAAATCACTTGAGGCATGGAATAGTAATAAATGTCCCAAACCACTTGCTGAATAGCCTAAAGAAAATGGCAAAAGAATATCAGAAAGGGGTGAAGAATGCCTTGTCTCATCACTATCTGATCTGGCTAATCACCAAGCAAGGCCTCCAAAACATCCAACCTAGGATTGATTTAAACCAGGTAATAGGGAATCCAAACTAGCAACCTGCAGCACCGAAGAAGAGAAGAGTCAAGAAAAAATTGAAGAAAGAGTGGAAAAAGAAGAAACCCCTGAGAAACAGCCACAACAAGAAAGGAGGTAAAAAGAAAGCATATCATAAGGGTCCCTAGGGAGAGAGAAGAGGAGTCTAGCATACCCGTAGCAAGAAATACTAGGAGCTCTACTGCTACGGGTAGAAGAAGAAGGAGGCTCATCATTTCCTCAGAAAAGGAAACCACATAAGAGGTAGGGAGTAAGAAAAGCAGCCCTCATGCCTCTCTGTCTGTAGAATCAAGGGGCTCTGTCTCCAAGAAGATGAAAGGTGTAGAGGCAACATCACCTGCTAGGGAGCATAACATGCAGGAAAAGGAAGAAAACCCCCTACACCTATAGTAGAGGAGGCACCTGAAGAAACTAAGACTACCTCAGCACCTAAGGAAAAAGGAAAAGAAAAGGTAGTAGAGGAAGTTACCCCCAAGAAAGAACAAAAGAGAAAAATAACAGCTGTAAGAAGATCTCATAGGATAAGGAGGAAAAGAACAACACAAACAGAGACCATAGAAATCAGTGAAGAAGCACCTCAAAAGAAGAAGAAGGAAGAAGTCTTTATCACAAAAGAAGGTTTTGAGATAGTAAGAGAGATGGATAGTTTAGAAGAAGAGGAGAAGCAAGAACAAATACCTCCTGAGATACCACAACAGGTAGAAATTGAAGAGGAGAAAAGTGAAGGGAAACAAGAACCTGAATTCCAAACTCTAGAGCAAGCAGTGAAGGAAATCAACATTTTGAGAAGCATTATAAGAAACCTGGAGGGAACAAGAGGATTGGATGCCCTGATAGGAGCAGTAGAAGCTTTGGAAAAGACTCCCATGGAAGAAGAAAAAGAAGAAGAGCCTATAGAAGAACTCTGAACCTGAACCAAAATATGAAGGTAAATACAAGGGAGGAAAGGATGAGTCCTTACTCCAAATGGTCCCATATAGAGCACAAAAACAGCCTGCAGCAGAGCCTGAGGTAATACACTTTGACCTCACTTCTGAAAATACCTATTCAGCTGGCCCTAAGGATGACCTATATACATTCTTAGAAGAAAATTTTCTTGAAGATTATAATGTTTTTCAAAGGCTAGTACAAATATTTAAAGGGCATGTTGAAGCAAGGAAAACATGACACATTGGTGGAGAAGGTGGAAAAACAGGAAGCAGAAATAGAGGGACTCAAGATGAAAGTAGAAAATATGTATGATCTTTCTACTAGGATTTTAGAATGCAGACCTCCACCACAGTATATGCTCTATATCTACAGGAGAAATGGTTGCATTTCAGATATGAGAAAGTATACAATAACCTTCCCTATGCTGTGGATGACCCCAAAACATTCTTTAACATGTATAGAGAATCTGATCCTGACACTCAGGAACAGTGAGTGAGTTTTATATCCATAACTTTGTTGTTCCTTCTAATGTAAAGTGGAATCCTAACATGTACCTGGGTGACATACTTCTAGATGCCTTCACATCCTACCTGAAAAATGAGAAGAGAAGAAAAGAAGAGGCAGATGAGTATCTAGAAATGGAAAAATAGTCTACCTTAATGATAAGGGGAGAAAGTGGTTACCCTGAGGACATTGTAGAAGAATGGGTAGAGTTTGTATCAGAGGATAGATTGGCTACATGGGTTAGGCAAAGGCGGATAGCTGTCCAGAACCGATATTTGATATTCCTAGAAAAAGAAGGTAAAACAACTTATGTATCCTACAAATCAAGATGGGATGAGTTGCCCACTATATTGAGAAATAAAGAGCCAAACTCACCTGCAAATTTTAAGCAAGGCCTTAAAAGGGTTCATGATTACATAGAACTGGTAAGAATGAAAAAGGAAGGATGGATAGGATTGAGGTTTCATCCTCCCATCTTCTGGTATCCCATTCCAGATTGGAGGGAAATAGTACCTTTGGATAAAGAAAAAGAAACAGCCTTATGGCATGAACTTGGGATAAGGGGAGGTCTCTATGGATATGGCCAGGTAGGTAATCAAGACCCCTATGACTACAGAAAATATTGTGCCCTCAAGATGAGCCAACTTGCTCAGGGACGAGCAAGAAGCTAAGTTGGGGGTGTGATGAGGCCACATATTGGCATGTTTTGGCCCCATCTAAATCCTTTTTGAAGCCTCTTACACATACAATTTTGAGACTTTGATCTCCTCTTGATGGTTGATATGAGATAAAGTTATGATTTTGCATATATTTAGTTTTGTATGTTCATTAAGATCTAATATACTTATTTACTTGTGGTGAATCTTGTCTTTTGTGCAAATTGATGTTTTTGATGTCTCCATGAACAAATTACAAGATTCCATAAGCTTTTGAAGTAGTAGGCCCTAGCTCGTAGCACTCTGGTTGTGCTCCTATAGCAGCCCGTAGCCACTAGCTAGGCAATGATAAAAGAGAATCATGACATCCAACAACAATGAGGCATCATGAAGTATATGGAGCTGAGCATATGAAGTTGGAAAATGAGTTAACCAAGTGGCAACATTGTTTGGACAAGTTTGAGAAGTATTTGGGTGATTTATCTTACCGTAGCAAGCTCCAGACCTGCCTGTAGCATCTTCCAGAACTACCTGCAGCAACAGAGCAAGTATGCACCTCCAGCTGCCCGTAGCCAAAGAGAACTTATCCAGCTCACACCGCAAAGTATAAGACAAAAAGTACCAGCTATCCTAACACATCATATGTAATGTTATGGTTACTTTGTTAAGTAGTTTTGTAATCAGTTCTTATCATGTAAATAAGACAAGAATTAGTTGTCTCCACTCAACAAATATGAAATAGAACAACTATAATCTGTTTGAGTGGTTTTTGATCATATTCCTAGCATAGAATAAGTTAGTGATTTGTCTATATATATATATATATATATATATATATATATATATATATTCAGATAGAAATGTAATGGATAGGGAGTAATAGATTAAGGAATGAAGTGATAGTTGTATGAGAGAAGAAGAATTGTGAATGTGTGAAGACATAATATATTAATGTGAGTTTGTGCTCTTAAGTTCATTGTAATCTCTTTGCTATAGCAATCTTTAATTGCTACTGACTTAATAGATGAATCGTTTATCTTCTTGAGTAGTTCTGTGAGTTTCTAGGGTAGGATCAAAACTCACTTCTGCACGAGGAAGGGCCCCCTCAGAAGGAATTGTAGGGAAGATCCTATTCCTCCATTTCCTATTTATGTTGTGTGGATTGATTATCTAGTTATTCATTTCATTTCTAAAAGCTAATGAGTGCATAGTGTGTTGAGTTTTAGATCTGCAGATCAACAACATCCATAGTTTACTTTCCAATTTGCACAAGCATTACTTTATACTCTTTGATGAATTTCTAGCCTACAAAGACCTCACTCCAAAGTACTGTAGCATATATTTTGTAGGCCCTTTGAAAATATTATGCCCTGGGTTGACATTTAATGAATAGCAGAGTATGAGACCTAATATCATTGGTTGATTATTCAAACACATCATTCATGTTAGAGAAGGATATCATTCAAGAGTAGTTTGGTATTTGGTGAAGGAGGAGGAACTCCCGAGTGAGGAGTGATTTCAGTTGATTGCGGTGATGTGCAAGTAATTCCATTAGATGTAAGCAACCAAAATGAGTGCATGTCAAGGAGGAGTTCCATGTGGTCAAGGAAGGAGAAAAAAGCAAGGATGACATCTCTTTCATACTAGTCATCAAGGTAGAGAATCAATTGTCGTAGATGAGCCACAAAAGCAAAATCATCCCATATAAAATCATCTTTTCGGGAAGGATTACAAGAAGACTTCCTTATTGGAGTTGGAATTCAGAGCAATGGGAAAATCCAAATGGATCGACCTTTCCCAATCAGTACTTTTCTTTATTGGAGCCACATCTAGTCATGATTACTTCCAAGCATGAGGATGAGTTTCAGAGTGCCGAGGATCAACCGCAACACCTCTTAGAATCAAAGGAAAAACATCTAGAGGAAGTATTTGTCCTATTCTTAGTTGATACCTTGACGAGTAGAGTGGAAAATTAGATAGCTATCAGTTTTCACTCTTAATTACATATTTTTCTAGTGCCAAATCATCTACATGGCTACCTATTATGAGGAAGGGGAGTTACTTCTCATCACCGATTACGGTTTTTTTTTGAAGTTTCTCATTTCTTTGGTTAGTGTAGGGTAGGACTAGGTTTGTTTACAATAGAAGAAGTGCTTATGCACACTCTATATGTCTTATTTGAGGCATGTATGATTTGTCTTTTGTATATAGTTTTGTCCGTTGTTTCTCTAAGTGTAGTGTATCATTCCTTGTAAGTAGTTGCAGTAACAAGCAAATCATAATCTCCGAGGTAGTTGTAATCATCAAAAACATACAAATGCAGAGCAACTAAAATTAGTTAAGGAACATATTTTAATGGTTTCATCTACTTGTTCCTTCAAGAAAAACAACTAGCTTCTAGTGCCCTCATAGAAAGTGGAAAATCAGCGGTTGGCAAAGCCTTCTCAAATCCAGTTTAGAGTATCGCTTTCAACAAAGTGTCCCAAGAATGAACAATAAGTGGAAGCTTCATGACAATGTTTTAAGTAGGTTATGGGGTGTAGTTTTCAAGTATAGATCATCTCTAAGTTGACTTAGATGACTCCATGCCAAATGGATTCTTTAAAGAAGCTGGTCTAATCCATCTAGCATGCAGATGTCCCCATGAGTCACCAAATTGTTATCCATTTTTACCCCTTGGTAAAAATGGACTTGGGGGCACTTTACTATGATTTTTCTAAGTCCCTATGCTTGGAAGCATTTCTTCCATTTTTATCCTACTTAACCCCTAAAAATCTATTTTTATGATTTCAATGTGAAGAGGAGGTTGAGATATTTCCAGAAAGTCCAAGATCTCGAAAAACAAAGCATCTGGTCAAAATTTATGGTCCATTACTGCTTTCCTTTGTAAGTGGTGAATTGGAACTGCTTTACTTATTTTAAGTAAAGTAGTATGAAATCAACGTAGGTCTGGGGAGCAAAGTAGAGCAAAGTGGTGAATTGAAACTGCTTTACTTATTTTGAGTAAAGCAGTAAAGTAAAGTGAAATCACCACAGGTCTGGGATAAAAGTAAAGAAAAGTGGTGAATTGAAACTGCTTTACTTATTTTGAGTAAAGTATCAGTAAAGTAAAGTGAGATTTCCATTGGTTTGGGAGAAAAGTAAAACAAAGTGGTAAATTGAAACTGCTTTACTTATTTTTAGTAAAGGAGTAAAGTAAAGTGAAATCACCCAGGTAAGAAAATGAGAAGTAAAGTAATGTAGAAAAGAAAAACTACTTTACTTCTCTAAAAAATAATAAAATTAAAGCAGTTGGAAATGAGCGATGACAAGGGCAGTGGTAAGGGGTCAAATCACCGCAATGAATAGGAAAAAATTGCAGAACTTCAAACAGCCATAACTTTCCGCTCGGAGCTCCGTTTCATGCGTTCTTAGACTTTTCGGAAAGGTCTCGGATCCCTCTACACACTAGTAGCATAATATTTCAAATATGGGGAAGGTAAAATTACAAAAACCACATTACGTACTCTGTACGCCTAGGCATAGTAGAGAATCAACCATCGCCATTAATGATGCAATATGACTCTCTTTCTTCTCCGAGAAAGAAAGAGTACAAGATGGAATGGGTTTTGCAGGTCACCCATGCTGCCTTCACATCAGTAATTGAATTTTTTGGAAAATGGGAGCATGTATTCGGGTTTCTCAGCTTCTCTCTCTTCTCTCCCAAATTCTATAAATTGTAAGGAGGGCACATTTTATAAATGTTGGACAATTTTCATTCTACCCTCCTTCTCTGCGGGGAATGTTGTGGATACTTGATCTCCCATGTTTGAGCTTTGTAATGCAATATCTTTCCTCTCTCTGCTATAATGATGTATTGTGCATACTTTGGAGCAATAAAAATATGTGTTTGTGACTACTTCTCTATCCTTGCATTGTTTTTATTGTCTTTTCTTACCTTTCTTCATGTTTGTAGGTGATTGTGCATATTTTGTTCTCATTACATGCTTAGATTTGTTTGTGCTTAGCTAAAAATGGTGTGTTGTGTGTATTATCTTAGTCTGTGATGCATGTCCATCCTCTCCATGCTCACCTTCCTCTGTTTTCAGGCATCAAGCTTGTCGAGAAATCTCCTTTTCTTGGTGTATCACCACTCTTAGTGTAGGATTTCATTTCATGCATCTCTCTCCCTGTCTCCTTGGAATGTTAAGATTGGTGTAGTTAGTGATTTTCTTACATTAGGAGTAGTTTTGGCAGGTAGGATTAAGAAGGAGTTGACTGTCTCTAGAGAGTTATCTCAAGCCCGCAAATCCCACAACTTGAGGGATAACTCCATGTTATGCATATTACACCGAATGCCCCATCCACATGCTAGAAATTCGGGAAGTCTGTAATTTTTGATTACACTTTCTCCTTAAATTGATTGCAAAGAGTAGTTCCAAGATCATCCCAGTTGTGAATGGACGTAGGTCTTAAGATCATGTACCATTAAAGTGCTTTACCTTTGAAAGAGGAAGCAAGAATTCTAACCGCAACATGGATCAGTATAGACATTGACAATGTATTGAATATGATCATTTGAGTTATAAGACTCTCATCAATGAAAAAGGGGATACTTTAAGGGAAGTGATTGGTATGTCATGTTACATATTGAGATCTAAGGAGCTACCACGGGGAAATTAACAAAGGGAAAGTTTCTTTTATGCGCCATGATTGGTATTGGTCGCAAAAATATAGAAATGTCTCGTGAAAGGTATACCGGTCGGAGGTGTAGAAAGAGTTTGATTTGGAGGAGATGGTGATCTCCAAACTATTCTACCTCTTCTTCTCCTCCTCGGTGATAAATGCAAGTATTAGAAAGCTTCACCATCTTGTTGTGCTCTGTCTTGTTTGTATCCTTATCATAAAAATGGGCACCTTAACTACTGAAACTAGTAGATATGGAAATTGGAGTTGTTAGATGTGTTGAAACAAGCACTATATAAATCACTAAGTCATACACACCAAAACTTATAAAAGATGTAAGTAAATTATATAAAATTGTCCCACTTGTGTGTGCTAAAATTGTTGGAGCTCAAATTTATACCGCACCTAAATCGAGAAAGATCCAAAGCTTTGAGGAAACATGGGTATATATCCAATTTGTAGGACTTGTGCTTGAGATAGAACTCGAGAGAAGGCCATTTTCCTCTAACTATTCCTAATGTTAGAACTAATCATAAGGAAGGAAATGCAACTATCTAATCCTACTCTAACAATCCAAGGACCATGGGAAGATAGAGATGCATAGAAGGAGAAATCCTAAGATAAAAAAGGTGATAACATTAAAATAAGGGGGAAAAACATTCTCATATGAGTGAAAATGGGAGAGAGTGAAGGAGGAGAGGGAAGAATTGAGTGCCATAGTCTAATACAACATTCAAACTCTCATTTTCATGGAGCACAACAGAAATAAAACCTTGCAAAGAGAGAAAACATGTACAACACACAAAAATACAATAAAGAGGAAAGAAAATGTAATAAACATATGTTAGGGTAGAATATAACCACAAAACATAGATTTTATTACTTCAAAGGGATGCACAATCCATTACAATGAGGGAAGGAGGCAAAAACACCTTGTAGAGGTCTAGATTTGAGGCTTGGAACTCAAAACACTATTGCACTACTTTGAATAATTCACTTGCATTCCAAGAGGGTCCAACCTTTACAAATGGTCATTAATTTAAAATTGTATACATAAAATCTATGCACTTGGTTACATTCTTAGGTTATAAAGCATACTAATATATACATGATTCATAATCAAGAAAACTAGTGTTTGAAAACATCTTTTGGGCCTTTTACTTTGTTTCTTATACTTTTATTGACCTTACACACCCTACAACCCTATCAATATTTTATTGATTTATCTTTTATGGCCTTGGACACTAGCACCCATTTAGGGAAGAATCACCCAGTGCTCTTGTCCCTTATGGGTGACCTTGACCTTCTTTGCTTTCTTCTTACTCTTTTGGGTCATCTTTTACAACTTTGGGTTGGCCTTTTACCTATCAATTATGAAAATAAATGAAGGGAATCATTTATATACATAGTTATATATCTCAAATAAGGGGCCAAGCACTAAGCATTACCTATCATCACCTAATATTGCATTCAAAGGCATAACAACACCTCAAAGACATTCATCTAGCACACTCATACAAAGGAAAAGGGTTGCATCACTCTGCATACACAACATAGGAGAGGGAATTTCATTTTATTCCATTACACACATTCTATAAATTTATTGATACATTCTAGATATAGCCCGCTATCATTGTGCAACTAGCACAAAGGCATCTTAGGACATCATTACACACACATACACACAAAACTACATGGAGTTTGAGATGTAGTGTAGCGCTCGATCATAAGATCACTCTTCGAGTGACCTCGAGGATAGTCGACTCCACATTCTATATATTTTTATTTGATTTGATGTGGTTTGTGGACATGTGCAAGTAGACATTTTTACAAGTTACTGAGTGCAATCAAAATCCTAACAATGAAGTCGGAGTGACAAAGCAAATATTGGAGTGAAGACATTCCAACCCAGAAAAATTTAGGACCTAAGCATATAAGAAAACACTAGTGCCTAGATCGAACATTAGCACTTACTACTACTATCCTCATGTGGATGTTTTTATTCTTCACATTTATGTACTTCAAAATATTGGTTGAGCCTTTACAACGTTGTTTCCAGCCTATTCCAACAGATACTCAATCCATATCACTCCCAAATCACACATAATCAACTAAGTCACTTTTCCTTCTCATTTGCTTAGGGTTTCATATTATTGCATGTTATTTCTTGTGTCTTATTGTATGTTATCACATGTATATCATTTAGTATAGTAAAGTTACTATGAAATTATATATTTAATTACATTTAGATTAAATCAACAATATATAAAAAATGGGAGAGAGAGGAGGGAAAAGAGAAGGAACTTGGATTCAATGCTCCAACCACCAACAAGATGTATTAAATGTATGCAAAACAATATGGGAACTCTTTAAAATCCATTTCCCCATGTCGGGTTAATTGTGGAAGAAGGAACGAGGCCACACTTCATTAATCTAGGTGGTTGAGTCGCATGTATCTACATATTAATGAATTGAATCACATTTTCCTCTTTTATCCTACCAAATATCATCAAAATCTAATTTTCTTGATTCCAAAGTGTATCTCATGTCGTGATATTTCCAATAAGAACAATCACACCTGATTTGGAGTTATGAGTCAAAATATATGATTGTCTAAAGATCTCGTAGTGCGAGAGTAATACACCTGACAAGTGACACCATTAGATTGGTCATGGGGATGTAAGCATTGAATGTAGTTTGGGTATCTAACACATGTCATGTTTTCCTTCTCTATGGGGATCATGTCACAACCGAAAACTTACTATTTGCACTTGCAAAATACAAACTACATCCCAAGTCCCTAGAGTTGGATATGTATCACGTGGGTGCAAGGGGAAGAAGAGCAAGGTTGAAAAAGGATGTAAGGATGTAGAGGATGGATTTAAGCACACGTGAGGGAATGTGTGGGGTTTGGGTAAAGAGGTGAAAATTTATAAGAGTATGAAAATGTGCAAAATAATCTTGAAGACTTGCAAATGAAAGCACGAGAGCACATGTAAAAAGGTGTTCACGCAAGAATTCCAAGAAGAAAAGAGGACTAGCGAAAGTAAAGGTGAATGAGAAATGGAGTAGAATAAGACTTACAAGGATGAAAGGAAAGACCAAGAGAATTTAATGAGTGTGTGGAATTTCAGAGCATGAAGGAAAGCATGTAAGGGGAAGTGGGAAATGGAAAACCACAAAGGCTTGCGAGACATGCAAGGGAAACCCCGAATGCACGTGAGAGGATGCGCATTGCCCAAAATGGAAGAAACAAATGCGTAAAGGAAGAATACTTGAAAAGAAGTAAGGGAGGAATGTGCACACATGTAAATAATTGCAACCATCGAAAGCGCACCAAAGGAAAAGATAGAAGTTACCACAACTTCAAAACATGATGCCAAGGTCTAAAGGAACACATTGTTGCCAAGATAGGCGGGGGTTATTTTGGAAAAAATAGTGATTAGGTTTTACCCATCATTAAAATTCTTGATGATGACATCTGTAAATGACCACTTTGGCATAAAAAATCAACCTTCCATTTTCCTTGATGTGTGTCAAGCATATCCACCAAGACTCGCTTGGAAACATGAATTAACGTAATTAATGTTTGAGGCATTGGAAAAAGACGAAAATTTATTTTTTGCATGTGTGCCTTGGTCTTCCTTAGATCCTATAGCTCATCCAAGGTTAAAAGGAGGGAACATTTTAGTTTTAAGATAATAATTTGGTTCTTCAATTTTCAAAATTTACACGCATTGGTCTAGTTTAGAAAAAAACTATCAACATAATTACTTCTTAACATTAAAAATTCAACAAATGATATCGTGTAATATTGGTTGTGGATAAATCATTTCGATCTATTTTTTTGTGTATATATAAGTGTTGGTGTCTAATTTTACAATTTGCATTTTTTAACAAAATGGAGGATTTGATAATTTTGGTTTATTTTTATTATTTTACAATGAGTGATAGTTTTTGGAATAAAATATTGGTACAAAAGATATTTCCGCCCGTAGTGGCTTGACAACTATATCTACAAAATTACTCTTCCATTAAGGTTTTATGTTTGCATATGTCCTCTAAAATCCCATTTTGTCCTAGTTGGGAGGATGGTGGCACATGTATGAAAAGGGTCGGATGAAATCAAATAGTAAAAAATGAAGTGGAAATATTGTCTCACAATATCTAGAGGACACCAAACATATCCACGGGATGTTGTGAATGAGCTCACAAATATTCCTAATATAAAACATAACTATTTGCACAATACACATGCCTAGTAGAGGAGGTAAAATAGTACTATAAATTTTAACAGATTCCAAATCCAAGCTCTTCATAAGATATCGAGGACCATGATGACCCGTTCCTAAGGGGTAAGCCTCATGTCATTAACCATTAAATTCACATTCTCGACCTCATAGGATTTGTAGAGTCTCCTTTGCCAACACATGTAGAAAGGAAGCTTGTATATGTTTGAGTTTGACATGCTTCTACCTTTCTCACCATTTACCTCTAGCTCATCATTGTTTTCTATCATATCCTCTTCGTTAAGAGCCACCGTAGCATTAAAAACCAATAAATGTTCTCGTTGGAGTGTTGGATGTCCACGCTCTTGACTAAGTACTTCTGTGTGGAGTATATACCATGTTTTCACTTGTGTTTACTATTTATTTGTTTTCTTTTCACACTTACGTTATTAAAACACATAACAATGTGATTGTAGTAATCCCTTAAATTTGAAAATCCAATAAAAATAAGGCTTTTCAAGTTGGCGTTTCTTAAAACAAATTTAGTGTCCAATAAACATTGCATAAAATAAACGATGTGGCGATGGTGAGAAAAAGTGACATGTGGTCCATATGTGACTTGTTAGAAGGAAAAAGAGGATCACATATGTTCCCTCAATAGATTCCCCAACCTAAAAATTATCCTCCCTCAATCCCCTTCTTCATCATGATTCTTCCCCACAAAATGATTCAATTTCAATCCTTTCACTTTAACTTCTTCAACACCTCCCCATCAACAACTCTAATGCACTACCGTGGTGCAATTGCTAGAATTACTGATGAAAAATTAGGATTATCTTTTCCATCATAGTAAATTAGAGTGGAACATGTTTGTTAGGCATGAAATCCTTTGTTGAGTAAACTTAAGACACCATAAATCATAATTTTATTAATTGAGGAACAATACCCAAAGAAAGGAAATTTTATTTTTGTTTTCTTTAAAGGTTGTAAGGTGTATATGTCAACATTAACAATAATAAACTATAGTGATTCCATTCATTGAAATATTCTAGGGATGAGAGATTATGCTTGAACTTACATAAAATGACATTGAAGTTATTGTAGAAAGTTAATAATGAATTAGTTCATGAGATATCCATTTAGAACTAAATAGAAAAAAATTTCCACACATTAAAAACATGAAATTAAAGATAAAAAAGCTAAACGTGGCAAATGTATTAATGTTGGGCATATCCTTTTCATAGTAGCCATCTTCTCCAAAAGAGGTAAGACAAATAGAGTGGCCTTTCCATAATTTACAGAGGGTTAGTTATTTCTAATGTAGGTAGAACCATGAAATTTTTAATATACCAATTTTGATAGGTTGGTATAGTTTTTTAAAAACTTTTAAGAGACGAAGAAGAATTTGGAAATATATTATGACATATGTCTAGAATGCCTGATTTAAATATTTTTCGATATCAAGGATAAAAAAGGAGATAATATTTCAAAGGAAATGCACAAATATGATGAAATAAATACTAAGTAACATGAGTCAACTTTATCATAAATAGTATAGAGGTTAAAAATAATGTTTTTCTACATCTATTTCACCATATGGAGGGTTATTTAGTCAATGTTGATAACTTGTCTCATCGATTCTAGGGCAAGCGACAACTAACCCTTATACGAGAGGAAAGAAATGTTTTTAATAGAAAATATAGGGAAATGGACATTTTATTTTTATTTTATTTATTTTCTTTAGTGTCGATGTTTTTGATTGGACAATGTTTAATTTGTTAGATAATACAAAAAAATGAATGTTAAGTTGGAAAGAAAAATGTGGGAATTAAGTACCTACATGTTTTTTTCTCCATTTTAAAGTTTGATTAGGGTTTTACACTATAATCAAACAAGGAATGGAATAAGAGCTATAAGGGGTTATTATTACTAATTAATATCTAATGTTAACAATTAACTATCATAATAATGCATTAATACTTGCAACAAATGTAATATAAACTCACACATACATGGGATTGAGTTTACTTAGCTAATTATAGATGATTCTATACTAATCTAGGTGATATGGATGATGAAATAGGGGTGCCTGGACACGAGAATGATTTAGAACTAGAAATGTGCCTTGAAAATTTCCCTAGATAGGACCATATAATAGGGGCGGGAACGTACTATATGGGTTTTACCTCTTTGTACATTCTTAACCCTTCTTATAACTATGGTATGTAACTTTTTGGGTTTTTTAATTTCTTGAATCTCTTTATCACTCTCTGTTAGTGAGTATCGAAGCACACTACAAGGGTATACGAATGCTCTACTCAATCTTTAAAACCCTAACCATGGATGAGAATTTCTACAAAAAAAACATTAGTTGGGTTTTGGGCACCCTATGTACCACCGACATTGGAACTACTCTGAAGAGGACTCAAACTACACATCGTTCTCCACCTAACATGTGATATCTAGTTATAGTGCAATCATATTTGACATCCTTCCTTTGAAAATTCTTGACTTGAGTTTCTCTCTTTCCAATCTACTTGAGTGAGTGAATTTGAGTGCTTGAAAATGTGGAAAGCAATCCCCTAGACCTAAAGGGAGTCTTTGGACATGTAAATAGTTTTTACCTAGTGAATGTGTAGAGTTGTTTTCAGAGCATAAGGATATTTGGGTGCTTTTTGTGCTATATTTTTCAATAGGAGTCCATAAGAGTGCTAGGTACTAAATAAGGTGAGTTTCACTTACCTATATATGCTTCTGAAGGTGATTTAAACTACAAAGGTTGAATGAGGAGTAAGTGACCTAAAGAATAATGTGAAAATGAAAGTTCAAGACCAAAGTGAACAAGTTTAAAAAAATACACTAGGGTTAGGACCATACAAATGTTCCTACCCCTATTGTACATTCTTTACCCTAGAGGGATAATCGAAGTGTGAAGTTTGGAAGATGAAAAATGGAGTTTCTTATTGGGTTTCATGCATTCAATTCTCAAAAATTGTTGACAAATGAGTGTGTAGAGTTAATCAAGCTAGACAAGAGACCTAAAGATGTACTAGATGAGAATGGGTAAAGTGTACTTGTTTGAAAAGAGAAATGTCAATACTAGTAGTGTCAAAGAGTAAAATTACCAAATTTGAGTGTCTACATTTACCCCCTTTAAGTATGAAATGAAATTGCTGTTAGGAAATAAATGGTTTACTTCTCACATTATTAATGATAATTAATTATTATAATATATTATGTGGGGTATATTTATTATTTAGGTTGTTTCAAAACTTACATAAATAACTTGTAACTATACGTGAGTTGTTTGGTTGCAACAACTCACATGAATAGTGGATTAGTTTCCTACTTTATAGGAAACTCTCTTCCTATATATATGTAGGATTTCATATTATACAATATAAAAATTAATAACGTTTCACCCACCGGAGAGTGCATCTTACGAGCTCGTAGTCCTTATATGGAATTCATCTATTTCCATCCAACACTCCTCATGAACCCTCCGATTGTTCTCGTGTTTTATTGATCAGCGTGTCTTTAAGTAAAATCTATCATGTTTTCATTACATTGAGGATTGTTAGGAAATTTTATCATCTTAGAATTTAGTTGCATTGGTGACCACTCTCCCCATGTCAATATATAAGTCTTCATTTAAATCAGTCTGTTCTTCTTCTTAACTAGGTGGCATTCCACATCTTAAGCTCTTCCATGTGCCTACTAATAAAGGCATGGTTTAAAACACATTTCTTAGTGAACTAATTATTCAATATCACATCTTAATTTTTATAGCATGTGTAGTCTAAACTATTTGAAACATGTGTGATACAAGTTGGTATCAACACCCTCATGTGGATTTGATCAACCATGCCCACATTTATCATCTTTGATACTTTTTAATGACATAATTCATGTTCTACAAAATCGGATCAACCTTGCATGTTCAATTTGTTATTAGTCATGTATATGGAGTAAGTCACACACAAAGCACTCACGGGTCTATGAAATTTTAGAAACCTATACCAAATCATTGTTGAATCAACCATTCAGATATACACATATTGGGATTCATTTTAGCTCTGTTGATGGGAAGCTCACGAGACCTTTTTAGGGCATTTTGTTTCAATGTATTATGGTTTGAATTTATACAAACTATGACAATACTTTGGATTCAACGTGATAAATTAGTTACCGCAATTCTTAATCTCAAGATAGTTTGTAACATTGCATACGCAATCTCTAAAGTGAAAGGTGTGTTTTAAATTCAAACATTCATTTTTTACAAAAGTTTAATAACAAGTTATGTGCATTCCAAAATTAATTATCATTTGAAGTATATCGTGTCATCTAGATTTAGTTTATTATTTTGATTAATAGTAATTATTTTTTATGGATTAAGTTATAATGATTATGTGGTGAATTAATATTTATAAAAAAAAATATTTTCATAAATCTCTTTGAGTCATCAAGTGTCTTGTGTCCATCTTCAAAAATGTGTCAAAGTATAGTCCAAATAGTTTATTCAAGTAAAAAATAAGTGAAAAGTTAGTTTTTTGTAATTAGTGTGTTTGATTGAGAAAAATTAAACTTATTTTCAAAATTTTCATTGTCTCATCATCGTAATGTTGTCAAATTTTTTGATTCAAAAGTCCATAAATAATTCCATTATGGACTCATTTTTGGTGGAATCGACATCCGATTGAGGTATACATTTGAGAAACAAATTCAAATTTGTTGAGTAAATAAGAAGCATCACTAGAGGATAGAGGAAATAGAGGAAGGATGAAAATCAACATCCTCTCATTATTCACTAACGAAGGGGCCACACGAAGTTGTGGTGGTATTTTTGGTGTGTTTTTTCTTTACGATGTGATATATTACAATTTTAGACTTCATATTTTTTTGTATAGTGTGCTTCATTTCAATGTTCTTATTTTGTGTGAATAAATGAAAATTTCACATTGTGGGGGGAATATAACACCAATATTCCATTTCCATTTTGCACCAAATTGGCTAAAGCCAAAGATGAATTTCAATGGCATTGGTAGTTTCTATGTTGTTTGATATTGAGTGTTAATGGTCGACAACAATGGATAGATTGATAACATTTTTTTATTTGTGTGATGTAATGTGAAAATTATTCATATGTAAGGAATTCCTATATTTTTCCCTAATGTAAAGATGTAATGGGAGAGAAAAAGCACTAATGATGCAAATAATGGATCTTGAAAAGGTTCATGGAAATGTAGAAAACCACATGAGGCAAACATTTGATGGGTTCATGTTCAGGTTTGTGGTAAACCTGGTGAAAACCAAGGAAGGATGATGAAAAAGGTCACTTTGTTTTTTATAAAGATCATGAGCCATGAGAATGGGTGTGCCAAAAGAGTTGGCCATACTACTGTTGAATGCATGAAATTTTTCTACCATGTTCACACTAAAGGGGAATGTTAAGAAATAAATTATTTAGTGCTCATATTATTATTGGAAAATAATTGTGAGAATATATTATGTGGGATATATTTTTTTATTTAGGTTGTTTTAAACAACTTACAAAAATAAATTGTAAGTACACATGAGTTTTTGGTTTTTGTAAAAACTCACATGAATAGTAGAGTATTTTCCTACTTTATAGGAAACTCCTTCCTATATATATGTAATCTTACATATTATACAATATAATATATCATGAGAAATAAGTTTATTATGTGATAAATTGATATATTTCTCTCAATTACATGCTTAAAGGAAAAGATACTCAAGTGTGTAGATACATTTTGTTTTCACTCGATGTTTTTTTTTGCAAGATCCCATTTTATTGGTGTTGGCACGATCCATGATGAAACATATAACATAAAGTGTATCCAATGTCCATGATAAAGATTTCAAATTTAACTCAAATGTAAAGATGTAATATAATGAAATATGAAACTGTAAGAGTGAAATAAAGAGATGTAAAATGTGGAAGGAATACACCTATTTATTTTGTAGGGAAGAGTTTCTCATTCTTTTCTATTACTTGGAGATTTGTATTTTTTAAATTTGCCAAAGGATGGGGGTGATCAGTCCCCAATTGTGCAAAGGATATGCTAGAGTATTGGGTGTATGAACCCAACACACGAATGTCAAAAAGAGAGAAGAAGAATGAGGAGTTGAAGCACCCCATGAAGGAAGAAGATTTCGTATCAAATTCTTTCAGTAACTATGATATATTCTCTTTTAGGTGTAAGAGGAGAGGAAGGACTACCTATGAATAAATTAGTTGTTTTGATACCTTCCATGACCCCACAGACCACACCACTACAAATAGATCTAGGTCCAATTTTGCAAATTAGGACACACATTATAAAAGAGAATGAATTTACCCCATACTCTCCCTATGTGTTGCACAAATGAGAAAAAAATGAATAGAACTTAAACATGTTGACATATAGCTGGAGAAAGCGGATACATTCCCCAATATCCACGAGGCTGAAAATGGCGAGTACTATGGAGAAGAAGGAATGAAACATTTTATGCCCCCTGAAACTAATCTAAACTAAGTCATCCAATTTTGAAAATGTGCCAAAAAATTGTTCCTGTAGATGAGAATATGAAACTACTGAGAAAATTATTGTAACAAAACAACAAAAAATTATAGAAATGGGTCTGGAATACTTGTATAGTCTTTATTATCTTGTACATTTTTACCCTAAGCTTGTTTTTCTGAGTTTATGTGTGTTTTGTTTCGATTATTTTTTCCTTCCTCCCGTGTCTAATCCTAGAATTCTATTTATGTCAATTGTAGGTATAGAATATACCCAAATGAATGCCCCCTCTTTTGAGGCATGTGTGATAAATAAGTTGATTATGTACATCAAAATAATAGATATGTAGCTATGTCTGATAAATATAATAATCTACATAGAAAACACATGAAGGGATGATGTGGTGGCCACTAAGAGGAACTTGTACCTACAAAGAGGATGTGCATAGTTGAGATCATGGTGCCACAATCAAAAGAAATAATAACAACAAGAATAATAGTAGTAATAATCTCAACACGACAACTAGTAACAACATGAAGAGTAGTGCATATGTAAATAAAAACAAGTGAAAATTGTTTTGCCCCGCCTCGAGACACTGGGAAACAGGTTAAAAAGTTGGTAAATTTTTTTTTGAAGTGCGAACTAATGTTTTGCCTAATCATTCTCATTAAGTCATTAAATTATTAACGATATAATTTTTAACCAAATTGCTAAAACAATTGTTTTGAGTTAATTTGATTTGTTTAGCTTCTAATAATTTTTACACATTAAAAATAATATATATCATTGACTATAACAACCTACAAGAGAAAATAACTACCCATTTTTAATTAAAATTTCCTCCCCCATTCAAAAAGTTTAATCCCACAATATTCCTCATTTTCAAAAGTATGTAGGGTTTTATTTGAACCCTAGGATCAAATAAATCTGGTCCTTAGATTTGGAGTAACCCTAAAGTTTTCCCTAATCCTCTAATGGCCATTTTCTTCTTTTTCTCTTTATTTTCTTTCTCATTTGTTTTGTTTGGTCTTTGTTTCTTCATAGAGGTTGTTTGAAAGCTATGGAGAGACCTTTAAGGAGATCGGTTTGTTGTTCCCTTTTTTTTGTTATTTCCTTCTTTGGGTTGTTCTTGGATAAGGGGTATATATACATTTATATTTGTTGTTAAAATTAATTAGAAGTATGGGCGGATTTTTGAAAGGCTGATCTCAACTTAAATAAATAACATATTTAAACCTTATGATTGATACAAAGATAAACTGAATACTCCCAACTATTCACATTAATTGATTATAGATTTGAGATGAAGAAAACAACACAAGTATATATATAACTAAATACTAATAAATTTTGCAAAGGAGCATACTATTCCAAAACTGGTTTTTTTTTTTTTTTGATAAAATACATAAGACTTTCAACAAGGAATTACTATTCCTCTCAAATACAATGCAAAAGATTTTTTTTTTTTTGTCACATAAATATTCCAACTACAAGCATGATAAGGAAATGTAAAAAGAAAAGAAAGAATGTTTCTACTAAATGTATATTAAAGAAAGACAACATTTAACAAATCTCCTTTTTGCACAATCTCTCAATAACTCAATACTTCATATTTCACAATCATGCTAAATATACAAGACAACATTCCAACAAAATTCCTTTCCAAGGTTGAAAGAAGATCTTCCAATACAAAAAGACTGCCAATCTTACAAGTGATTCCAAATCACAAGGAGGATACTTTACAAAATAAGAATACCCTTCAAATAGCCATAATTTAGAGTCACAAAGAGAGAAATGCCAACAAAGTGAAGGAGACAATGAGCACCAAGATGACAAGAGATTCCAAGCTTGAGATACATCCTTCATGCCTTCAAGAAAACCAACAAGGAGAAAGAGCTTGTTTGCCACCCAACCATAGGCATCATTACATGCCTCTCCCAAGGTTGGGATGCATGCTAGCCTCCCCCAAGCCCATGGGAAAAGGAAAACCATCCACAACTTGCACAAGAAGGAGGGTGAACTAACAATGATACAAACACACAAAAATAGGACAAAAACAAGACAAGACTCCAAAATTTACAAGGAAGGAAGAAGAGAAGAACCCAAGTTCTAACTCTAAAACAACATGGGGAAGAGAGGAAAGATGTTCTCCAATAATTATAATCCAATAATAGTTGCATAAAACAAAATACTCCATACCCTCCTTATTTCTCCATTTACATACAATCCCTCCTTATTCCTCCACCCTTTCCCAAGTCCTTCTTGGAAGGATTTTCAAACCCCAAAGGGGTTTCCTTACCAAGAATGGGGAAGGAGATTCAAGCCAAATGAATCAACTTCCCCACCTCAACCATTTGAGGGGAAAAACTATAAGACCCTACAAGGCTTGTCCATCAAGCCTTGAGGATTGAGAGGAAAATCCCTCTCTCTTCCCCCATAACTCCAAAACTCCATCATGCCATATGATGGAGGGAGTAAAAAACAAAAAACAACAACCAAAATCCACATGCAACAATAAAATTTCAAGTAGCCAATCTAACAACTAAAAAGAAAACAACACAAACAATAAGACATAAGAGCCTACCTCAAAGAAAGCTCTCCAAAAAGCTTTCCAACTTCAAATTTCTCCACTCTTGACTCAAGAAAATCACTAGCTCCAAATCACCCAAGCATCCAAGCAAGAAGTTCCAAAAAAAAGTCCCTCTCTTTTCCCATGAATGGGAATTTGAAGAGGAGCAAGCAAGAATCCTCACAAATGAGGGGGTGACATGTGTCACCCCTCTCTCCTCCTTCAAGGTCAAAGATGCCAAAAAAAAGAGAGAAAGGGTAAAATGTCTTTTTCCCTCTTCTTCTCCCAAATTCCCTAAATGTTAACAAGACAAAATTAGTGAAACTTTTAACAAGCACTCCAATCCACACCCCTTACATGGATGTGACCAAACAAGAGGCAAAAAGGGAGGGAAAACTCCCTCTAGCCTTGGAAATAAGCCCCCCTACCCATTAGGTAGGGTCCAAGGACTCATTTTTATGTTAGGGAACTCCCAAGCTAAAAAGGGGTCCCCAAAAATGCCCAAAATAACCCAATTTCGGGTTTTGCATTTTTGGCACAAGGGTAGAGGGTGTGGGGACCACCCAAGGGTTTCACATGTGACCCTAAACCCTTGTGATTAAGTGACTCATTAAACAAAATCAAAATTTTAATGAAAGTGGGATTATTAACTCCCAAAACAAGTTTACAACATAACTAATTACCCTAAACAAAATTAATAATTCAAGGCACAATACATTACAAAAATTGGGGTCACTCATGGTGCCCAAAATAATAATCTCCTACACTAAGGCTTCACACAATGAACATGGCTAGGACTAGCCCGTGGGCTGCTTGTGCAAGATTGTGTAGCTGGCCTGAATCCCACGTTCTCCTGTAAACTGTCACCTGCACACTCATTACACACATTAACCGCACATGTCCGATAAAATATAAATCAATGACTCAGTAAGATATCAATGAGTTCTAAACTAGCCTAACATCCTACTGAAATCAAAATGTGACAACGTGCACAATTATACTCAATTCTCCAAAGTTAGACAAGATGATAAAGTGACATATAACCATAGAATCCCAACATGCAACAACTAAGTATCCATCAATATAATTATGTTCCAAAAACAACATCATATCCATTAGTATCCATGACATCATAAGAAAATGTGACAACATAGAAATTAAGCTAAATTGGCGCTATACGCCTGAATGTCCACACATGTCTAATAAGATCAATCTCTAATATAATGTCCACGATATAACAAAATCTATGTCAAAACATGTCTATGAGCAAAGAAACAACAAGTAACTGAGCTATAAAAGTGTGGGCACTACATCCCCCTCTACTAAAATTAGACTTCTCTCTGGAAGTCACTGAAAGAGATAGGGATATCTAGCCCTCAAAGGTGTCGCATCCTCCCAGGTAGCTGTTGTCTCGTCATATCGGTCCCACTGTACTCTAACCTGGTCCAAGTCTCGACCCCGAAGGGCCAACCTCGGTGCTCTAGTATGCGTATGGGCTCCAGTCTCCACTTGTCCTCCATCCTCTACCTGTAATGCCGACCAATCCAAAACATGAGAAGCATCAGGTACATATCTACGTAGTACAGAAACATGAAATACATCGTGGGCCCATGCAAGGCGTGGTGGCAAAGCTAGGCGATAGGAAACTGGACCGATGACCTCTAAAATATCAAAAGGCCCCACAAAATGAGGTGATAGCTTAGAACCCTTTCCATAATGGATTGGACTCTTATGCGGATGAACTCTCAAGAAGACTTTGTCACCCACTGAGAAGTGACGATCAATCCTCTTGGTGTCTGCATATGCCTTTTGGCATGCTCTGGCCTACTCAAGATGTTGTCTAATCAGAACAACCTGCTGCTCTAAATCCTGAAGGTAGGTTGGTCCCAGAATAATCCTGTCATCTAGTCTATCCCAACTCAAAGGTGTCCTGCAAGGTCATCCATACAAAGCCTAGTAAGGAGCCATACCAATGGAACTATGATAGTTGTTGTTGTAGGAAAACTCAACTAAATGCAAATAATCTTCCCATTTCTTCTGTTGATCCATCACATACATTCTCAACATGTCCTCCAACACACTTGATTAACTCTCTGTCTGCATCCATCTATCTCTGGATGATAAGCTGAACTGAAATTAATCTGAGTACCCAGAGCGGTCTGAAAAGAAGTCCAGAAAACTGAAGTGTAGATAGTATCCCTGTCATTGATGATGGTCTTCGGAATCCCATGCAACCTAACAATGTCCTCCATAAATACTTTGGCGATGGCCTGTGCATTATAGGTGACCTTGGTTGGTGAAAAGTGTGCAACCTTGGTCAACTTATCCACGGTAACCATAATGGCATCATGATGATAAGAAGACATAGGAAGTCCGACTATGAAATCCATGGAGATCACATCCCATTTCCACTCGGGAATATCATGAGGATGTAAAAGTCCTGCGGGATGAGAATGCTCTGCCTTGACCCTCTGGCACTCAAGGCAACGTGCAACAAAATCTGCTATGTCCCGTCGAAGACCTGGCCAATAATATAACTCCCTCAGATCAGCGTGCATTTTCTTTACTCCTGGATGTGCTGCATATGGAGCTCGATGAGCTTCTGTGAGGATGAAGTTACGCAGATCACTGACTTAGGCACGTAGATGTGCCTGTGGAACCGAAGCAAACCATTTATCTCTAAAACACACCTAGAATATCTGCCCTCTAATGAACCCTGTGACTCCAACATCTGTCTAGCTCCCTCATAAAATCTATCCTCTGGAAGGTGCTCAAGAATCCTGCCTCTCAAATCTGACTGAAGTGTCAAAGAAGCAAGCACATGTCGTCATCTACTAAGTGCATCTGCAACAACATTTTCCTTCCCTTTGATATACTAAACCTCCATGTCATACTCACATAGGAACTCCATCCAACACCATTGATGAGTGTTGAGGTTGGCTGTGAGAAGATATGTTGCAAACTACGATGATCTGTCCTCAAAATGAAAGGTCTACCCAAAAGGAAATGTCACCAATGCACTAGAGCATGAACAACTGCTACTGTAAGCTCCAAGTCATGAGTAGGATAATTAAGCTCGTAGTCCTTGAGCTTACGAGACTCAAATGTAATAACCCGATGCTCCTGCATAAGAACTGCTCCCAAACCCTCTAGTGATGCATCAGTACAAACAACAAAATCCTCTGTCGGGTCTGGAACTGCTAAGATGGGCGCCGTGGTTAACCTTTCCTTAAGCAATCTGAAAAAGGCCTGCTCACTTTTTAGACCAATCAAACTTCTTCCCTTTCCTCTGAAGAGAAGTGATAGGGTGAGAAATCCTAGAAAAGTCTGTATGAACCTGTGGTAATACCCTGCTAAACCCATGAAACTCCTCACCTCGATAATGATGTGGTGTTGGCGATCCAAGATAGCTTTGTATCTTAGAGGGATCTATGGAGATACCCTCACCTGATATGATATGACCCAAGTATTGAATCTCTGTCTGAAAGAAGCTACATTTTTCCAAGTTCCCATACAACTTCTGCTCTCTCAAAACCTGAAGTACCTGTCTCAAATGCTCCTCGTGTTCCTCCTCGGAATGAGAATAAATCAATATGTCATCAAGGAACACTAAGACAAAGTGATCCAGAAATGTCCTGAATACTCCATTCATGAGGCTCATGAAGACAGCTGGGGCATTAGTCAAACCAAATGGAACCACTGTGAACTCATAATGCCCATAACGTGTGTAAAAAATGTTGTCTTATGAATGTCTGCATCTGATATGCACAACTGATGATACCTTGACTTGAGATCGATTTTGGAGAACACTCTCACTCCCCGCATCTGATCAAACAAGTCATCAATCCTAGGGAGTGGATAACGGTTCTTTATTGTGACTTTATTGAGCTACCTGAAGTCTACACAAAGTCTGAGAGAACCATCCTTCTTCTTCACAAATATGATTGGCGCTCCCCAAGGAGATACACTAGGGTGAATGAGACCCTTATCTAACAACTCCTCTAACTGAATCTTGAGCTCATGAAGCTCTGGAGTCATCATCCGATAAGGTGCCCTAGAAACTGGTGTTGATCCAGGTACTAAATCAATGGTGAAATCTACCTCTCTGCGGGGTGGTAACCCTGGAAGCTCACCTAGAAACACATCTACATACTCCCTCAAAACTGCATGATCATCTAAGGGTGAGTGCTCTGAAGTGCTCTCTGATCGATCACTGATGGTGATAGAAAATAACTGACAACCCTTACGCATGCTCCGCTTGAGTTGCTTAGCCGATATCATGCGCAAGGAGATAGGCCTCTGCATCCCTGATATCACAACTGCACTCCCAAGATCATCCTGACACTCAATGACCTTATTTTCTACAATCCACCTTAGCTCGATGAGCCTCGAGCCAATCCATACCCAAAACTACTTGATAGGAACCTAAGGGATAACTCGGAGGTCAAGAGTAGTGGAGAAGGCTCCTAAATCAAGTACGCAACTCTCCACATACGAGTCCATGGTGAGTTTGGCCCCAGAGGCCAACTCAACCTGCCAACTATCTGGTTGCCTAGCCACCACTAGCCCACACTGGTCCACTATAGAAGGTGATATAAAAGAATCTGAAGCACCTGAATCAAAAAGTACTTGAGACAGAAATACCCCTGATAGTACTGTCATCTCGATGACTTGTGGCACGATGTGCTCGGCTAGCGGTTGTCAACCGCTGCATATACACGATGAGCGCATCCTACATCACCCACCATCTGCTCGGATCTAGCAGCTCTGTGCATCCATGGTATTGGGTTTGTGTGGGCACATGCACATAGTGATCTGGAGATCCACAAATAAAACAACCTCTGTACCCCTATGAGATGGGGTCCCTCCTGTACTCTGGTGTACTGATCCTGCCGGTCCAACCCTAGCAGACTGTTGTGTGTGAGCTGGTTGTGCCTGCTGAGTACCCTACCTCCTATCCCTGGCTCCACCAAAACCACCTCTAGAAACACCTCTCTGAAATCCCTATGTGTCTGTCTAGCCCCCTGTTGCGGGTGGCCCTGCTACTGTGTCTGTCATTGCGGGTGTGGTGGAGCCCTCGTGGCTGCTGGTGGAGGCCAAAATCCTCCTCTAGGGGGTGGTGTAGTACCCCGTGACCTCTGACTCTGAAAGGCCTGTATCCTCTCCTGAAACTTGCTCTTGTTTCTATCACGGTGCTCTGTGCCTTGGTCCTATTCTCCTTAGCTAAGTAGGCCTTCTCAATGGCCTTCTCAAGTGTGGGAGGAGATAACATCCTAACTGCTCCTGCTATATCTACATTAAGGCCTCGAATAAACCTGTTAACCTACTGTAATTTCTCATCTTGTAGGTAGTCCACATACTGCATAGAAGATCCAGGAACCTGCTCTCATATTGCGCTATTATGCGATCCCTATCGTAAGTCATGAAACTCATCGATCCTCTTCTACATGAAATGCTCTGACATATAATGAGCCTGAATCACTCCTCGAACATCTCCCAGGTCACTGTCTCTCGAGTCAGATGGAGCTTACGCTCCTCATTCCTCCACCAAATGCTGTTGCGTCTCGGAGGAGGTGTATAGCGAACCTTGCCTTGACGTTGCTCTCGTAAGAGTGCAAGCCAAAGCAACTATCCAAGCTAAGGAGCCATGACTCAGCCCCAAAGCCATCTGTAGAGCCTGGTGTAGGTGGGCGGCTGCAAGTGAAGAAGATCCCTGATCACACTACCTGTATCTCGATCCTGGCGATGTAGTCCAATAGGTGAAGGGGGTCGCCTATCCTCGAATGGTCCCTCGAGACTATGTGAGTGGCTACGACGGAATGAGGCTACCCTCTCATGATGAATGGAAGGGCTACGTGACCTCTCCCGCCTCGGTGTATCATGCTCTGGTGGCTCTGAATGTGCGTCCTCGCCTATCGGCTCCTCATCTCCCAATGGTGTCTCCTCTCTCGCCTCCTGCGGTGGTGGTAGACGCTGCTCCACACACCTATCAGCTGGTGCAAGGCCTCTAATATCTGAGGCCCCAATTGGGTATTGGAGGCTCCCGCGTAGGTGCACTATGCCCCAAACCTCTAGCTGATCGTCCCTCTTGGGTGCCATCCTGTGCACGAGGTGAGTGAAGAAGTTATTAATTTAAAATTTAATGGTTGCGGATGATTTTTAACTAATTTATTTTTATTCATTTATTTATTTTAGTGTTATTAAAATTACCATTAACTATTTTAATTAGTTACCCAAAGTGTCCGCGTGTGCGAACCTCGCTCTGATACCAAATGTCGTGCCCCCGCCTCGGGACACTGAAAAAAAAGTTACTAAAAATTTGGTAATTTTTTTTTTTTTTTTTTGAAGTGCGAACTAATGTTTCGCCTAACCATTCTCATTAATAATTAAATTCTTAATGATATAATTTTTAAAAAATTAAAAACAATTGTTTTAACATTAATTAATTTTATTTATTTAGCTTTTAATTAAATTTCACACATTTAAATAAATATGTATATATATATTTACTTATATTAATATTTCCCCATTAGATAAAATAACTACCCATTTTAAATTAAAATTTTATTTCCCCATTCAAAATATTTAATCCCTTTTAAATATTTAAAATTTTATTTTAAAAGTATGTATTCCCCAATTTCATTTCAAAATTGTATGTAGGGTTTTATTTGAACCCTAGGATTAAATAATCTGGACCCTAGATTTGAAAAACCCTAAAGTTTTCCCTAATCCTCTAATTGCCTTTTCTTTTTTTCTTTTATTTTCTTTTCATTTTTTCATTTTTTTTTTTTTTGTTTTTGTTTTTCATATGAGAGTTGTTTGGAATGCTATATATGGAGAGACCCTTAATCATTATTTTTTTTTTATTTATTTTTATGTATATTTTTTTTTTTTGTTTTTTTTGAATAATATATATATATATTATATATATTTATTTATTATATATATATTATATATATATATATTTTATTTATTTATCATATATGTATTTTGATGAGGGATTTGGGAGGGGGGATGAGGGTGAGGAGATAGGAGGGGGGGGTGAGGTTTTTTTGTGATACGGGGTGGGAGGGGTATGGAGGGATGGCGGTGGGGATGTGGCGGGGGGGGGATGGAGGGGGGGGGGGGGAGGGGGGCAGGTGAGGAAGGGGGGGTGGGGGGGGGGGGGGGAGGGGGAGGGGGTGGGTTTTGGGGGAGGGCACTGGGAGGGATGGGGGTTGGGGGGGGGGGGGCGAACCCCCACCAATTATTTTTTTTGGGTGGGGGCCCCAACCCCCCCCCCCCCCCCCAAACATTTTTTTTTTTTTTTTATTAAAATTATTTTTATATATTTTTTTTTATTTGCATATTTTTTTATATATATATATATATATATATATATATATATATATATATATTATATATATATATATATATATATATATATATATATATATATATATATATATATATATATATATATATATATATATATATATATATATATGTATATATATATATATATATATATATATATATTTTATAAATATATATATATATATATATATATATATATATATATATATATATATATATATATATATATATATATGTATATATATATATATATATAACATTATATATATATTATAAAAGTATATATATATATACATTTCATTTTTATTATATATTATATTTATAAAAATTTATATTACAAAATATTCATTTGCATTAACACATATATAAAACTAACAAATTACTTAAAGTAACACAATAATTACACTAACACTATATATATATATATATATATATATATATATATATATATATATATATATATATATATATATATATATATTTTTGTACACAAGATAAAAAAAAGCTGATTTCAACTTAAAAAAAATAAAATTTAAATTAAACCTTATGATTGATACAAAATAAACTGAATACTCCCACTATTCACATTAAATTATTATTATTATTTGAGATGAAGAAAAAAAACAAGAATTATATATATAAAATCTAAATACTAATAAATTTTGCAAAGGAGCATACTATTCCAAATCTAATTTTTTTTTTTTTTTTTTTTTTTGATAAAATACATAAGGCTTTCAACAAAGAAATACTATTCCTTTCAAATGAAATGCAAAAAGATTTTTTTGTTCAAATAAATATTCCAACTACAAGCATGATAAGGGAATGTAAAAAGAATGCTTCTACTAAATGTATTTTAAAAAAGACAATATTTTACAAATCTTCTTTTGCACAATCTCTCAATAACTCAATACTTCATATTTCACAATCATGCTAAATATACAAGACAACAATCCAACAAAATTCCTTTCCAAGGTTGAAAGAAGTCTTCAAATACAAAGGACTACCAATCTTACAAGTGATTCCAAATCACAAGGAGGATACTTTACAAAATAAGAATACCCTTCAAATAGCCATAATTTAGAGTCACAAAGAGAGAAATGCCAACAAAGTGAAGGAGACAATGAGCACCAAGATGACAAGAGATTCCAAGCTTGAGATACATCCTTCATGCCTTCAAGAAAACCAACAAGGAGAAAGAGCTTGTTTTCCACCCAACCATAGGCATCATTACATGCCTCTCCCAAGGTTGGGATGCATGCTAGCCTCCCCCAAGCCCATGGGAAAGAGGGAAACTAACCACAACTTGCACAAGATGGAGGGTGAACTAACAATGATATAAACACACACAAAAATAGGACAAAAACAAGACAAGACTCCAAAATTTACAAGGAAGGAAGAAGAGAAGAACCCAAGTTCTAACTCTAAAACAACATGGGGAAGAGAGGAAAGATGTTCTCCAATAATTATAATCCAATAATAGTTGCATAAAACCAAATACTCCATACCCTCCTTATTTCTCCATTTACATACAATCCCTCCTTATTCCTCCACCCTTTCCCCAAGTCCTTCTTGGAAGGATTTTCAAACCCCAAAGGGGTTTCCTTACCAAGAATGGGGAAGGAGATTCAAGCCAAATGAATCAACTTCCCCACCTCAACCATTTGAGGGAAAACTATAAGACCCTACAAGGCTTGTCCATCAAGCCTTGAGGATTGAGAGGAAAATCCCTCTCTCTTCCCCCACAACTCCAAAACTCCATCATGCCATATGATGGAGGGAGTAAAACAAGCAAACAACAACCAAAATCCACATGCAACAATAACAATTTCAAGCAACCAATCTAACAACTAAAAAGAAAACAACACAAACAATAAGACATAAGAGCCTACCTCAAAGAAAGCTCTCCAAAAAGCTTTCCAACTTCAAATTTCTCCACTCTTGACTCAAGCAAATCACTAGCTCCAAATCACCCAAGCATCCAAGCAAGAAGTTCCAAAAAAAAGTCCCTCTCTTTTCCCATGAATGGGAATTTGAAGAGGAGCAAGCAAGAATCCTCACAAATGAGGGGGTGACATGTGTCACCCCTCTCCTCCTTCAAGGTCAAAGATGCCAAAACAAAAGAGAGAAAGGGTAAAATGTCTTTTTGCCCTCTTCTCCCAAAATTCCCTAAATGTTAACAAGACAAAATTAGTGAAACTTTTAACAAGCACTCCAATCCACACCCCTTACATGGATGTGACCAAACAAGAGGCAAAAAGGGAGGGAAAACTCCCTCTAGCCTTGGAAATAAGCCCCCTACCCATTAGGTAGGGTCCAAGGGCTCATTTTTATGTTAGGGAACTCCCAAACTAAAAAGGGTCCCCAAAAATGCCCAAAATAACCCAATTTCGGGTTTTGCATTTTTGGCACAAGGGTAGAGGGTGTGGGGACCACCCAAGGGTTTCACATGTGACCCTAAACCCTTGTGATTAAGTGACTCATTAAACAAAATCAAAATTTTAATGAAAGTGGGATTATTAACTCCCAAAACAAGTTTACAACATAACTAATTACCCTAAACAAAATTAATAATTCAAGGCACAATACATTACAAAAATTGGGGTCACTCATGGTGCCCAAAATAATAATAATCTCCTACACTAAGGCTTCACACAATGAACATGGCTAGGACTCAGCCCGTGGGCTGCTTGTGCAAGATTGTGTAGCTGGCCTGAATCCCACGTTTCTCTGTAAACCTGTCACCTGCACACTCATTGCACACATTAACCGCACCTGTCCGATAAAATATAAATCAATGACTCAATAAGATATCAATGAGTTCTAAACTAGCCTAACATCCTATTGAAATCAAAATGCGACAACGTGCACAATTATACTCAATTCTCCAAAGTTAGACAAGATGATAAAGTGACATATAACCATAGAATCCCAACATGCAACAACTAAGTATCCATCAATATAATTATGTTCCAAAACAACATCATATCCATTCCAGACATCCATGACATCATAAGAAATGCTAACAACATAAATTAAGCTAAATTGGCGCTATACGCCGAATGTCCACACATGTCTAATAAGATCCAATCTCTAATATAATGTCCAGAAGATATAACAAACAACATGTATAATGTAAATTTCTAACAATGTATGTAGATTGTTTTAGGTTTTGTGATTATATAAATGTTTTTGGAATTTTATTGCATAACTAAAAACAAGAAATGGGATAACATGAGATTTACCCAATGAGGACCTCTAAAGGAGGTGATTATTGTTGAAGATGATGGAGGAGATGTGCTGAAAAATGTGACTCAAGTGCCAATGGAACAATGGTAGTAATATGTGCCAAAGAATACTTGAGAGAAATATTGGTGAATCTGTGAGTGTGTGTAGAAGAGTACCTAAGAGCCAAGGAAATAGTATAAGTGGAAGGATTTGATTTGATAGTTGTGATTATAGTATGATCTTAGAAGAGACCGAGATGGATTGATATTGATTTTTAGTGGTGTGAAAAAACATTGTGATTGAATAGATAGCTTGTGATGACTAGGGATAATATTAAAAACATTAGCAAACATGTGGGAAATGTGACCCTTACCAAATCACGCAAGGGCATGTGTAAGGAAACCTATTCTTCAAAAATAAGGGAGATCCAAATATTTCCCCTTGGAGCATTAGAGAAGGTATCATATAGTGGTGCATTTGGATGAAGATCCAATATATAGTGGTGCATGAATGGCTTCTATGTATAATAGTGACAAGTGGGATCTACTATATGCATTTATCAATAGGATGAGGAGGTGGATTCATTAGTGTGTTATATTTATCCATTTGTGGAGCTTTATCCTTTGTAGCTAGATATTGAGAAATATGTAAATCTTCTAGTTAAGTAGTGTCCTCTTCTTCATCAATAGGCTCAATATTATGGAAATTCTCATGAGGGTGTTTACTATCATCACAAGAGTATCAGGATCCAATTCATCTCTATTGGTAGAATTGAGTAGGAGCAATGGATTAGTGTTATTCATAAGATTATTTTGCATGTTTCCCCATAAGGATTTTTAGAAGAAAACTTTGGATTTATCATGTATGTTCCCATTCTGTGGAGATCCATATATCATGATCATCAACATTTGCATTTTATAATTCCATCCATACATAATAGGTGTCACCATGCTAGGAACTGGTGTAGAATCCTTTGTATTATTATTGCAATCAATATATGTAGTTAGCTTAGAATCTATCATAGATTGTTGTGGAGAAAGATATATATACATAAAAGGATTGGTTAGCATATAAATTTGTTCGTCATAGTTTCTATAGAAATCCCAATCATTAACCCAATTATCATCTTTGTTTAAATGGATCTGTGTTGGTAATATGGGGATAGCCTTGAGATTTTCTTTGTATACTCTATGTGCTCTTACGCCATGTGTAATTGGTTATGTTGATTGGTAATCATTTTTTTATATTTTTACAATAGTAAGATGTAAGTCTTCAACTAATATTGGTGTTTTTGAAGGAGGTATTTCATTCTTATCCTCTTTTTGAATAGGAGACTCTTGTATTATTATAGAAGTTACAACATTTGATATTGCATGATGTTCAATAGAAATAAATAGATCAAGTTTGAGAATGCATTAAGGTTCACAAATTAGAGATGAAGGTGTAGTAAAATGTCATGTAGAAAATGAAATAAATCCCTTACACTCAAGTTGTTGGATTCTTCATTGTAAAGCATAATAATCATTGTCATGATGTCTATTAATTCCATGATAATTGCAAAATGGTTGACCTTTGATTCTTTCAAGCCGATAGTATGGATAGTAATGAGTAGGTAACAAATGGATTATTATCTTATTGATTAGTTCAAATAGGATCATGTTGTTTAACATGCGTATTGAAGTAAAGATTTTCCTTTGGTTGTGGTTTCCTTAGTGCTCAATATTGATCTTGTGGAACACACACATTATTGCATCTATGTAGGAATTTCACTTCACTTGTGTGAGCACATGTATCATGTAAGGAATTTGTATGACATGGCTTGTTGGAAGGATTATTTAGATGTGATATCATATCCTTGAGAGATTGGATTTCAACATTCATGGCTTGAAATTGGGTTTGAAAAACATGTTGTAATGATTGAATGTATTCTAGGAGGGTGTTATAAAAGCTAACATCATTATGAATAGAAGGAGCTGAAAAAACATAGGCCATGATGATAGAAACAAAGATATAAAAACTCCAATCAAATAAGAAAGAATGAGAATAAACGCATGGAGAGATGATAGTAGAAATATAAAAGGAGATAAGAACCAAAAGTGACCATCATCAAATGAATAAAATGACCATATCTCAAAATAGAATTTGAATTTTAAACAAAAAGAGGTATTTTGGAATTTAATTATGTGAAATAAAAACCTCCAAGGGATTTTTCCAAAAGTTTATTTTTTCAATTATACCCCAATTACTAAAAATAGTACATTTGAATTTTTGAAAAGTGTCTTAAATATTAGGTAAAAAAGAGGTTTCCGTTAAAGACATAAAAATAATCAATAACCTCAAAGGAATTTGAAAATAGAGTAGTTATGCTTAAATATGCAATGAAAGGTAACTTGGCAATTAAGAGCCCTAGAAAGTGAACCAAACGGTAGAACCAACCATGAAACCCTAGGAAAATTTGTACAAATAAGATTTAGGAATGAATATTCAATAAAAGATGGAATCTTATGACATACTAGGGTTTTAAGCAAAATGCTTGATTCAAGAGTCAAGTTCACTAAATGTTTGAACCCTTTTTCAATTTAATTAGGATTTTTACACTATAATTAAGCAAGGAATGAAATAGGAGCTATAGAAACTTATTATGAGTAATTAACTTCTAACACTAACCATTCAATATCACAATAATTCATTAAAACTTACAAAAATGTACGCAATGCAATAAAAACTCATAAATACATTAAATTGAGTGCACTTGGATAATTACAATTGATTATGAACTAATCTAGTGATCTAGATGATGAAGCAAGGGTACTAGACACTGAGAATGCTTGAGAAATGGAATTGTGACTTGAAAATCTCCTAGCAAGGACCATATAGTAAGGTCAGGAACATTTATATGGTCTTGACCTCTTTTTATTACGGTCTTGATACTTCTCTAAATTATGGCCTATGACTTTCTAGGTTTGTCATTTTTTGGAATCTATTTATCACCCTTTGTCGGTAACATTTTGTCACACTGCTTTGTGAGGGTCTCGAATGCTTTGCTTAATCTTTCAAACCCTAAACTTGGATAAGAAGCAATATAAAACAAAAATTAGTTGGGTTTTGGGAACCCTTTGCACTATAAACATTCGCACTAGTCCAAAGAGGCCTCAAACCACATGTCATTCTCCACCTAACATGTAATTTATAGTTATAGTGCAATAGATTTGACATCATTCCTTGAAAATGCTCGACTCAAGTTTATCTCTTGCGAATGTACTTGAGTGAGTGATTTTGAGTGCTTGTAAATTTGGGAATCAGTCCCCTAACCCTAGTGGGAAGCTTAAAACATGTAGATAGTGTTTCCTTAATGAATGTGCATTGTTGTTTTGAGTGTAGG
The DNA here is from genome assembly GCA_018340775.1 of Taxus wallichiana var. yunnanensis. NCBI lineage: Eukaryota > Viridiplantae > Streptophyta > Pinopsida > Cupressales > Taxaceae > Taxus > Taxus wallichiana. Next base: position 179,373,228 of record CM031235.1, read on the forward strand.
GAGATTTGGGTGCCTTTTGTGCTAGATTTTGCAAAAGGAATCCATAAGAGTGTTAAATACTAAACGAGGTGAGTTTCACTTGCTTATATGTGCCTTCAAAGATGATTTAAGTTACAAATTCTGACTAAGGAGAAGTGACCTAAACAATAATGTGAAACTGAAAGTTTGAGACTAAATTGAACACGATCAAAACCATACACTAGGGTTAAGACAATACAAACGTTATTGCCGCTACTATACATTTTTGACCCGGGAGGGATAATATGAAGTGTGAAGTTTGGAAGTTGACAAGTGGAGTTTTTATTAGGTTTGATGCATATAATTCTTAGAAACTAATGACATGTGAGTGTGTAGAATAAATCAAGCTAGATAAGAGACCTAGAGATGTACCGAATGAGAGTGGATAAAGTATACATGTATGAGCAAGAGAGAAATGACAATACTATCATTGTCAAAGAGTAGAATTACCAAATTTGAGTGTCTACAATTATAGACACCCAAAACTGGGCCGCAACTCTCTAGACCCCCTTCGACTACATACCCCATACCATGACCCCTCCACACATTATTATTAATTTAATTACCCATATTAAGTTAATAATTCCATGAACCCTCCACACATTATTATTAATTTAACTACCCATATTAAGTTAATAATTCCCTCACCCCTCCACCTCACCTCTCCACCTCACCATGGACCCATTCCAAGCCTATTTATTAACCTAGACTAAGTCACCACTCCCCTTAACTAACTAAGACTCATTCTAACCCTAAAATTCATTACCTATTATCCCTCCTACCAATTTCCCACTTCATTTAGTGCCAACCCAGACTCCTAGTCCATAACAAAATCTTGACCAACACCAAAAATGGAGAGAAAAGGCTATTTTTGGAAAAATAGGACCTTTTCTCCCTAACCAACATTGGTTATTCCTTGGTTGATGCTAGTCACCTAATCACCATCAGTTTCTTTAAATAAAAAATTCTAACCCTTTTTCCAGGTTCTTCCATCTTGGCTTTGGAGTTCGGCATTCGAGATCCGGGCATCTAAGTGACCTCACAAAAACTAGAGATAACTCCAAGCATTCACAACCTCCATGAACCATGAACAATGTGTTCTATAGCATTGGATCACTCACGGTGAAGTACAAAACCTTCTACTACAACTACACGGGATTAGGACTGTCTCTCCTTGAACCACAACTATCCTTTCTACAACTAACTTCCAATTTACAAGTAAGTGATTTATACCTTGTCATTTCTTTCAGTATTTCATTTGTTAATCATTTATCTACTTTCTTTCACCTTCTACCCTTCCTGGATCTCTTTTGTCTCACCTCCACCCAACCACTTGCCCATTTGACCTCTATACCCATCCTAAATGCCTATTTCTTCATCTCTGAGTCTTTAATAAAATCCTACAACCTTACCTAAGCCTCCCCAAATCTTTGTGCAATCACAGAGAGATCCAAACCACCTCATTTTAATATGTTCACCCAATTTCCCCTATCGGCATTGGTCACCAAACTAGCATTACCTATTACAGTACCGACATCGGTTTCCCAACCACTACCGGTCTCTATGATTGTTAATTTATCTTAGACCAACAAGCTCCTAACTTACCAAAAACCTTCCCAAACCTCACCCAATCTCACCCAAACCTTCCTAAACACCTATGCCACACCACAGTAGGCTTGACCACACCCTGCCTTCTCTAGATTTAGTTGTATATTAAATATTTAGCTTAAATCTAGTCTATTATTAACATATGAGATACCTAAATCATATTGTTACAATAGGACCTTTCTTTTACTGTCATTTCTTTACATTAAGCTATTTTTAAATAGTGGATTAACGACCTTTATAGGAAGTATCACACTTCTCGAATATAACATATGCTTTAAGAAGTCCTTTGCCATATGTTATTTAACTCTATTTGGTGGTATTTTTGTACTTCTACAGGTAGTCCTTCATACCCAAAAAGGATCTCTTCATGATCATCTTGGTCTTCTCAACAATGCGCAACCTTCTTTGAATTCACAAGTATTCATCCTCACCTCACCTTTACCTTATCTGTTTTATACACAACATTGTGGTGAAACATTTTGGCACACTTGGTAGGACCCTCATTTGTGGAATCATTGGGCAAGCCCTGTTTGGTATGCCTACCTTCATGCCCCCGATATATGCGTGAATACTACTTTAGCATTATCTAATCCCATGTCAACGCCACCTAGTGCACCCTTAACATCCGTCACACCTTTGACATTTTTCACTCCCTTGACCTCTACCAATGCCTCGACATTTGTCATATCCTCATCCATAACTCCTAGTATAGGGATCCCCACATCATTAGTACCTATTAGTTTGCAACTGCTAGTTATGTCAACATCCTATATGCCTTACCAAAATTTGGTGGTCTTGATTCCTCCTACTTTTCCACCTATTACCACAAGGATCTTCCCACAAGCTCCTCCCACCTACACCCTACCTCAGTCATAGCCTATAATGTCCACCTCGTATTCGGGTACATGCCCTCATCATCTATTCCTACCTACATACCCACTTCTCATTTCACATATTTGACACCACCATATACTGGCATGTCGCATATGACATATTCATCTCATCAACCCCTTATACCACAGGGGGTGCTCCTCAATCTAATCCTACCACGGATCTTATCAAGATGATGATGGATAATATGAAAACACTTGAGGTATCCATTTTTGGATCTTGTAATGTCCTCACTTATGATGAAATATATAATGAGCCCATCCACCCATCCATACCTATCCACCCTTATCCCATGCAATGGGAGTTACCAATTTCAACCATTTCAATAGCAAGGAAGACCCTCAATAACATTTACGATCATTCAAACATGTGTGTTATTTGATCGCCCATAATGATGCCTTACTCCTTTGAACATTTCCCATGTCGCTATTGTGACATGACCTATATTGGTATAGTGCTTTTCCCAAGAGCTCAGTCTTCTCCTTTAAAAAATTGGCCCAAAACTTCCTTGATCACTTTTCAATCAATATCTCTAAGAATATATCTATGATGGACTTATACTCTATTCGCTAATATGAGGATGAATCTATCACAGATTTCGTCGCATGTTGGCGGGGCCTCATCAATCAAATCACCTTCCAAATACCACAAGAAAAGCTCATAGAGTTGTTCACAAGGGCATGTGCTAGACACATTTCCCCAAATCTCTAGGTTCAAAAGTTTCACACATTTGACGAAGCCTTCACCATGGCCGGAAACTAGAGATCCATTCCCTTAAAGAAGAGAAACTTAAGTTGCGTAACAAGAACAATAACTTCAAATCAAACAACTCTTCTTATAAACCATCGAACAACCATTCTAAAATCCATTCCAAGTCCAAAGGATCCAACAATATGCTTATTTTGAAATCCATCCTCTCTCATCCATCTAATCAACCAAAACCACCTATCAACCTCTCTCTGTTTAAAACTTTCAATACAAATATGAATAGAGGGCTTACAATCCTATTGGAGAACCATATTATTCTGTGTTGGAAAAGATTTTAAAAGCTAGAGCCATCACTCTTCCACCTATTAAACCAAAAATTGGTTTTGATCCTTCTCATCCTACATTGTCATGGTATAAAGAAAATGACTTCTGTAACTATCACCGAGTTAGGGGACATAGCGATGGAAATTGTAAAACTTTCAAGAAAATTGTCCAAGGAATGCTAGATAGTGGTGATCTCATCTGAACAACCCTAATGCACCTACCAATGCCAATATGGGTGTGTTTAAGAAACCTTTTCCTAATCATACACCTTCATCAAACCAGGCTTCAGAGACCTCTACTAGTGACACCAATGTGCACGAGGTTCATGTTGTTTTCAACACAATACCTGTTCCATCTAGCCAGTTTCCTCACATACCATTTATCAAGGAAATTCTTGCACGAACTCCTCTACCCATGGAGGATCCTATCACACGTACTCCTCAATCCATAAATGAGCCTATCACACCTACTCTTCTACCCATGAAGGAACCTACCCAACCTATTTCTCTATCTCTGCAAAGCCTATCTTGCTTGTTCCTCTACCCAAGGAGGAACTTATCTTACTTGTTCCTCTACCCAAGGAGGAACCTATCTCACCCATTCCTCCACCAAAGGAGGAGCTAACCCTATCCACCTTTCTACCCATAGAGGAGCCACTCTTATCTCCTCTTCCTATAGGCAATGCTTCTCCTAGGGTCTTCCAAGATCCTGTCAACCTTCTTACATCACTCCTACCTAATGAATCAAAGGTGAAAACCTTCCCTGTATCACAGGACTCAAATTTCTAGATGGGTTTCACCACTGGTTCATCATCTTCTAAACCAAAACCATTCTCATGTTTGGTAGACCAATTAGAGTATGTTGATTACTCCACACTCTAGGGGCACCTTTGACTCCTAGTATCCACCCAAATGCAAATGTTGTCCCCGATACCTCAACTATTTATCCTAAGGTATTCAAGGAAACTAAAACCATGACACCTAAGCTGATCATATCAGCCCCTTATTCTTCAGCCTCACCTTCACCTAAACCCCTATCCGCACCTAAACCTACCACTTCCTTAGGGGTCCTACCAACACCTAGCCTACTACATCCCATAGTGAAACTAGACTTGTCTACTCAACCACCACCCGTCAAAAAACTGATTTCCACACCTAAGAGGAAGACCCAACCTCCTAGGCCTTGCACCCTAGTCTATCCCATGCCTTCTCTTTCACCTTCACATCTACCTTCAATTTTAGGCCTACACCATTCCACCTTGGTTAAGTTACCTCTTCACCAAGGAAAATCCAAGGCACGACAACCTACAACCACACCTTTACCTTCTCTTTTTCCAACACCTTCACCTTCATCACCTCTTCTACTTACATCTTCTCCATTACCTACAACCACACTATTTACAATACCGTCACTCTCACCTTTTCTTTCTATGGTATCCCCACCTTCTACATATCCTTCTACCTTGTACACCCCTCCTACACCTTTACCCAAGAAGGTGTAACCTAAATCGAAACCAAAACCTTCACTACCTACCAGAAAGGTAGTCACATCGCAACCACCTCCAGCAACACCTCTCCCACGAAATCACTGCACCTTCATCCAAGCCAAACTGACCTCTCTCTGTGATCCATTGGTAGGATCCTATTCTAACATCCTCGCTAGCTTGTTAGAAACCCTCTGCTATCTCACTACCGCCTATTAAGCCTTGTTACCCGCTCAAACCCAAATTAGTAGGGTTTGATGACACCAAAATCTGTGCATATCATCACTCACCAGCGCATGATGTCGAAGGTTGTAAGGCCCAAAAAAATTATCCTTCAACTATTTATTGTTAACCTTTAAATCTTACCTTGAAATGAAGATGTTAAAATCAATTAAATATTTTTCTTCGAAATATTTCACCTAAAAGTGTTTAAAAATGTGTTTAAGGTTCTCCAAATTTTGAAAGCTCAAAATTTCAGACTTAAGATTTTGGAGGTTTTCCTTTTCGGGGATTAAAGTGATAAAATAAAAAATTTGATTATGGAGTTCCGAAGTTTGAAACTCAAAATTTCCAAAATTTTGGAACTTTGGACTTTCAGAATTCAGAGGTCTCTTTTGGTAAATTTCAATTTTTCAACTTGGAGTTCCGAAGTCTGAAACTCGAAGTTCCAAAATTTTGAAACTTTAGGCTTTTGGGTTTCAGAAATCTATGTTTCCCTTTTGAGAAATTTCTTCCTAAAGTTCGAAGTCGAAACTCGAAGTTCCAAAATTTCACAACTTCAAACTTTCGGAGTTTGGAAGTCTCCAATCTTCTTTTCGATATTTTTGCTTTGGTAGTTTTGAAGTCTGAAACTTTGAAGTTCGAAATTTTGGAACTTCAAACTTTTGGGTTTTGGAGTCTTCCATTATCTTTTGCAATCTTCATCTCTTGAGTTAAAGTCTAAAAATCTGAAGTTACGAAATTTCAAAACTTGGACTTTCTTGGTTTCGAGACTTTGGGGTTCTATGAGCATTTAATTCTCACCAACCTTTACATGTGTTGGATTCCGAGCATTAATTTCAGGTTTTTCTATATAAACTCAAGTTTTTACCTATCATTTTCACCTAACTTTTTGCTCTAACAATCTAATTTTTATAGCATTCTTTATACTTTTGAGGTGTCATTTTCAAGGTAATTTTATTAGAGTTATTTCTTTTTGGTTTATGATCTTTTCAGTTTTTCTTCCTTGTTTATTTTATTTTGTTCTTCCTTATTCTTTTTTGAAAAGGGAACCTTTTCCATCCACCATGTTTTCCTTAAAAATGTTTCCTGATCTCCACAGTTACAAAATCCAACATGTGCAGGCATCCAGCTCAAATTGCATTATACTTTTTCAAGATCTTCCCAAGTGTTTGACTTGATTTTTGTGCCTTTGGTGAAGATCATAGTTCACAAGTTTATTTCATAGTTGTTTGGTTGTTCTTACTTTCGAGTTCAGGGTCTATTGTTTGAGTTTAGAAGTTTGCACTTTTGAGTTCCACCTTTTGAGTTTATAAGTTTGCCTTTTTAGAGTTCGGAGGTCTATTGTTTTAGAGTTAAGGGTTTGTTTTTTGGATATTCCTTTTTTAGACTTTGAAGTTCCAGTTTGGATGTTTGGAAGCATTTAATTTTTGGAGTTTCGGACATCTATTGTTTTGGGTTTTCAGATGTTTCACACTTTAGAACTAGAATCTTTTCGGACTTTCGGACTTGACATTTTGGGAATTTTATAGTATTTGTTACAAATTTCCAAAGGCCCTTTTGGATTCCAAAACCCAAACTTAATGTTGACCTCTTTGGAAAAAGGAAAATAAAAGATGAAATATACATTCCTAGGAGTCCCTCCTCACTCTTTTCTATCTTCAGACTTAGGGAATATAGGAGATAATGATCTTGGGTAGGTTGATTTTCCAAATTCATGTGCTGTGATAGTAAAATCTCATAACAAGAAATTGTGGATGCAAGCTATATATGAAAGTGGTATTATTCTTGCTACCGGTTTTCCTACATCCATGCATTTCCCGAATTCATCTTGGCTGCAACAACCCACTTTGATGAAGATTCTAGGTTGGTAGAATATGCTAACAACAAGGTTGTAATTCAATCGGACTTTGATTTCTTTGAAGATTTGTTCAAACTCTCGGATGTTGAGGTCTATGCCACAATTTCACCAGAAGTACCGGTTGAACATTGGGACAAAGAAATCGAATTATGTATAAAGGTCATGATGAAGAGCTACTTGGCCAAGAGTTTCGCCAAGCTGCCTAAGACAATGTATCGATAAGATTTAATCCATGAAGTAAATGATATTATCGTGTTATTGAGTAGAGTTTCAAGCCTTTCCTCTGTAAAAGAATTTTAGGAATGGATGTTCCTATATATTGTCACCATTAAGAAAAATAAGGAATTCATACGATGGGGAGAGCATATCAGTAGCTCCATCTATTTTCAATTAAGTAAGGTTATGTCTTCAAAGAAATTTTACATGAGCTCTTTCTTGGTCTATACTACGATTGCTATAGGAGAATTCACTTTGGGTTGAACACTAAAGGTGTTAGAATTTCTTCACACATTTACGATTTTTATCCCCACCTTACTGATGGATGAGGAAGCGAGACACTTTTGTAGGATCAATGATGCCTTATTCACTATTATCCTTTATTTTTTTGATAAGGATTTGTATAATTGAAGGATTTCAGATGAAGATTTAAAAGAAGTAAGCAAGTGGGGAGATATCTATGTGTAGTTTCCTACATTTACATACATCTAGATTCCTGGTTTTGTGGGTGCTATAAGCAAACTGCCAAGATGCCCTACTGATAAATGGGTTTTACTAGAGTTGATTCGGTAATTGTTGGACTACCATAAAATCTATAAAAAATGGCACAAGGCGGGAGTCTAGTTTCCCATTTTAATTGGTAGATATACTTGTGTGAATATTTATAAGGTGAACAATTTGGATGGAGAAATGTCAAAAATGACTTTGCGAACCTTTCATCCCCAAACCAATTTTGACTACTGGGGAAAATTTAGTGAAATAGGTTTATCCAGTTCTCTTGTACCCAGTTATAAGAAATTTGAATTCATTTTGGGATGATTTCATTATCCAACAACAAGAATATAAAGGTTTACTCTTGATGAGGTTCAAAAATTTGTTATTGTAGAGATTCCAAAGGAGATGGAGGATGAGGAGGAAGTATTGGATGCAGTTTACAAGGATTAAAATGTCACCAATCAACCATTGTCATGGATTGATTGGTATGTAGAAGAATGTTGCAATACTAAGGGGAGGGTGGGGCCCATTTTGTAGAGAACATATAATTGGTTGGCTACCTTGGGAAATTCACCCAAAGGGTTAGAACAATATATAAGAACAAAATCCCAACCAAAAAATGAGTCTTCCAACACCAACAAAAGGGAAAATTTCTATCCAAAGGGACCATATAGTCCCTAAGAAGATTTCATTCATTATTGGAAGTTCCTCTCTCTCCAAGGCTCCTGCTTCCAAGGTTGTGTCTCCAGTAATACCAAAGTATCAAAAATTGTTGAAGTTATTGATTCTCGAAGTGTGTCACAATATTTTCATCTCCTCTTTCTCTACCATTATCACTTCCTCCATCATTTCCTTCCACTTCTACACTCATTTCTTATTTTCCATCCCCATCCATGGCCCAAGTATTTTCATCTCTTCATGTCCTCTCAGTAGGGGAGATGATTGGGTCTCCATTTCTACTTCACTTCCTCTACAAATTTCATTTCCTTCCATCTCAACTTCTAGCCTCGTTGTATCCACCCCTGGGCATATTATCACTTACACCCCATCTATCATTACTACCTCTATTCCAGTGCCAACTAATGTTACCAGTGTTATTGTGTTATCTAGTGCTCCAGGTATTGAATCATTCATTCCACTTCCATCAACATCTGTTATACTAGAATGGATGTTTTGCCAAACTCCAAAACGAAGAAGAAAGTGCCTCTGGTGGATGTTATAGATCTAAGTGTGTTGGAACCTACTATGAGGAGAGATTCCAACCCAAGCGGTCAAATATCATCTCCGGTCTATCAAGTAAACCAATCGGAAGAGAAGGTCGTGTAAATTGCTACTCCCATTGAGGGAAAAGCCAAATAAACTATCACAATAACCGACTATCAAATTTCAAGATTTTCACTTGGTAAAGCAACACACGAAGGGGCCAAACAAGATGTGCAAATGAATCTTAGAAATTTATTGGAGAAGTGTGATAAGAAAAATCTTGTAACGATGAACTAAAAGCAAAATTTGAGGAGCTCACCGCCATTTTGAGAAAAGTAACACAACCTACGCCATCCTTTGATCTTTCAACTACTCTTTGCTCTAACAATTTCTTCCACTCTGGATGATATTTCATATCATGAGATTGAGAAGATAGGTAAGAAGGAAGATCAGTGAATGGATGGATAGAATGCATACTTCAAGAAATTAATCCATTGATTAAAGAGGCTATTGAAATATATAATGAGTTAAAGATGAAAGAGCCTCCATTTGTAGAATGGAAGAAGCCTTCTATGAAGATAATAATAACTTGAATTTGAATTTGACTACATGGAGCGAGATCAGAGAGGAGGATCCATATCTACTTCTTTAAGAATAAGTAATTGATGATATTTCTAAGTTGTTCTAATTTCAGAAGGCTATGGAATTTAGGTCCTAGGTGTTACAGGATTTGATAAATAAATTGGATGAAAAATGTGTGGAAATAATGGATGTTCTAAACGACATCTCAAAAGAGTTCGATAATATCAATTACAAGTTCTTTAATGAGAATATTGATGCTCTTCTAGAAGATCAAATTAAGTAAAATTTCAAGGATTTGGTGAAGAAGGACGACGAGGTAACTAGGAATTTCAATAGTGACTCCATTGACAGGTTGGTTTCATGTCAGAATTTCACAGGTCCACTGAAGAAAGTGGTAAGTAAATGTAGTGCCCACTTTCCTTCGACACCTTTTTTTCATTGATTATGATACTTTCAACTACACTTATGGACATTGTTGTAGCTTTTTTATTTAGCATAATACTAGATGTTAGAGATACTAGATTGTTGTTGATTTCGATTCATATATGATGCATGTGGATTGTTAGAGACATTTTATATTGATGTTGATATGTTATGGACATGGTTATTTATATATATATTTCTGACATGTGATATACTTTTTCACCATGAGTAGGCTTTGATAATTGAATTAATGTTGCGATCATTTTGACATGGATGAAATGTTGGATAGAAATGTTGCTATAAATTTGTAAATGATTCGTAATTGCCTAGATGATATTAATTCGTATATAGATGATTATAGATTTATATTGCATGTTTTGATATAGATGTTTTTAATGCGGGCACGATGCCAAAGGAGGTATTTATGTGTTTTACAATTTAAATTATTCACAACAAACATCTGGGGGATTGGAGACCAATCACATTAGAATTCTAGATGAATTCAACTAGGGTCATGACAGTGCAACATGTAATTGTGTGTGTGTTAGAATTTGTTTGGTTAGGGGAAAAGTGTGACCAAGGGGTCATGTGTTGTCTTTGGTTTTAGTTTCCTTTTTTATTAATGTTAGTATGTGTTTCTTTTAGTGATGTAAGTTACTTGTTTTAATTATTAGTTTTTGATGTATGTTTTCCCCTTTATCTTAGTGGGTCTAAGTGTCTTATTAAAGTTAATAAATCTTGTCCTAAACTAATTAAAGATGTGACCAAAAGAAGTTCATTTATTAGACTTGATTTTCTCTTAGATTTTGTGTTGTGTGTTGAATGCTTGAGATCTTGAGTGTTGTACACTCTACCCTTCATGGGAAACTCGAATTTGGCCTTAAGGGCCAATTTTGAAGGCTTGTGGGACAAGTTAAACTTGTCCCACACCTCTTAAATTGTTATACCAACCCTACCTATGGGTTGGGGGGTCAAAATTAGACCCCATTAGGTGTTTTGGGAAGATAAAAAGGTAAAATGTTTATTGCACTTTCTTTCAAGTAATTAATTTTGTCCTAAGGGGGTGGGCTTAGATGTGTGTGTAAGTTTCTTGTCATTCCTCTCACCCACTAATTTATGGTGCATTGGGGTTGAGTTTTGACTTCTTAGGTGGAGTTGAGGATGAGTGATGTGGCATCCTACATGGAGCCACCTCATCCTCCTCTCTCCCTTTTCTATTTATTGAAGTTCTTTTGCTTGTTTGGGGGTTACTTCATTATTTTGTGCTCTTGTATTTTTGGAGAGTTAGAGGATTTTTGGGAGTGCTTTTAGATTTTCTGAGCGTGTGGATGCTTTCTTGGATTTGAGGAGCTTGGAGGATTACTCTTGGAACAAGCTCTACCATGCAAAGGTAGGTTCTTTACCTTACTTATGTTATGCTTTACTTTTTGTTTATGTGTTTGTGTTGAGTATTGTTTTCTTTGGAATGCTTGTTGGGTGTGGGTAGATTTCCTAAGTTTGGAGTAGGAGGATACTATGGGGAGATTTCATGTAGGGAGGCATAAGAGTTTAACTTTTTTTAAAGGGAGTTTGGGTTGGGTGCCCCACCTTGTACAAGGAATGCTTGCATTTCCTTCTTGTTTCTTTTATGAGGGAGGCATAAGAGATTGAGGGAGGTATAAGAGTATGTGGGAGGTATAAGGGGTACTTGAGGGAGGCATAAGAGTATGTAGGGGATTTGTGATATGCATTGGAGGCTTTAAGGTGGGCACCCATTCCCATTGGGAGGCATAAGTGGCCTCCCCATAGGTCTTGCTCCTTTGGATTTCATTTTAAGCCTTGTTTTTTGTTTGTTCTTCTTCTTCTTGTGTTTTTGTTGTTTTGAATGTGGTTGAAATGGTTGTGAAATATTTTTTTGTGTTGTGGAAGCTTGTTGTTGCCATGTGTTGGAATCATCTCCCATTATAATGTGGTTGGGGCTTGGGGCCAATGGAGAGGATGGCTTCTCCTCTTCATTGGATATCTTGGTTGGGTGGAGAGTGTTGCCTCTCCCCATTTTGTTGTGAATCAAAAAAATATTGGAGGAGCTATCTTGTGGAGTTGTGGAGCTTGGAGTTTTGTTGGAGACCTTGTGAAACTTCCTTTGTGTTGTTCCCACTTAGAGTGGAGAAACTTGTAATATTGTATTCTATTATTTGCTTACATTCTTGTATTATTTCCCACCTTGAGTGGAAGACTTTGTAATAATTTCATGGAGAAAGATTGCATTCCAATATTGTATATTGTGTAAGAGAAAGAATCAAAATGGATATATTGTGTAAAAGTTAGTTGGAAGTTGCATTGTGAAAAAAGAAAGTTACTTTCATTGTGAAGTTGTAATGTTGTAAATGAGAAAGAAGGAAATATAGAAGTTGTAAGAAGTTGAACTTGTATGCATAGTAAAATTGAAAGGAAAATAAAGTTGTTATAGTTGTTTTGAACATATATATGTTGTAGAGAAATAAGAACATGAGAAAAAATTTGAAGATTATTGTTATTGGAAATGTTGATTTTGTAGTAAGAGAATAACAATGTAAAGCAATAGATTTAGATCCCTTTTTACTCTTGAAATAGAAGGTAAATTTAGTTGAACAAAATGGAATAGATCTAGTAGTTATTATTGTTACTATTGGATTTCAAATGCTTTAAATGAGTAATTTTAACTAAGAAATGATCAAATGGAATGAAATTTCAAAACTGGAAACTTTAGGTGCATAAAATTAAGTTCAGAATGTGTTTTGGAACATTGTAGTAACTTTTACTTTTTGTAAAAATCTCGGATTAAAGGTTCTATTTTTCAGAAATAGGACCGCCACCTTGTGCAGAGAGGTAGTCCGTAACCGCCACTCAGGCTAAGGCAGCGGTCTCAAAACCACCACTCAGTAGGGTGGTGGTCCGTGGTTTGTCACCCGGGGAAAGGCGGTGGTCCCAAGGCTGCGGTCTACTCAGGTGACGATTCTGTCACTTACGACGAACTCCGTGGATCTGTGCTGCACGGAAAATTTAACTGGTTTTTACTAATTTATAAGTTGTAAAATTTAACTAATGACTACCAACATGCAAACAATGTGTGATCCCATGGATTTGAGCAATAAAATATACAAATGGTGGATCTAAAACATTTCTTCTCATTTTATTCATGGGGGTAGGGTTTTCCCCAAATTAAAAACCCAAATACAAAAGCTTGAAACAAAACCAGATTGGTAAAAGGAATAACCCTCCCAATCCTTGAATGGAAGTTATAACAACAATAAAACTACAACTAAACTAATCTAAACTAGATCTCCTTGTAGAATCCTCCATAGTTCTTCCTCCTTTTCTCCCATGTCTTCCTCTTCTCCAACCTGCAATTTTTAACAAAGAAAATAGACCAAATGAGGGAAATGAACAAAGGAAAGGCTTTAATAAAAACTCATAAGGAAATTTAGGGCTAGATGGGAACCCTAGGATCTAGTGGCCAAGATTGATTTGATCTAAGGGTGGAGGTTTCACCCTACTTTTGTTAGGTGAGAATGATTTTTATAAATGTTGTTTTAAAAACCTTATAGTATGTGTAAATGGGAATGGGGCCATTTAATTTCCATAGAGTGCTAAGCCATGGTTAGTTCTTAGCAAGCTTTAGGTAGTTATTAGAAAGGCCTCTAAGTTAATAAGATAATGAATTTAATTAAATTAACATAAGGTTAACCTTTCCAGGATTGAACATTAACTAAAGAGAAGAAAACACCTAACTATGTAAATTAATCTATGGTACCTTCCTAATGAATAATTGATTTATGGACCTTAGAGATAAATTGAGATTATGTTAACCTTTTATCTAGACCCGGTTATTTAATCGAGAAGTGGAGGTTAGTGGTGTAAGTTAGTTTTTACCCTAGGGGATTAACATCCTTGTAACCTTCCTATAACTTAAACAAAAAAATTAGTTGCAATTTTCGAGTTAAGTGTTAGGAGTTAGCGTGTTTTTAGAACGTCATTTTGATGGGCGTTATAGTAAAATTAAAAGGATCCCAGCCAAGGTAACGAGAGAGATTGAGATAGCAGATGTAGTGAACCATTACGCATGTGGGCCGGAGGAAGGGGAAATACAAGGATTATTAGGTGTTTCATCAACTATAATCATCGGATGGTTTCTTGGGAAAAAGAGCAAGAGAAAACTGAAGAAGGAGAAGGTGTTGTCGGGCCAAGTTTAAGCTAGGTGGCCATGGAAGGACAAGTTCTAAGCTCTGAGAGCGAATCCAAGTTGCATGGTTGATTGAGTCAAACCTTTGCAACGAAATTGCTATTTTTATGGGAGCATGTTCTCGGAACTTAATTACATTCTATTTTTAGTAATTTGTTGGTTAATGTCCAATTGTAATGGCTCAACCTAAAAATTATAAATAGTTAAGTTCATGAAGTTTTTAGAGATATATAGATCATTGGAAAGTTACTCTTGAAGCTTGGAAAGTTCTTAGAATACTTTGAAGCCTTTTAATTACATTCGAACAATATTTTTCTATGAAAATTCTGACTTATCGTGTTAATGATTGATCAATGTATGCTTTGTGGATGTGCAATTCCTTCATGTAAGTAATTAACTTACCTTTATTTCAAAGTATCTTATTTCAATATGTGGGAAAATGATATGATTATCTTGAATATCAATTGTGGATAGATTGTATTCCTTTTATTATAAATTTGCATTATCATTAACCGTCATGAACTGAAAGGGATTCTTGACATGTGCATGTCGTATATTGTTATGATTTATTGATTGTGTGCGGTTAAACAAATTTGATCTATTTGTTAGGTATGTTTGGGGTTTTACAAGGAATGTGTGCTATTTTATCTATGGTTTATTATTTACCCCTGTCCCAAATAGCACAAGGTGAATTAGATTGTGATGGTTGTTTTATCCTTTTGAATTAACCCTTTACGGTGTGAAGATCATATGATTTTCTAGTTATACTCTTGGCGTATCACCATATTTTCCTCATTTGTTATTTCTAACCCTAAACCTCATGAAGTGAGTAGATTAGAATCATTTAAAGTGTCTTTAGCCTGTGCACATCGATCTTAAATTAGGTGCTCTAAGTTCCAAAGGAAGTCACCTTCTCTCGGAGGTTCATCCTAAGGCAACAAGGTCCCATACTTTGGGGATGATCCAACATTGCAAGGGATCTTTCAGCAATTTAGCGGTGCACGATCCGTGTGACAACAATTTTTGGCACGTTCGGTGAGAAAAATTGGAACTTATCATCGCATTTGCATGAATCAAAGTACTTGAAAAATCCATTTCACCAGATTTTAAGTTTCGGTGTAATCACTTATGCGAAGAATTCAGACATGAGCTTATTCCAAGCAAGGAAAATATCAACATATTGAATTATCCCTATCTCCACCAAGGAGAAAGAGAAGCAATAGTTCAACATCATCCGTAGAGGTCATTCAACTCCTCCTGATGGAAGGTTTCCTCCACTAAGGAACAATCAACCCTTGGTCACCATGAAGCCAATGTTTGTCCTCCTTTGACTGCCAACAACCCCTTGTTATTAGGCCAAAGAGATGTTATTCCTGCGGCTTCCTAAAAAGTTTTCCATTTTATACTGGAGAAAAAATGTTACTCCTTTGGAGCACATTTTGGATATAGCTAGTATCTGTGTAGTACATAGCATTACAGAGGACAATGTGGTAGTTAGACTCCTTGCTACTTCTTTTAAAGGTAAAAAACTTCAATGGTTTCAAAGTTTGAACGTTGGTTCCATAACTACTTGGAATGAGTTAGGCGAGAAGTTCTGTAAGTAGTTTGCAGAAAAAAGTGATCACTTATCACTTATGGAACAACTCACAACTATAAAGAGAGCCCCTCATGAATATATGAGCGATTTTAATTTCCGTTTCGACAAGACTTGGAACAAGAATCCCAACACTCATAAGACCATCTCAAGTAATGAATTTTTGTATTATTTATGGCGATTGAATGGTGAAATAGCAATTATGATTCAATCCATGGGGGGAACTATAGTTCCCAATGTCGAAAAATTTCTATAAAGACTGAAAATTCTTTAATTCAAGAAGGGAAAATTATGCCAAGGCCTCTTATGCATTTTTGTTATGAAATTACAGGATATAAATAGTCATTGCTCTTGTTCCAAAAACTTCCAATCAATCAACTATGACTATGTCTATTCCTTCGAATGATCTAGCTGAGGTTAAATCATTGCTACAAACTTTTGGGAATGAGCTCATAGCAATCAAAAGGCATAAGTCTCAATATACTTGCATGTTTCAATCCCAATACCAAACGGGTCATCCCCCTTTTCAAGGAAGTAATTAGTCCCAAAACCAGGCTATAAATCAAGTTGTAAATGTTAAACCTTTAAAATTTTGAAACCCTCTTCTTTGTCAGTTCATCCAGAGCCATAGTACCTATCTAGAATAATCTCGTCGAAGATTATGAATGGTGTTATCCTTATTCTCAGCCTCACAACCAAAATATTTTCCCAAATGGAGTTTTGAGTCAAGCTCTTATGGTAAAAAGTGTATCCCCCACTTGAGTCATCAATCGGATCATCTACATAAGAGGACTAAGAGCAACCTTCCGATGAAACCAAGTTGTTGAATTGGAAGACAAGATGATTTTTTTGGTTTAAATATTGATGCTTCATCTATAGTAGGGAATAATCTTTCAAAAGAGAACAATGGAATCTGAACCTTCAAAAGCTGATCGGGCATCTACTTCACTGAAAACACCCGCTAATCAAACTAAAGAAAGAAGGATATTCATGTATCACATTACCCAAAACCATTTTCCAAAAGAGGATTCTAACACCTAAAAAGTATTAGAAAAGTATGAGAAATTCCATTCATTATTGTGGAACAAATTAAGAAGACCAACCTAAGCGTTACTATGTATGTGACGCACTATCAATTCTTTCTCAAAGGAACTTGTTGCTAGAGGATTTGAACATTTTGGTACAACCGATGGATCATCGGGTCATGGGGAAGCAATGGCAACAAGTCCGTGTGTCAACCAGATGGGAAAAGCATTCCTAAGGCCAACAAACCACCACCATTCTATATCTCCGTGATCATTGGTGATCATTTGGTCCATAATTACATGATTGATTCTAGAGCCAGTAGTTACGTTATGCCCAAGCATATTGTAGATGTGTTGGGAATACCGTATACTCCAATTTCAAGGGGAGTTTTCTAGTTAGATGGTACAACAGTTCAAACTATCAGAGTCATTAAGGGACTCCAACTTACTATCCATGCATGCCCCAATTTTTCATTCACACAAGACATATCAGTTATTGATCTTCCTCCTCTCTTTGTCATTTTCTTGTCACGAGATTTCACTGCCAAGATGGGTGGTTACCTGTCATTAGATTGGTCACATATGATCCTCAAAACTCGATATGATACGAAGGTGACTATAAGATTAGAACCAATTTTCCATAATCATGTGGAGCCTTACACTGCTAGTCCCATAAATGGGAATTATGCCATTTGTGATCCGGAAGTGAAGATGTTGATCATGAATCAACTACTCTCATAGAAGAAATTCCTGATACAATGCTTGATGAGGTAAGTGTAGATCATCAATATGATCCCTACATTAATTTATTAGCAGAGGAAGAATTTGGTTTACTATTTTTGGAAGAAACTGGATTGGGTACATATTGCATTTATGAAGAAGGTATGATCGTACCTCAATTGGTTAAAACACTAAATTTTTTGAGGGACTATGGAAATTGTTCTTGATGGATCAAGGAGTAAAAATCGATCCAGTGTGGGAGTTATGTTGATTTCTCTAAAGGGAAATAAATACTTCTCATCTTTTCGGTTGCAATTTAGTTACACCAATAATGTCACTGAATATGAGGCCCTCATACAAGGAATTCAACTAGCTCATAAGAGAGGAATAAAGGATTTGACTATCTTTGGAGATAATGAGTTGGTTATGCATCAAGTGACATCATGTCAGTGCATCAAAAAATGATCTCTTAAGATCATATAAGAATCAAGTTTGGGACTTGATTGAAGATTTCAAAGCTTTTGGGATCCATGTAATTCCTAGAAAGCATAATCAAGATGTTGATAGAATTGCTACAATTGGCTCCCAATACGACATACCAGTGGACATCATGAAAGAAGGGAAGAAAATTTTCAAAATGGTGGTCCATCCCATGAGTTCAGATAATTTGAGTAGTGACAAGAATTTGATAGTGACAAACAAATTGTTCTTTTCTGCAAGAAGAGGTGAAATTTCTTTGTGAAACACCAAGATAAATTACAAAACTCATATGGAGATCAAATTATACAATTGAAGGGAAATAAGCTACCAAAATTCTTAGTTACTCTAGAATCCATCTTCAATTCGGATGAATAATACATAAGACAAAGCAAAATATGGTGGTGGGGAAGAAGATTTTGAGGAAGTCGAGGTGGCAAGTGAAAAGATTTTAAAGATTGGTAAAGTATGTACTATTGAAGAGAAGAAATATTTCATCAAAATGTGTCAAGAGTATCATGACATTTTTGTATGGATCTATAAGGACCTGCGTGGTTTTGATCCTAGACTAACACAACATACCATCGAGTTGGACCCTAATGCCAAACCATTTTCATTAAAAAAGAGGTCGATTAACCCCAAAATTGATCCACTAATGAGAAAGGAGCTAACTAAAATCATCGAGGCTGTATAATTTTTCGTATCAAGCATTCATCTTGGGTGGCCAATCTAGTCCATGTATGGAAGAAAAATGGAGAAATTTGGTTATGTATGAATTTTAGAGATCTAAACTATGCCTCCTTGAAAGATCATTCTCCTCTTCCATCAATGGAACAAATTCTTCAAAGCAGTGGTAGGAGCTCAGAGGTTTTCTTTGCTTCGATGGTATTTGAGTTATAATCAGATTCTAGTTGAAGAATTTGATTAATTTAAAATGTCCTTCACCACCAAATGGGGCACATATGCTTATAACAAAATTCCATTTGGATTGTCAATGCGGGGCTACTTTTCAAAGAGATATGGACATGGCGTTTAAAGACTAATCAATGATATTATCTTAGTTTACCTAGATGATATAAGCTGTGTACTCTAAACATGTTGATGACCACATTACACATCGAGGAAGGTGTTTTGAAGGTATGGGAATTCAGGGTTTCACTCAACCCTAAAAATGTATTTTTGCGATACATGAGGGAGGACAGTTGTTTCAATGGAAGGACTATCTATCGATCCGGCAAAAATTCACTCAATTTTATCCCTCTCACTTCCAAGTCACAAAAAGGGACTCCAAAGTTTTCTAGGCACCATAAATTTTATGCAGAGATTCATACCCCAATTCGTAGAATTAGTTAAACCACTGATAGTTATGTTGAAGAAAAATATGCCTTTCTCATGGAAAAAAGAAGGGAAAGAAGGTTTGAAGCCATCAAAATGGCCATTTCTCAAGCTCTAACACTGGTGAATCCTAGGTTTGATAAATATTTTATCCTCTATGATTTTGTAGGTCAAGAAAGCATTTTAGGCATCCTTACTCAGCAAAATGATGATTTGATGGAGCAAGCCAATTTACTTTTTCAGTCAATCCCTCAAAGACTATGAGCTCAAATATTCATTTGTTGAGAAACAAGTCTTTGCAGTTATTCGAGCTCTAAAGAAATTTAAGCACATGTTGTCCAACAACAAAATTCACCTGATGGTTTCTCATCCTAGTGTCAAGGACTTTTTGTTGAACAAAGAGATGAACGAGAAGCGTGTTGGATGGATCACGAAAGTGATGGAGTATGATGTACACATCAAAGTCACTAAACTTGTCAGAGGTAAAGGTTTGTGTTAGCAACTTGCTGTAGACATGGAAACCAAAGATGATGAAGATGTTACACTCTTGAATACTGATGAAGGTGATGATCAAGTTGATTGGTTATCTAAGATGTAAAATTTCCTTCTCTTGGGAGTATATCCTTCAAACATGGATAAAATTCAAAGACATAACTTTCATCTTCATTTTATTCCATATGTCCTGGTGGATAATGTTCTATTTGAAAGGATTTGAACGGTGTTCTTCTTTTTTGCATGAGAGCGGAACAAATAAGTAAGATATTAGAAGAGTTCCACTCACCTATCTGCAGGACATTATTTGATGCGAACAATTGGTACCAAGATTATGCGGGCCAGTTACTATTGGCCAGATTTGTTAAATATGCCCATCTTTGGGTGAGGAAATGTAAGGAATGTGCCCTTTTACTAGTAAGAAGAAGTTGGCAGCTCTTCCATTGCACCCAATTCAAGTAGTTTAACCTTTTGTTTAATGGGGGTTGGATTTCATCGAGATGATTAATCCTCCATCAGTGATGCCAGAACATAAATGGGTTCTTACTGCAATGGAACTACTTTACTCGATGGAAAGAGGCAAGTAGCATTGAAAGAAAGCAATGAGAAGGCAATCCTCAATTTCTTGGAAAATATAATGACAAGGTTTGGTGTTCCATTTATAGTTATTTATGAAAATGCAATGGATTTTCTTGGTCTTAAAGTTGAGTGAATGGGATGTTAAGAATGAGGTCTACCTCAAGACTTCATCCAATTACTATCCATAAGGAAACGTATTGGTTGAGTCTAGCAATAAGAACCTCATAAGAATTATCAAAGCATATGATGGAAACTAATAGGAGGACTTGGCATACACAGCTTAAGACTACCTTATGGGTAGATGAATCACACCTAAAAGAGCCATCAAAAATTCTCCTTTCATGCTTGTATATGGAAGAGAAGAAAATATTCCACTCTCCTTGGAATTACCTTCTTTGGAGTTAGCTCATTGGCTTGAGGTTATGGAGAATGATTCCTTGTCGGTGAGGTTTGTTAAACTCATGGAGTTGGAAGAAGTGTAAAACAAGGCTATGAGTACTTTGGAACAACATCGGGCTCAAGTTAAAAATACTTTGATAAGAAAAATTATGACGGGAATTTTCAAGAGGAGATTTAGTTCTCAAATGGGATGAAGATAGAGCCAAACAGAAGACATTCCAAGTTTGATGCTCTCAGAGCGGGCCATACATCATCATAATGAGTTGCAAAGAGGTGAATTTATTTTCGTCTATCGAAGATGAATGGAGAAGAAATTCCCATTCATGTGAATGGGATACATCTCAAAGCTTTCTTTTGAGATTGTTCCACCCCCTGTCTGCATACAGTGCTCATTTTTGTCTTTTCCTCCAAGTACTTCGCATAATTTTTTTTTTTTTTCCTTTTTTTTTTGTGTGATCTCGAGTGTAGTTTGTTTTCAGGACTCTTTTCCCAATGGTTTGTATAAGGCTACTAGCCCTAAAGCTTAACAGGAAAGCATTCCCTGGAGGTCACAAAAATGTTAACCTTTAAATCTTACCTTGAAATGAAGATGTTAAAGTCAATTAAAAAAATTCTTCGAAAATTTTCACTGAAAGTGTTTAAAAATGTGTTTAAGGTTCTCCAAATTCTGAAAGTCTAAAATTTTGGGCTTGAATTTTGGAGGTTTTCCTTTTCGAGGATTAAAGTGCTAAAATCAAAATTTTGATTCCAGGAGTTCTGAAGTACGAAAATCCAAACTTCTGAAATTTCAGAACTTCAGACTTTCAAAATTCGGAGGTCTCCTTTGGTAAATTTTGATTTTTCAACTTAGAGTTCCAAAATCTGAAACTCTGAAGTTCCAAAATTTTAGAACTTCGGGATTTCAGGTTTCAGAAGTCTATGTTGCCATTTTGAGAAATTTCTTCTCGGAGTTCCAGAAGTTCGAAACTCCAAAGTTCAAAATTTGGAACTTGGACTTTGGGTTTGAAATTCTCCCATCTTCTTTTCAATATTTTTGCTTTGGGGCTTCCAAAGTCTGAAACTTCAAAGTTTCAAAATTTTGGAACTTCATACTTTTGGGTTTTAGAGTCTTCCATTATCTTTTCGCAATCTTTGTCTCTCGAGTTCGAAGTTGAAACTCTCGAAGTTAAAATTTTTGAACTTTGATTTGGGGTTTGAGACTTTTTGGGGTTCTATGAACATTTAATTCTCACCAACCTTCACATGTGTCATATTTGAGCATTAATTTAAGGTTTTCTATATAAAATCAAGTTTTTACCTGTCATTTTCACTTGACTTTTTGCTCTGACAATATGATTTTTACTGCATTCTTTGTACTTTTGAGGTGTTGTTTTCAAGGTAAATTTTTTTTTGGTTATTTCTTCTTGGTTTATGATATTTTTGGGTTTTCTTCCTTGTTTATTTTATTTTTCTTCCTTATTATGTTTTGAAAATGGAACCCTTGTTGTCCACCATGTTTTCCTTAAAAATGTTTCTTGATCTCTGAGTTGCAAAATCCAACATGTGTAGGCATCCAACTTAGATTGCATTATATTTTTTCAAGACCTTCCCAAGTGTTTGACTTGTTTTCATGCCTTCGACGAAGTTCACATCTCACAAGTTTATTTTAGATTTTTGGAAATTCTTGTTTGAATTGGAAGTCTCTATTTCAGTTCTTCTTGCTTTGAAGTTCGGGAGTCTCCGTTGTTTGAGTTTACAAGTATGACCTTTTGAGTTCCTTTTCGGAGTTTGTAAGTCTACCTTTTTGGAGTTCGGAGGTCTTTTGTTTTAGAGTTATTAGGTTTGTTTTTTGGAGGTTCCTTTTTCAAACTTTAGAAGTTCCAAGTTTGGAGGTTCGGAAGCTTTTAATTTTTGAGTTTCAGACATCTGTTGTTTTGAGTTTTCAAAGGTTTCGCACTTTGGAACTAGAATCATTTTGGACTTTTGGACTTCTGAATTTTGGGATTTTACCATTATTTGTTACAAATTTCCAAAGGCCCTTTCAGATTCTGAAACCCAAACTTAATGTCAACCTCTTAGGAAAAGGCAAAGAAAAGATGAAATATACATTCCTAGGAGTTTCTCCTCACTCTTGTCTATCTTCAGACTTAGGGAATATAGGAGATACCGATCTTGGGCAAGTTGATTTTCCAAATTTTTGGGCAACAAGGAAAAGCTCATAACAAGAAATCTTGGATGCAAGCTATATATGATAGTGGGCTTGTTCTTGCTACCGGTTTTCCTGCATCCATGCATTTCCCGAATTCATCTTGGCTGTAGCAGCCCACTTTGATGAAGATTCCAGGTTGGTAAAATATGCTAACGATAAGGTTGTAATTTGATTGGACTCTGATTTCTTTGAAGATTTGTTCAAACTCCCAGACATTGAGGTCTATGCCACAATTTTACTAGAAGCAATAGTTGAACATTGGGGAAAGAAATCAAATTATGTACAAAGGTCATGATGAAGATCTACTTGGTCAAGAGTGTTTCCAAGCTTCCTAAGACAATGTATCTATTAGATTTCATCCATGAAGTAAATGATATTATCATGTTGCTGAGTAGAGTTTCAAGCCTTCCCTCTGTAAAATAATTTTTGGAATGGATGTTCCTATATATTGTCACTATTAAAAAAAAACAACGAATTCATACGATGGAGAGAGTATATCAGCAACTCCATTTTTTTCAATTAAGTAAGGTTTTGTCTTCAAAGAAATTTTACATGACCTCTTTCTTGGTCTATGTTTAATTGCTATGGGAGAATTCTAAAAAAATTTATGATTTTTATCCCCAAATTATAATGGATGAGGGAAGTAGACACTTTCAAAGGATCAATGATGCCTTCTTCATTGTTATCCTTTATTTTGATAAGGATTTGTATAATCGAAGGATTTCAGATGAAGCTTTCAACGAAGTACACAAGTGGGGAGCTATTTATGTGTAGTTTCCTACATTTACATACATCCAGATTCCTTGTTTTTTTGGTGCTTCTAGCAAGCTATAAAGATGCACCATTGACAAATGGGTTTTGTTAGAGTTGATTTGGCAATTGTTAGACTACCATAAAATTTAGAACAAACAACACAAGGTGGGAGACTAGTTTCCCATTTCAATTGGAAGATATACTTGTGTGAGTATTTATAAGGAAAAGAATGTGGATGTAGAAATGTCAGAAGTGACTTTGCGAACCTTTCATCCCCGAACCAATTTGAATCTTGGGAAAATTCAAGTGAAACAAGTTTATCCAGTTCTCATGTACCCTAGCTAGAAGACATTTGGATTCATTGTTGGGATGAGTTCATTATCCAGAATGAGAATATGAAAGGTTGACTCTAGATGAGGTTTAATAGTTTGGCATCGTGGAGATTCCAAAGGAGATGGAGGATGAGGAGGAAGTATTGGATTCAGTTTACAAGGATAACAATGTCGTCAATCAACCTTTTCCATGGATTGATTGGTATGTCGAAGAATGTTGCAATACTAAGGAGATGGTGGGGCCCATTTTGCAGAGAGTGTATAATTGGTTGGATACCTTGGGAATTTCACCCAAAGGGTTAGAAAAATCTATAAGAAAGAAGCGAAGCCCAAGTCTTTCAACACCTACAAAAGGGAAAATGTCTATCCAAAGGGCCCATATAGTCCCTAAGAAGATTTCATTTGTTGTTGGAAGTTCCTCTCTCTCTCCAAGGCTCCTGCTTCCAAGGTTATGTCTCTGGTAATACCAGTATCAAAAATTGTTGAAGTTATTGATTCTCCAAGTGTGTCACAATATCTTCCATCTCCTCTTTCTCTACCATTATCACTTCCTCCATCATTTCCTTCCACTTATACACTCATTTTTTTCTTTTCCATCCCCATCCTTGGCCCAGGTATTTTCATCTCTTCTTATTCTCTCGGTAGGGGAGATGATTGGGTCTCCATTTCCATTCACTTCCTCTACAACTTTCATTTCATTCCATCTCAACTTCTAGCCTCGTTGTATCCACCCTATGGATATTCTCACTTGAACCTCATCTATCATTACCACCTCCATTCCAGTGCCAACTAATGTTACTAGTGCTATTGTGTTTTCTAGTGCTCCGGTATCAAATAAGTCATTCCACTTCCATTGGCATCTGCTATATGAATGGTTATTTTGAAAGACTCCAAAATAAAATAAGAAAATGCCTCTAGTGGATTTTATAGATCTAAGTGTGTTAGAACCTACTGCGAGGAGACAAGCCAAGCAGCCAAAGATTGTCTCTATCATATCATTAAACCAATCAGGAAAGAGGGTCGTGGAAATTGCTACTCCTGTTGAGGGAAAAACTAAAGAAACTATCACATCGGTTGTCTACCAAATTTGAGGATTTTCACTAGGTAAAGTAACACAAGAGGGGACAAAAAGATGTTAAACAACTCTTAGAAATTTAAGGATAAGTATGATAAGGTCAAAGCTTCTAAGGATGAACTAAAAGTAAAATTTGAGCAGCTCACCGCCATGTTGAGAAAAGTAACACATCCTACGCCATCCACTGATCTTTCAACTACTACTGCTCTGACAATTTATTCCACTTTGGATGATATTTCATATCATGAGATTGAGAGGATATGTCAAAAGGGAAGATCAATGAATGGATATATATAACACATACATCAAGAAGCTAATCCATTGATTAAAGAGGCTATTGAAATATATAATGATTTACAGAATGAAAGAGCCTCCATTCGTAGAATTGATGAAGCCTTCTTTGAAGATAATTCTATTTTTTAGTAATTTGTTGGTTAATGTCCAACTGTAATGGCTCAACCTAAAAACTTATAAATATTTAAGTGCATGAAGTTTTTAGAGATATATAGATTGTTGGGAAGTTACTCTTCAAGCTTGGAAAAGTGTTTAGAATACTTCAAAGCCTTTCAATTACATTCAAATCAATATTTTTCCGTGAAAAGTCGACTTATCATGTTAATGATTGATCAATGTATGCTTTGTGGATGTGCAATTCCTTAGTGTAAGTGATTAACTTACCTTTATTTCAAAGTATCTTATTTCAATCTATGGGAAAATGATGTGATTATCTTGAATATTAATTGTGGATAGATTGTATTCCTTTTGTTATAAATTTACATTATCATTAACTGTCATGAGTGAAAGGGATTCTTGACATGTGCATGTCGTATATTATTACGATTTGTTGATTGTGTAGCCAAACAAATTTGATCTATCTGTTAGGTATGTTTGGGGTCTTACAAGGGAATGTATGCTATTTTGTCTATGGTTTATTATTTACCTTGTCCAAATAGCACAAGGTGAATTAGATTGTGATGGTTATTTTATCCTTTTTGAATTAACCCTTTCTAGTGTGAAGATCATATGATTATCTAGTTATACTCTTGGTGTATCACCATATTTTCCTCATTTGTTATTTCTAACCATAAACCTCATGAAGTGAGTAGATTAGAATCATTTAAAGTGTCTTTAGCTGTGCACATTGATCTTAAATTAGGTGCTCCAAGTTCCAAAGGAAGTGGACTTCTCCGGAGGTTCATCCCAAGGCAACAAGGTCACATACCTTGGGGATGATCCAAAATTACAAGGGATATTTCAACGATTTATCGGGTGCACGATCCACTTCTGCCACTACACCTTCCATAGCCAACCCAGCTTCGAGTAGCTCATCCATGCACACTACCCAAGTACTCGACCTCGAGACCCTTTGGTAGGTGTTTTTCAATGCCTTTCCCTGGGGGAGTACCACCTATACAACATAGACACTTTCCTTACTCCTCAAGAGTATGGAATCCTTCACCAACACCCACGTTATGACCATCATGTAGGAGAGGCTTTCCATGGGGTCCCGCCCAACTTCGCACCAACCCTACATATGGGGGACTCAACAATTCTTATTCTCTGAACCATCTACCCAAACTAGAACTTTCTCATCCAAATTCTAATACCTCACCAACCACCGCTTCACCCACACTTTCTTCATCAATGTGCCTGGAAGGGCTTTGACTTTGGTCTTTATGAGCAAGGTCATTACAGTCATACCTTGCACCACACGAAAACACAAAGACCATCATGGTATCGGATTTTTTATGTACCACATATTCCTAAGAAGGATAGAATCAACCTTATAGAGGAAGATAAGCCTTCCCCACCTAACTCACCTACCACACCGCCTTCACCCATGGAGTCCATGGATCCAAAATCCATCCCTCCTAACTTTTTTTTTTAACACCATTTCTTTGGGACCTCTAACCTATCATCATGATGGTGAGGTGACCTCTTCCCTTCCTCTTCTTTATCCTTGACATGTTGGATGATGACACACCTTCTATTAATGTCGTTCAATGTCAAGATGATGATTCTATTCTCACCTATTTAGGTGTAGATGATTCTTACATTCACCATTCATTACCTTTTGAGACACAAACCATGTTGAATGAATCAACCATAGAGATCAACATTCACACTCAGGATGACCCTCGAATTCTAAAGATAGGCCAATCTTTAGATTCTACTGAACAAGAAGCCTTCACCTCTTTCCTTGAGATCATAGCAATACATTTTTCTTGGTCTTATGCCGATATGCCCAGTATTGACCCTAATATTGTGGTCCACAATATCGTGACTATCCTCGATGTAAAACATGTGAAATAAAAGTGTGAAAAATGCATCCACACATTTCCCTTCTTGTGAAAGAAGAACTCCAGTGCCTTCTTTTGTTTCCTTCATTCTACCCATTGACTATCCACAATGGATTTCTAACATTTTCTTATCACCAAAGCGATAGGGGACTCCACATCTACATGGAATTTTGTGACCTTAACCTTTCCTACCCTAAGGATGAATTTCCTTTACCTAGCATCGACCAACTCATTGATCTTATAGTTGGCCATGAGATGTTATCTCTTATGGATGGATTCTCAAGTTATAATCAAATATTACTCACTCTGGAAGATCAACACAAAACCACCTTCATCACCCTCTTGGGGACCATTTTGTTATTATCGCGTCATGCCCTTTGGCTTGAAAAATGCTAGTGCCACCTATTATCACATGTTATGACCTATATCTTCCATGATATCATGCATGACATATTGGAAGATTATGTCATGACCTTCTCGGTAAGTCCAAAAGTTGTGCCGAACACCTCACTAGTTCTTAAAGTCATCTTTGATCATCTCATCCAATACTACGTTTTCCTTCAACCAAAGAAGTGTGTATTTTCATTCTCTCAGAAAACTCCTTGGTTTCATCATCTCTTTGTGGGGCATCGAAGTTGATCCCACCAAAATCAAGGCTATTCTCGAGATGCCTCCACCTACTAACCTTCGACAACTTCATAGTTTACAAGGAAAATTATAATCCATTCGACGCTTTATTTCCCAAATTTTTGACTGATGTCACCCTTTTCATCATCTCCTTAAAAATGATGTCTCCTTCAATTAGAATGATGAGTGCCATAAATCCTTTGAAGCATTGAAGAAATACCTTCTTCAACCACCGTGCTCATCCCACCTAAAGATGACAAAACCTTTTTACCTCTACATTTCTGCCACTGACCATTCCTTGGGTGCCATGCTCACTCATCATGATGAGAAACATAGGGAGAAAGTGGTTTATTACATAAGTCATACTCTTTTAGACTATGAGACTAGGTATACTCATGCTAAAAATATTTTCCTAGCCTTGGTCTTCGTGGCCACAAACTTCACCACTACCTACTTAACCACAAAACCTTCATTGTCACCAACATCGACCCTCTGCATTACATGTATGCTAAACCTTACCAACACAAACACACCACACGTTGGCTCATGCTCCTTGTAGACCTAGACCTGGAATTCATTCATCAAAAGTTTTCAAGGGACAAACCATTACGAGATCAACTTGTAGATGCTCCTCTTCCTAGAAATCAATCTTCTAACTTTGATTTTCTGATGAATCCATTACCACCCTCTTTCCTTGATGACATTTTACCAAATGACCTTATTCTTTGATGGTTCCAAATGTCAACATGGGGGAGGTGCGGGGGTCATCCTCATTCCTCTTGATGGTGAGCCTATGCCTTTATCCTTCAAACTTGACTTTCAATTGCACTAATAACATGGTTGAGTATGAAGCACTTGTGTTAGGTCTTCAAACTATCATTGCCCTAGATGTTAAATCCATTAATATATTTGGTGACTCTCAATTGGTTGTGAACCAAGTCAATGGTTTGTACCTAGTGTCATAATGAGGAACTTCAAAAGTATAAACATCATGTCGACATACTTTTGACCATGTTTGATCACTTCCTCATTCAAACCACTCGTGATCCACTAAAAAATTCATGGATACCATGGCTTGTCTTGCTTCTCAAATACCTACCTCACCTTTGGACTCAAAATATTTGTCATAGTACAATGGTTGTAGTCACCCTCTTATATTATCCATGGCATAAATTTTTGGGAAGAAGAAAAAACCGACACACAACATTTGGTATAAGTAGTTTTCGTTGACTACCTCTCCCTTTCAATTCTACCTCTAGATCTCACTCGTAATGGATGATGAGCCTTCCTAAAAAGTGTCTCTCATTACATCATCATGGGGGTCTTCTCTACAAATGTGGCTTTGATGGTATCCTCTGTGGTGCCTCACCAGTTTTGAAATCCCATACACCATCAAAGAAATTCATGATGGGATTTGTGGGGGACATTTTAGTGGCCTTGTGGTCACAAAATGTATCCTTCACCTTGGCTATTACTGGCCAACCCTTAACCAAGACTATTGTGACTACATCAAACATTGTGTGAAGTGTCAACAACATGCTAACCTTCACCACACCCCTAGTCACACCTTACAAGTTGCCAGAGACTTTTGGCCCTTCTCTCAATGGGGTTTGGATCTCATTGGAGAGATTAACCCTCATTCCTCTCAACATCATCATTGGATCATCAATGACAATGAATATTACACTAAATGGGTGGAATCCATCCCTCTCATTTCTACCAAATCTGAAAAAAAATAACTGAATTTATCAACCACCATATCATTTTTTCATTTTGGTGTTCCTCATCACCTCATCACATTGACAATAAAAAACAATTCAAAAACAAAACCCTACACAAATCTGTGTGACAACTTTGGCATTCAACTCAATTTTCTCTTCACCATATTACCCATAGGAAAATGGTCAAGTGAATCTTCTAATAAAACCCTCAACAAAAATTCTTATGAAGTTGTCGATGACATTGGTAAGGATTGGACACACACACATTCCTTTCACCTTATGGGCTTATCGTACCAGCATTCACACCTCTACCAATGCCACACCTTTCTCTTTGGTCTATGGTATAGAGGCCATCCTACCTCTCGAAGTCCAAATTCCATCTCTTCGTATATCACTTAAAGATATGCTCTTTGATGATGATTTTTTCCAAGAACATTTGGCACAACTTGAGCTATTGGATGAACGTCATTTAAATGCTCTAGACCATCTCCAAATCTACCAAAAATGCATCAAGTGTGCCTATGAAAAATGTGTTCATGAATGAACTTTCAAGATCGGTGATCTTGTCCTAAAGGAAAATCAACATGTAACCAAAATGGAGAAAAGTAAACAAGGAAAGTTTT
Organism: Taxus wallichiana var. yunnanensis; assembly: GCA_018340775.1. Taxonomy (NCBI): domain Eukaryota; kingdom Viridiplantae; phylum Streptophyta; class Pinopsida; order Cupressales; family Taxaceae; genus Taxus; species Taxus wallichiana. The sequence goes on from CM031235.1 coordinate 179,403,700, forward strand.
CTCCTAATTGGCTTGGACCCTATATTGTCACCCATACCTATGGATCAGGAGCTTATCGTTTATCTTCTCTTGAGGGTAAACCCAAACTGAGCCCCTTAATGCCTTGCATCTTTGACCATTCTATTGTTGAATAAAGTACTACATCACTTTATGTCACTTATATGCTCATCCCTTGAGAAAACCTCTCCTTCCACCTACCTCTTTTAAGGACCAATGACTTAAACTAAATTGTGTGATTATCCATCACCATTCAACCTTATCTTAAATATGAGTACCATGACTCTACTCATGGCATGATTCTCATGGATACTTTTTTCATCCTTTTTTAGGATGGAATCCCATGGTTGTTCATCACTTAAAACCCCTCTTTCATAGCTAATTTTCATGTTATGGTTTTTCCTTCATAAAAGAGGCCTATACTCCTTTATAGTCTTGTCCATGACTTCAAGTACAAAAATAAAACAAAAAATATGGGATAAAAAAAACTTTACTCCTTGAGTCAAAATTCTTACAAATAGATGATTCCCTCAAAAGAACATCTATGTCTCTCTCTTGCTGCTATAAGTAGACTTCTCCCTCAAAGGACAACTATAAAAATCTAGCCCATGTGTTGTACTTAGTCTATCAAACAAAAAGAAGACTAATCTATATATTTTTCAAAAAAAAAAATTATCTTGGAGCTTCCCACATCGATCAAGCTTCATGAAGACCTCAAGGAGACACTATTATTTATCCCAATATAGACTTCCCACATCGATCAGTCTATACATGTAAAAAAGAAAAAAAAAAAAAAAAAATCAAAAAAATACAAACTTTTGGTCATGGACTTTCCTATTTTGGTTTTGGGTATCTTGTAGAAGGGGCATGCCATGTCCCACAACAAGGTTACACTAAACAAACCACTTCCACCTTACCTTTTATTTATTATCTTCTAAATCAACTCAAGGGATGTGGCATGTATTCTACACATTGTGATCATGCAACTTCTTTCAACTCTAGACCCATCACTCATGCAATGTATCTAGTGACTTATGTTCAATAAGTCTAGGGGTATGACAATTATGGTCCTTGCCAAATATGGGCATGCCACTTCTTTTGGTTTCTTATTTGTTTACTTGTTGTTTCTTCAACAAGACAAGACCATTGAAATTGAATCAACCATAACACCTTCATCTATGCCTATGCCTAATTCACCTTTACCTATTACCTATTCAACATTTGACCTTGCATATTTTCAAACATGCCTTACCCAAACCAACTTACCTATCCAACCTACCTACTCAACTTACCTAACCTCAATCTCATTCTTCCCTGGTTTATGGGAGAACTACATCAGCCTTGAGGCCCCTTTTGCAAGGGCTATGTAGGAACACTCGAGGGCATGGGGCCCTCGGAGGTTAGCTCGGCCACTCTTTTCCCCCACCATTTTTCCCCATAAAAAAACCTAGTTAGTTAGTTTCCATAAAAATAATAACTTGGAAATTAACAAAAAAAAAACCATACATCACCCATACACATCATCATTTACTTTCCATAATACCAATAACTTGGAAATTAAATCAAAACAAACACAACCAAACCATGCCTACATCTAATTTCCATAACATCAATACATTGGAAATCCAAATCAAACTCAACCATGCCTACATAGCTAGTTTCCATAAAAACAATACTTGGAAATAAAAAAATCATCTTGGAAATCAAAACAACATCAACCAAACCAACATCATTAGTTTTCATAACATCAAACAACATTGGAAATTAAACCATTCAAAACAAACCATACACCCAATTAAATCATCTAGTTTCCATAACATCAATACATTGGAAATAAAATAAATCAATCATACATAACACCCCATGACTATCATCTAGTTTCCATGACATCAATATAATGGAAATAAAATCAAAATCTAAAATAAACATACATACATTCACAAACCAAACATCACCCAAACCATGCCTACACATCTAGTTTCCATAATAACAATACAATGGAAATGAAAAAAACAACACACAAATATATATCAATCATCATCTATCTATATAATGAAATCATATATATATATATACAATATATATACAAGTATATATAAATAAAGTATCTCAAAAAATCTCATGTACATCTCTCTCTCTTGGCATGTAGGTATATATATATAAGTCAAAAATAAAAAATAAACAACATCTCCATCATATATCATCATCATCCGGGAGGGCCCAACACCTCTACCACTCTCTCCTATCCCCTCACTTGGCCTTTGTCTCTGTGAACTAGTCACCTCTCGATGACCCTGCCCATGAGACTAGTGGCTCCCTGAACTACTTGGTACTATGGGTCCGTGAACTGGACCTCTCATTGGCTTCCTGTTGGGCTCTATAGGTGGCATATAACTAAAAAGGGATACCACTCTCTCTGTAATTGATCCTCATAGTATCTATGGCCTCCACCACAACCTCTTGGTATCTATCCATAGATATCACCTGTGGTGGTTCATCATATCACCTCTTGGCCCATGGACCCTTGTCCCCTAGTATAGTGGTCCCTATATCCTATACCCGAATGTCTATGGTACCCCCTATACCCCTGCCTATGTCCTATGGACCTGTCCCCTATATCATGCTCCATCATATGTCCTAGGAGGTGAAGGAGGGGAAAACCACATGTCCCCCCTATCTTGATGGACCCTATCCTGTCCTATGTGTAGGCTAATGGACCACACTTGTATCTTATGCCTACCTTGTCTATAATTAACCTTATGCTATCCCTAGCTCCATCTGTGTTTGCGCACTACATGCCTGCTACTTATCTATGCTATGTGCTAGTGCCTCTAACTATCCCTATAAGGTGCCACCATGTGCCTAAGATCTCTACTAGCTTCCAATGTAATGCTATGACTGGGCCTATAATGTAACCACCACTCCTGTAACTATATCTCTCTCTAATATAATAGTAGCCAAATCAAGTTGTCCTGGCCTCGGAGGGTGTTTGCTTTTTCTACCTGTAGTTGGGCTATCCACCACCTATATACCCATCCATATCATCCACATCATCTATCCTCTATTGCCACTCTCTCCTCCCCTATGGATCTTGTAGGATGTGGTGGAGATAATGGTCTCTCACATCATCCCTTGTGATATTGTGGGAAGGGAAGGAGGCACATCTACCATATAGCCCGAACTATCATCTGACCAAGGTCAATGGTATCATCTCATGCTCTCTAGGTCTACATCCTGTATCCATCTCACTAGCTGTAAACCTGCTAACTCCTCCTCCATACCTCCAAATGAAGGGTAACCAAGATATGGCCTCCATAAAATATCAACTATTGATATGCCATCTAAGTAAACACCTATAATATGTCACATCCTGATGACACCACATCCACCCTCGCATGTGCCCCTATCTGAATCCACCATCATATGAAGCCTACTCTATACCCCTCTGTACCAATCCTTGTCATGGAAGGCCTAGTGGACATACATACTATATGCTCATAGGCCCAACAAAGTGAAGAAGATAGGTGCAACACAAACCAAAACCATCGAATCCTCCTATATGCCCACAACTCCTATGTATAACTGCACTAGGAAAGTTGGTGCACCCATGAAAAATAGACCCTATCCTCAATCATATCCTCTAACACTCCCATCAGTCCCATGGAAACCTCCCACCCTCTGAGTCTTGGGAGCACATAACAACCAATCCCCACCATCATCAACACTACTAATCTAGTCTCTATGGATGTGTGGCATACATCTCACCATAGCTAATGCTCACATTATGATAAGAAAAATATCCATGGCCTCTCCAAAAATATGTAACCATAGGCTTCATAATGAATCATCTAAAGAGATATGATACAATGGCTCCCCAATAATAGGTAGCCTCAAAATCTCTGTAGACATCCTCCAAGGTGATAGTCATCTCCCGGTAGGTAGGTGGAATGTGTTGGTTTCGAGTCCCATCTATCGATGAGGGTGACCATCATGTTATGATCTCAAACTATCCACCTATACTACCTAACCTAACCACCCAACCCAACATCCCTCATGTGATCCCACTCATCCTCTATGATGTTAGGTCTCATCTACACTAATAGGGGTGGTAGTCTATCTCTCATCATCATTATTGTCATGCCTACATCATCAACATTCACACCAGTTAATCATTTACCCTTGCCTACCAAGATCTACATTCTACCTTGCCTTACCATTTTTACCCTATGACCTATCTTTTTACACTATTTTCCTTTCCTTCTATCTTCTTTCCCACCTCTATGTTTCATTTATTTCCCCCTTCACCTATTGACCTAACTTACCTCATCCATCTTGCGCCCATCCTACATTGTTGACCTATACCTTTGATCTTTCCCTACACCTTCTCATTTACCCTACCCACCCTTACCTAGCCTAAACCCACCCATTCCTACCTTGGACACCCCTACCCACCCTTCCCTTACCTTTCAAGCCTCCCTAATTTACCCTTTTTCAAAAACTTGGTCACTTTTCACGGTGATCACATTACACCCCAACCGATACCGGTCCCCCCTTTTTTACTCTGTCGATGCAGGTAGGCCTACCGATCGCCGATCGATACCAAACATGTTAGTTATTCATTGGTTCGGTTCCTCCCTAGGGCCAAACCCACATCCCCACTTCAAAAAAAATCAAAAAACCTAAACCCACCTCATTTACCCACCCAAATCCCCCAAATTCCCTCTACATTCATTTACCACCTAATTAAACTATTTTCACCCTCCCCACACCCAATTTCACCCCAATTTCATCACATTTTCAAAATTCCAATCAAATTTCAAAAAAAATTTTTAATTTTCTCTATTTTTTCAACAAAACAACAATGGAGCTCTGAATCCTACCTCTACTCGATGTCATCTCCATGGTGGGATCTCTGGAATAGGAACATGACCTCCCCCGAGCCCTCTCTCCTCCTGCCATGCCATGTCTAAATCAACCTCCAATCTCTCAACCAATCAAATCGATTGGGTAGATCTCATGGGCCCACAAACTCCACTCCTACAACCACTAACCTCTCGCCAAATCACTCAATAGGGAATCTCTCTCTGTCATTTTCTTCATGAATTATTTTCTCTCTCACAGTCATTTTCACCAAGTCAAAATGCTCAAATGAGCCTTTTCCATGTGGGTTTTTCATTTTAACCCATCGATCGATTGGTGACCGATGTTGGTTTGGTCATGTACCCTAGGTGAGTGACTAGCATCGGTCACCCTTATCAGCATCGATTACCTCTCAACCGGTATCGGTCACCCTACCTAAACCAATTCTTCCTAATTTTCCAAATTTTTTTTTGTTACGAGGATGTCATTTTCTTCACCTATACCTTACCACAACCCTACAAGCTCACCTAATAGCCCTACCAACCTAGTCACCTCCCTAATTATACTTAGGGGCACATTTTTTCCTACACCTTGGCCTTACCCATGACCTTACCTATACACCCACACCAACCTCACCCATTTGACACTTCAAATTCACTTACTCGTTGTACCTTATGATGATGTTACTTGTGTTGTTTAGCCTACTGAACCTTGCCTTGCCTTATGCCATGTGATGTTTATCTCGACAGACCAAACCTTTTGGTGCTTTAGAACACACCTATGCCCATTCCTACACCTAGCCTCATTATGTTTCTAGAGCACTTCCTATACCTTGGATACCTGGACCATATCAACCTTGTTTGGATAAACTATCAACCTTTGATGATGTAGAGTTTGTGAGCTCTTCATCCTAGTGCCTTATCACATTCTAGACATGTGTGTGCATGTTTGAATGCCCCCACCTATTACCCACACCGATATCACCATTTCCTATACCCCACCTTACCTCATTTTTCATCACCTACCACTTTATCAAACCCATCACCAATTTTTCCTACTCCTCAATCAGTTCATGGTTTGAGGGGATCACCTCTACCCATACCTGGGGAAACCACCTCCTATTTTTTTCATCATCGCTTATCAATACAAGCTACGTGACAAAAAGGGGAAAATGTAGACACCCAAAATTGGGGTCACCCTCTAGGCCCCCTTTGACTAACATACCCCTTACCATGACCCCTCCACACATTATTATTAATTTAATTACCCATATTAAGTTAATAATAACCCTCCACCATTATTATTAATTTAACTACCCATATTAAGTTAATAATTCCCTCACCCTCCACCTCACCATGGACCCATTCCAAGCCTATTTATTAACCTAGACTAAGTCACCACTCCCCTTAACTAACTAAGACTCATTCTAACCCTAACATTCATTACCTATTATCCCTCCTACTAATTTCCCACTTCATTTAGTGCTAACCCAGACTCCTAGTCCATAAAAAATCTTGACCAATGCCAAAAATGGAGAGAAAAGGCTATTTTTGGAAAAATAGGACCTTTTCTCCCTAATCGATGCTGGTTATTCCTGGTCGGTGCCGGTCACCTAACCTAACCGCCATTGGTTTCTTTAAATAAGAAATTCCAACCCTTTTCCCTAGGTTCTTCCATCTTGGATTTTTGGATTTTGGCATTCTTATTCACATCTAGAGCATCCAAGTGACCTCACGACAAACCAGAGATCATTCCAAGAATTCAAAACCTCCACCAAGCATCAACAATGTGTGTTAGAGCATTGGATCACTCACAGGAAGTCTAGAGCCTTCACTTTACTACTACATGGGATCAAGACTTGTCTCTCCTTCAACCACAACTATTCTTTCTACAACCAACTTCCAATCTGCAAGTAAGTGATTTCTACCTTGTCATTTCTTTCAAGTATTTCAGTTGTTAATCATTTATCTACTTTCTTTCACCTTCTACCCTTCTCGGATCTCTTCCATCTCACCTCCACCCAACCACTTTCCCATTTGACCTTGTACCCATCCCAAATGCCTATTTCTTCATCTTTGAGTCTTTAATAAAATCCTACCACCTTACCTAAGCCTCCCCAACTCTCTATGCAATCACAAAAGAGAGCTCAAAACCACCTCATTTTAATATTTGCACCCAATTTCCCCTACCGACATCGGTCACCCAATCGGTGTTAGCTATTACTAGTAGTCGACATCGGTCACCCAACCGATACTGGTCTCTGTGACTGGTAATTTATCTCAGACCAACAGTGAGCTCCTAACTTACCCAAAACCTTCCCAAACCTCACCCAATCTCACCCAAACCTTCCTAAACACCTCTACCACACACTTTTTAACCTTGAAAACACCCTACCTTCTCTATATTTAGTTGTATATTCAATATTTATCTTAAATCTAGTCTATTGTTAGCATATGAGATACGATACAAAGTTATTTCTTGGTTTTAAAGATTATGGAAAATCGAGAGGATGGAAGAACATAGGAAAGAAGATATAATAATGTAGTTGTATTTCTTGAAGTAGTAGTGAAATCCAACAAATAGTAACAAACAACAAATGTTAACCCATTCAGAATAGAGAAGTAATCCCAATTTATAGCTTACAAATTTTCTCTTCCTCTCCCCCTATGTGACCTTTCGTCTTGCCACCACTTGCAACCTTTTACATTCCCTAGGAATGAAATTAAATAATTTTATTAATTTTAAAAATAAACTTTTACAATGCAAGATTAAGTCTACTTAAGTGAAAGATGAAAGAATGAAAAAGTACATCCTAATGAATGAATATAATGTTAGAGAGAGGGGGAGAAAGAAGAAGATAAATAAGTGAAAATCCAAAGATGGGGAAAATCCTATTGATGAAGAGCATTCCTTTGATGGAGCTTGAGAGAATGCTTCATGAATGAGATTCTTTGCCTTTAACCTCTATTGGATTGAAGTACTAAGATTTCAACTTCCTCCTTTCATGAGATTCAGACACACTCCAAAGAATTAAATAATTGTTCAAAAATATTGTTATGGCACTTCTTGACCGAGTGGACATGTGATGAATACCTTATCTTATAAACATGATGATATTGTGCACCTCGGTAGCCTACAATTGAAGTGAAAATCTTGTACATGCCCTAGTTCATTCCGACATTTCTTTCCACGGTTTGATTCACATGTTGTCCATCCTATTAGAAAGAGAATTGAACACAAGGTCGAAGTTGCAATGTGGAGATCATTACCTTTCTCCTCATGACTCTCTTGAAATCCACAACTTACCTCCATGAAAACTACCTAAATAATTCAACCATGATGACCCCCTTTCAGCGAATTGTATAATGAATTGAATAATCTAGTTTCTTACATATAAGTGTGCCATATATAATTCACCTTGAGACTAATGTTTTGGGATCCTGTGAGGGATTTATCTCCTATTTGAACCATGTTTCAAGTGCTAGGACTTACAAATATGTGTTAGTACTTGCCCACTCCTATGAAGCATACTCCTTGGTTATGATGACCATGTTGTTATTGGTCTTTGGATCATAATATTGTGCACACATGCAAGGGAACGTTTCATATTTTGAATAGATAATCGATGGAATCCTTACGTAGATATTCCACTTGAGAGTATTTTCCTCCACTTCCCCTCATGGCTTGTTCAACATTCTGGCTTTTAGGTCTTCAAATCCATGTGGGTGACATCACTATCTCCCACATTAGGGTATTTAGTGATTAGTGTTGAGATTGGTTTTGGACCTGAATACTTGACCTTCATGATAAAGAAAATAAATGAGATATATAGAATGTCATTTGATACAAGTGACTTGATATAACTTACAAGACTTTCTATTTTTGGCAGGTCTTGTCTAGGATGGATATTTTTAGTAAGTTTTTAGTTTTGTCACTTTTTATGATTTTTACTTATTTGGAGTAACATGGACACTAAAGGTTTATTATTTTAGAAACTTACTATATTTAGACATATGAGACCTATAACTTTTTTCTATTTTTAGATGGAGGTATTTTGGGTGTTGGATTGGAACGAAATCGGTCTCAAAAGATTAGGTTTTGTCTTGGGACCTTTTGCTCTAGTTTTCAAGGATTTTTATTTTGCTAGAACTCTGTAGATCTGAAAAGGAAAGACCATAGGATATAAATTTCTTACGGATGTTGTAAATTATATAAAGAAACATTTTTTTACTTTTATAGTCAAACTGAAGATATTTTTGGGAGGATTGCACTGTAAATTTTGGTGGAAATCGGGTGCACAAATTGTGAGATATGAGTAAATTTAATTTTCCAAGCTTGATGTCCCAGGAAAACTAGCATCATGTTTATGAAACAATTGTATTTTTTTTTTGGAGGGGGGAAGCATAACCCTTGCAATTCAAACAAATTAAGTGTTTTGAGTTGTGAGTTATTTACATTCACCTTGCAAGTTTTCAATCAGATTCAACCTAGCAGGATAAACTAGGGTTGGAGGAGGGTTGACATGTGATTGAACCAAAAAAAGGGTAAAAAGGTGCAATGGGAAAATAAGTACAATAAATTTCACTTTTCACTTGATGATGACAAGTGGCAAGCTTTGGTGTAGTGTGAGGGAGATGCAGGGGGCCGAAAATGGCTTCCGAGGGCTCTGAACTAGTCCTCATTTTCATGTCCCCTTTGTCATTTTTTTTTTGGTTAAATGTGAGGGGAAACCATCAAATTAGAAATGTTCCATGGGGGGTCAGCTTATGAGGATGTGGGAAGTGGTTAAGAAAGCATGCAAGTTTGATGTTTCATAGGGGCGAAAGTTGTGATCTACAAGTTGTGAGGAGAGGGGCCTCATGGGGAGCACACTTTTATGTCCCCCATGTCCCTTTAAACCTTGGGTAAAATCCAAGGGGACACAACATATTCCAAAATTTTCCATGGGGTCCTAGGAACATGAGAAGAGGGCTTGAATTGACTAGACTTGAACTGTACCTCTAACACTTGCAACACTTAAAGTTGATGTTTTTAAGTGACCAAAACTTGAAAAAGGAAGGGAGAGTGCACTATTTTTTCCCTCATGTCCCTTTTTTCCTTGGGTAAAATGTGAGTGGATAAAACATGCTCCAAAGTGCGCTCATGCCTTTTTGATATGTTGATGTCATCCCACCAACTCCATTTTAGAACATTGAGAGTGCTTTTTCTGCCCCAAGAGCATGGAATGGTGTTTTGAGGTCAAACCTTATATGATTTTGAATCCAAATAACCTTTTGAGATCATCCTAGCCACGTTTAGGAGACATTAATTCCTATAAATTTGTTTTTAGAGCCTATTCCATTTTTATCTCAAAGGTGCATTTGTAAAGTCTTAGACTATCATACAAGATCTTGAAGACTTGGAAAAAGATTGATGTGTCGATTATATGGAGGCTTCAAGATATTTCCATAGGATATTTTTTTGATCTTCCAAATCCTCTCAAAACTCCCAGAATCTTCAAAACAAGGTGACTTTCTTCATTAGAGCCTTCATTCCATGTGCCCAAAATGACCTGGTTTTTCTTAACTTGTTCCCAACATCATCCACATATTTTCCCTAAAATATCTTAGATAACATCATTATAATCCTACAAAACTTCCAGATGGCTTGATTCTTCCCTGTTAACTTCTTGAGGATTTCCACATGTTGTAATATGGTTAAAAATAGCCAAGTTAGTGCTTTGAGAGCACTATTCCACCTCAGAGCTTAGTCTTATCATGAAATCATCTTGGATGTATTCAAAGTGCACATGAATCACACTTGAAAAAAATGTCAACACTTTCCTCTCATCCGAGATGAGGTGAAAATGACATGGAGGGGTTGCTTTAGAAGATGGACTGACTAGAGGAAGGGTTCACAATGACCGGGAGATGGGTTTTCAAATGGTGGGCTTAGTTGTCATGGTCAAAATATTTAATATTACATGCTATACATTTTGCATGAAAAATGGCTCTAGCTTGGGGAAATTAGACTGTAAGGGGTAATGAAGAACCTCAAGTACCTCGTGGAGTAGTAGAACAATGCCTTATCCATTGGGCCATAGAGTCACCATATTGAACAACTAGCAACATTACAAACACAACCAAAAGAAAAACAACACAAACACACAATAGAAAGGAAAACATGTAATAGAAAGGGAAACAACACAATATAAAGGGAAAAAATGATATAACATTCCTAAATCACCTATAATACAGAAGGGGACAACCTATTTTCATTGTAGTGTTAATTCTTCTTTGAATTACCCATGAACGAGTAACACTAAATTCCTTTCTTCCGAAAATCCATTGACTAGATCCATGAAATATGATCCCTTTCTCAATTTCTTGGGAAAGTTTGCATGATTTTTCTTACAAGTGAGGGTCCAATAAAAAAATCTTATTACCTTTTTAGTTTTGAACTTTTTCTTTTGGTTGCTTATTTGTTTGTAAATTCATTCCAATTTCTGATTTTCTATTGTTATTACCATAATGAGTCTTGATCACACCAAGCTTACCATTTTCACACCAAGGCTTATGGTATTTGATGGGAATTTGAATTTTATTTTTTATCTACTTCATGACCATGGTCTTTATGAGCTGGTTCTTAATAGATATTTTGAGATTTTGAACCTCATCACAAGCTTCTTGGTGTTCCATGTTTCTCAATTTCTCTAAACAATTATCCTTCACACATATTGGCTCATCTTTAATCCAATTCTTACTATGGTGTGATGTGCATGGTGATTCATTTTCTTGAAAATAAAATGAGAAAAAATTTGGGCATGAAATATGCAAATCATCATTTCCCTCATCTTGACCATTTTGATCTTGGAAATTCATCTTCATGATGGGGGCATCTCCTTCTTGAGTAGAGTGAACTTTGAAATACCTAAGCATTTTCTCATTCATACCTTCCTCATTAAGAAGGTATTCACCTTCCAATTGGAAAGATAATGTATCATATTCACAATATCTTCATTGAATAAATTTTCTCATCAGATCTTGAGAAGGTGATTTGAAAATTGGGGCTCATATGTCAAGAATTCATTTCATATCTATTTCTCTTCATGTCTTATACTTCTCATCACCTCGGGATTGGAATATTGCTTCGTTGCAAGTCAATATTTCCATGACCTTAGAGAACCTGCATCTATATTCACATCCAATGGGAATTACATATTTTTAAATTATGGTTCCATCATATCATTATGATGTTTCTTGACCGACTCCACTATACCGGTTAATCCTCCATCAATATGGGAAGCTCAACATCTTGCTCTAAAGTTATGAAAAATTTACTATAACTTGAATCTTGATATAAAATGTATGCCCTTGGGTCATCTAGATTTTTGAACTATGTATTTCATTTTCCTTATAGGAAGGATATTTTTCATTTTTCCATTGATGGGTATAGTGGCATATGACCAATCTACTTGTATATCTATGCCAACATCCACACATAAACTATGGCTCAACAACATACCATACGAAGCTATCATGTCTGCCACAAGTATTTTCATCTTGATCTTCTTATCATCAAATTCTAAAATGTTACTTAAGCATCCTTAACTTAGCCAATGAGAGGTAATTATTTGGTTTCCATAGATTAACAATGGCTAGTAGTGAGGGATGCAAGAGAGACCAAGAGATTTAGCAACTTTTTCAAGCATGACATTGATAGAGGCACCATAGTCAATAATGCAGTTATTCAATCTACATCCATTGACCAATAAGGTAAGGTAAAAGGGCTCTACCATCCCAGAAGAGGAAGATGTTGAGGCAAGGAGGTTTGGGAAGGAGTGGTGCTAGGAGTGGGAAGTGGTTATTTCATAATGGCATTTTTGGAACATGCATTTTAACTACTTCCTTTGATAAAATGGATAATTTTATCAAATTTCTTTGGGTGGGTTCTCAAGTATTCCAATTTAGAAATTTGAATTTTGGCTTTCTTAACATGGTCAATGATGTCAAAGGGTGAAGAAGTGATAGGCACATCAAAACCATGACAACCTTGACATGAGTAGGATTTGCATTCTTAGGATCAATAGAAGCATAAACTGATTTGAAAAGAGGATATAAAAGAGACTTACTCAAAGAGGTAGATGGAGCTTTAGATGAGGTAGTATCGGGATTCTTTTTGGCCAACCCCATGGAAGTGGCAAACAATGATCCTCTTTTTATTTTTATTTTTGTAGAGTATTCATTTGAGGATCCAAGTTATTTGTTTGAGAAGTGGGAGAAGAGGCTTATTTCTGTACTTGTGAGTGGGGAGCACTACACAAGAGTATTTATTCATATCAATCATGAATTATTCAAGATCTATTTAGGTGAGTATTCAAAATACCCAATTCTTGCATATCCATCTTCTTCTTCTCTTTCAATTTCTGATTCAAAAAATTCTTCTCCTTCATCTTCATAGGTTCCACATACTACATTAACTGGTGGAGCTTATAAGGAAATCATTCGGGGTGCTCTAACAATTAATTCCTATTTTTATTTTGATATGAGGCATGTTGAGAAATTTTCTTCTTCAATGTAGTCAAATCATTGACCAATTTTCAATAATAATTAACACCTTCATATTTGGAACTCTAGACCTTACTCTTTATTGAGTAGTTATTGACCTTCCCTAACATGATAAGATCATCTTCCACTTCAATGGAAAGTTCTTGAGCATTGTCAAAGTATTTGGTTGAGATCTCTACGTAGTATGAACCCAACTTCAGTAAGTAAGAAATTACGAAGAATCTATTTTGATTATCTATGGTAAGAAGAGTACATGTAGGAATTTTGTTAACTAACTTTTTAAACTTATCCACAAATTCTCTCATGGGCTCTTATGGTTATTTATTCATATGAGCTAATTAAGCAAGGAGGGCATGAACATCTTCCACAATCTTGAATCTTGCCTCAAACTTGGTTTTCATATCATCCCAGTTAGTAATTGAGTGATATGGAAAGTAGTAAAACCATTCCACCATGACATCTTGCAATGAATCCAAGAATAACCACACAGAAAAATCTTCATGTTCCACTCCAAAAACACCACCTATTGTGATAAAAACTATGATATGATTATTAGATTTTTTTCTTCTCCATAGAACTTGGGAAAGTTCTTTCTAGATCCTTTTGATAATTCATGCAATGGAGGAGCCAAAGCTAGCAGACCAGTGTCCCATCTTCATGGTATAGGTGCAACAATTCTTCTTGTTATTCTTCTTCTAGAGGAAGGATATCAAGTGGTTCTACATCAAGAGGAAAGTTAGGGTCAAATTTAGGAAGAAATTTTTCCTAACTTGTCTTGCTACCTGGATAATATGAAGTCTAAAATCAGCTTGTTGTTGTTCTTTGAATGCCGGAAGAACAATGAAACTTGCACGGTCTTCTCAATTATATCATTTTTTCCATTTTTCTAAAAGTTTTAGATAAGAATGTAACCAGAAAAATGTATAATTTTCAATGGGATTCAACAAGGCTTTAACACATTCAAATACTATTTTTGGCATTTTCATTTTCTAAATTTTATTTGTTTTAGAATATATATTTTTGATTTTAGATATATTTATAAGGTGCACAAAGGGAAAATATTCCCTGGAAGAGTCACAAAAAATTATTGGTGAAATAATTTTTTGTAGAAACATTATTGATTTCCACCAACGGTCACGAGGCTAAGCCCCTCCTTCTTAGGTATGGGGAGGCTCCCATTTATTAAATATAAACTAATTAGAAATGTGGGGTGGTTGTTAGGCCAAGGATCACACAAGAATACTCCACTAAACATGTGGTAAAGTGTTTGAACAAGTGTACAAGGAATTGTTTTTGAAGAGAGGTAAAGAAGAGATGGGGAAATGGAGAGAGGGGATTAATGTTGTGAGTATGGACTTACAAATTTCACACACATTAGCTAGAGTAGGTCCACATTCAATAGAAGAATATGACTATGTAAGCAATAGTAAGTATAATAAATTAGAGAAACAAAGTTATATGAGTTTATCAATCAAAGACACAAATTACTTCTTGGTTTTACAAGATTATAATGCTTGCAAAATTGGAAAATATAGAGGATGGAAGAACATAATCAAGAAGATGGAAGAACGTAGCTTTATTTATGGAATTAGTAGTGAAAGAAAACTACTAGTAAAATTCAACAAATGTTAACCCCTTTGGAATGGAAAAGCTTCCCAATTTATAGCTTATGAATGTCTCTTCCTCTCCCCCATGTGACATTTCGTCTTGTCACCTCTTGTGACCTTTCACATTCCCTAGGAATGAAATTAAGTCCTTTTATTATTTTTGAAAAGAGAATTTTACAATGCAAGATTAAATAATTAAGTGAAGAATATGAAAGAGTGAAAAAGTACATTCCAAGAATAGAATGTTAGAGAGAGAGAGAGAGCGAGAGAGAAGTGAAAATCCAAAGACGAGTAAACTCCTATTAATGAAGAACCTTTCTCTAGGATCTTGAGAGAATGATTCAAGAAGGAGATTATTTTCCTATGACCTCCTATTGACATGAAGTACTAAGATTGTAACTTCCTCCTTCCATGAGATGTAGACACACTCCAAAGCATTGAATAAGTGTTCAAAAACATTATTATGAGAATTACATTGAGTGGACTGTGATGATTTCCGATATTATGAACATGATGATCTTGGATACCTCGGTATCCTATGGTTCGAGTGGAAATATTTTACACACAATGGTTCATTCTAACATGTTATTTTCCATGGTGTGATTCACATGTTGTCCCTCCTCTTGGAAAGAGAATTGAATACAAGGTTAGAGTTGCAATGTGGATATCATTATGTTCCTCCTCATGAATCTCTTGAAATTCACAATTTACCTCCGTGACAACTTCCTAAATGATTCAACCATGATGACCCCCTTTCGTGACTACTAGGATGAATTGAATCATCCGGTTTCTTACATATAAGTGTGTCATACAGAATTCACCTTGAGACTAATGTTTTGAGATCATGTGAGGACCATCTCTCGTATTTAATGATGTGATTAAATAAAAATGGATACTTTAGATAGTTAATCTAAGAAGTATAGCAATAAATAAAAGCTAAATTAAATAAGGAAAAATGACCCAAGTAACTAAGAAAGTATAAATGTAAAACCCTAGAGTGCTAGGAGAGTTAGAAGGAACTCAACTAATTTGACTAGTTTGTTGGAATATGTCGCGAGAGATGGCTGGAGAAACAGGAGGAGGAAACAATTATGCCAAAGTCTAGAAAAATGTAAATATGGGAAATCGAGCGGATTTGGGATGCTTGGATAGGTACAGGGGAACCTATAGATACCTTAGTTTGAGATATGAGCACCCTACTATGTGTAAAATCTATGTAACCTTCCTCCGAGGTGTCGCTTGATGGTTGCCTATCTTCGCTTCCTATCACACTAGTTTTTTAGACTACATGATATGTTGTTGAAAATCATAAATGAAGATGAGACCTGCAAAACCCTAAGACAAGCATCAAACCCCTAAAAAAAAAGATGCATATAAAGGGGTCGATTCTCCTCAACCGCCACAATGCTAGACTCATTAATTGAATGTTGCACTACATCTCATACCTGATGTAATTCTATATGCTTGTGTGTGTAGTCATGCCCTAGGTGCTCTTGTGTCAGTCACACTTTGTGAAAGTAGCAAGCAATAACTATGTGTAGAAATGTAATAGAATGGTGGATGGAATAGAATAAACTTCCCTCCTATGTAGTGTGATGTAGCTGAACTAGCCTTGTGCCTTTATGGAGATGGAAAAGCCTTTGATGGATGTAACCGTAGGTGATGATAATATTGCTTAGTGCTCGGTCCATCATTATGGTATCATAACTTTATATTTATATAGTTCTCTTGTTCTAATTTTGTAATTAACCCCAAAAAGTCGACCACTAAAAATATAGAATGCTCAAATGGTTAGAAAGTTCCCAAAAAGTGGTGGGAAAGTAGAAAGAGGATTAGGGCATCCCAAATGGGACTAGGGCACTGTGGTGCCCAAGATACTAGCCCGAACACCCCAGTCAAGGCTAAAATGATGCAAAACAACAAAAAAATTGGGCAAGTATGTGCTAAAGGTCGGAAGTGACAACAAAAAAAAAGTAAAATGGCCAAAAGACGGGGGTTAATTAGTACTTTCTTCACTCAAAAACCATATGAATAGTAGTATGAGACCGGGACTAAATAATGTCTAAAGTGCATGATTTTGGTCTACATTTTCTCCCCACTTTATGTTGGTGAGCAGAATGCTCGGTAACATAAAGTAGATAGAGATGTATACTTGATGTCCATGTAGAGTGATGTAGAAAGCGTGTCGATGGACTAGACAAAGCGTGGAATGAGAAAATAGTGAAGCATGGAAACTAAAGATGCAAAAGTGTAAAAAGTGGTGAGAGTGAAGTGTAGGGGGTAATAATATGTGTGTAATTCTTGATGTGTGTGATGTACCTGCATATTAGTATGAGGTGTTTGCTACCATAAAATTTTGTTGTTGTCGATGCCTTTTTTTTGTTGTTGTTGTTGACTTCTTACTTCTCATACGGTCAGACCTACAAGGAGAAGATGATCAAGTAGTCAAATACACATGTATATATGTCAAAAATGCATGTAAAGATGCATGTATATAGAAAAATATGTAATGGAAATGAAAAATGTAAAAGGAACATGTGCACTTGATCCGTGATGAGAGAAAGGGTATAGAAAGGATATCCTATACTACGATTTTTTTGGGGATCTCACGCCACCCTAGCTGAAGAAGTGTAGGGAGAAAGTTGTGCATTATTCTCTAACCTATAACTACTTCCCTAAAGTGTGTGAAGAGATCTTTTTACTTCCTAGTTTTTGGGTGATCCGATGCCACTGGTGAAGTAGTGTAGAGAGGAAGTCTTTTGTATCCTCTAACCTGTAACTATTCCCTAGAATGCTAAGGACAACCATGTCCTATAAAAAATACTATGTACGAGGTTCATAGATTGGTCTAAACCCACTTGCTATATAACCCACAATGCCAAGGGTGAAAATTGAACTGAATACCAGTGTAGAAGCGTTGTGTAGTATGTAAAACCCCAAATGATGCCCCCTCTTTGGGGGTGCATGAAACGTCACATTGATAGGAGAATGTAGCCCCAAAAGAGGACCAACCACATTAGCTATGCCCTATAGGGGAAAGTAATGTGCTTGGTGAAACCAAGGCACACACAAACATGTGGCTAAAACAAGTGTTAGTATGAACAAGCATGCATGTAAAAGACAAGTGTAAGCTACATAGAAAATGTAGTAAGCTAATATGCAAGTAAACACGTAAGAAAATAATATTATACCGTGAAAAGTGAGTTGAAAACATGGGACATCACTCACATTGGCGTAAAATATGCAAGGCCATAATGTCTCTGTATATAACAAACAAGTGTGCACACCAAAAAAGGGCAAAGCCCACATACAATAACAAACAAAACAAGAAATTACAAACAAAAGATATCTATGAAAGAAAATAGTCCTGCAAACAAATGTTGCACATGAAACACCCATTAACATGTTAGAAAGATAACCTATATGTCAAAAGCATGTATAAGTAAGTAATTTAGAGTGCTAAGTACAAAATGAAACAATAACACTTGTAAGAGACAAATTTGGATGCCCCCAATAGGCATTGTAGGAGTGGTAGGAGGAAAGCATCCATGATGCATGTGATATGCCTGTATCTATGATCACAACTATAAAAGGACGTGAACGCGCATGTGTGTATGGTAAAGATAATGACATATAAGATATCTAGCTAGCATGTGTAATAAATGAACATATATAAGAAAGTGTAAGCAAGAGTAAAAGAAACCATAGAATGAAATATGTTGTGGATGGATGGAATGGAATGTATAATGGATGGTAGGATCCACATGCCCCCTGAGTGAATGGAAGTGTATGTAGTGAGGTTCATTTGTTTTCCCCCTCAACAGTCAAGAATGAACCACAAACAATAGTGCATCATCAGAAAATGGTCAAAGTGTGTATTGTGTCTAACACGATGTGATGAGTGTGTATGTGTGTCGATGATAGGAAACTTAGAGATGAATGTGTAAGATGTAGTTGAAAGCGTATAACATGATGAGACAATTATAGAGAGAGTGGTGATGTGGCTAAAGTGTATACCACTACAAGATGAAGGAATAGGTGACCATTTATCCTATAGTGTATGTCACTAACCTAGTAATATCGCATGAGAGAATGTCGAATGATGAATGTGTGTGTATGATAAGGTCCATTTTATTTGTAAACCCTCGATAGTTGAGTATGGACCGAGGAACTAAAGTGCATTATAGGGTAGTGAGTGTAATGCATAGAAGATGATGTAGTATATGTGATGATAATAGATGACCATATGATGTGTAAAATGTGTAATACATGATGAATAGTATGCAATGCAATGTGTGTAGATAGACTGGTAGTGTGAAGATGCATGCTATGTAGTATGTAGAATGAGTAGGATGTAATGCTAGACTTGTAGACAATAGGGGTGTGACATATGTATGATGAATACTAATATGATGTGTAAATTATGTATGATATGTAAATATGTAATGGTTGAAATGATGTAGCCTAAATGTAGGATGTATGATGTAGGATGTATGATGCGAGATGTGTGAAGAGTCGCAATGTGTAGTACCTATCGTGTAGTGTGTGGGGTTCATGTGTAGTATGTAGCCCTCAATAGTCAAGTGTGAACCGAAGCACAAGAGTGTGTCATCGGGTAATGACAATGCTAAAACATGTGATGAGTATGTCTAAGATAGGAGATTGATGTATGATAATGCAAAGATGATAGATGCACTAATGCTAATATGGTGGGGGTTTTATTAGATGTTATGCCCCCAAGTGTCTAATAGTGAATGAACTATCAATGACAATAAAGGTCAAAGGTCCTCCATCGGTGAATGTGGTGATGGAAGCGTATGATCATGCTCTAATAATGGTGGTATGGTAGATAAATATTGTGCAGGTGAGTGAAGCCTATATGTATGTGATGGATGTGTATATGATGATTGCATAGGTGCAACGAAATGTGTAGGTGATGGAGATCTATCTGAAGCTAAGTGTGGGGATGATAAAATACCACATGGAATGAAATGAGGTGGTGACCTACATCTAGATGTAGTAACTATCCTAGGAATGGGCCTATACCTATGTGTAGGACTAGCGGAGTAGTGAGGTCACACAAAAGGTGTACAAGTAGGTGAACTAGGAGTAGATTGCGCTTTTAGTAACATAGATTGTGATGTGCTAGATGAAGTAGAAGATGTGTGAGTCGATGCTCAAGAAGATGAAAACCATGGAGTAGATGGGGGTACGTCATCAATAGAGATAACTTGATTGTTATGAATGAATTTGAGTCACAAATGATTCATAGAGATAATGGATTGAGACCTATGAATCTAATTGAGTCTAAGTAGCATGTCACAACCATCAACTGCTTGCCCAACAAGGAAAGGGACAAGAAAAGTGAGAGGACCAACCATAATGTGTAGTTTGATGACACCATATGGTTTGTTTAGAGGGTATTCAATTTTTGATAGAGGGTAACCAATAGCATTAAGAAATGGAATAGAACATGCGCTAATAGGCCAAGATGGATCAACCTTAGTATTATTGATGGGGATCGAGCCAATAGATGCTTTGATATGTAGGTGATTAGATGTAAAAGTTACATGATATTCGTGGTTAGAAAAAGAGATGATTGGTGGTGAAGCGTCAGTATGTGCAACTAAAAATTCAAGGGCCCCTAAAGTAGGAGGAGACATTGCGTGGTAAACATAATTAGCCAATGAGTCAGTTATTTTTGTATCATGTTTGGGTAGAGGGTTGTTAAATATTTTGAGCTTATGATTTTCATTAATGGGTGGAGATGTTGCAGATTCCGGAAGCTCAATTCGACCATTGTCAATCAAATCCTGAATGAGATATCATAGTCGGTAATAACAATCGATCGATGGAGTGTCCTACACACTGATGATAGTCACAATGGGAATGTTCATCAAAATTACACCCTATTGGTTGAGATGGATCAATTTTTAGTGGAGAGGGAAGTGTGATAAGGTTACTTTCGATAAGTTGTGGTAGTAAAATACATGGGGAATACTAAACTTAGTGAATGTATGTCGGTGTGGTTGTGATTGAAGCTCCTAGTAGTAGATACTGCGTTGACAATGAATTTTATATCGATGGTTTAGTCATAGATGGCTTGAATGTTTACTTACTTGGAAAACACGTGGAGGATGATGCTTGTTCCTGATACTTAAGCTTGCCTATAGCTAGGAGCTTGGTTTCATGTAGCTTAAGAGTATGAAAAAGTTGATCAAAGGAAGAAAAAGTATCAAAGAGAACACTCTCCTAGAGTGGTGATAAAAGACTCTGAATGAATAAATCCTAAAGCTCAGCATCCACAAGCATATTGGACATCTTGGATAAATATTTTTATAACGCAAGACATAATCATGAAGTGTTCATTAGATCCTTTTTGAGTTGTGCAAGTTGAGCATATGAGATCTTAGAGCCGATGTTAATGGAAAATTGAGTGAGAAAGGCATCAGAAAGATGCGTGAAATAATCTACCAAATGGACAAGTAGGTCATAAAACCAACACATCGCATAATATTGTAAGCTACGAGGAAAGATCTTAGCTAGTATTGTAGATTCATCTCGCATAGTCTAGGCATGCTACGTGAAAAGCACGGAGATGTTCTTGTGGATCACCATGGCCTTTAAAAATGGGAAATTTTGGGAAATGAAATTAGGTGGTAAGGGATATGTAGATATAATAGGTGCGAAAGGAGTATGCAGTAATGATGTAGAGTCTAAAGATGGTGATGCACAAGAAGTAGTAATCTGGAGCTAACAAATTTGGGTTTGCAAATCATGATACAAAGAATTTAGATCAGGAGTATTCGAAGAAGAGCCAAGTTTCATGTTAGGGTACAGGTGAGTGACAGAATGGTAGTAGTAGGAATGGAAGATGAGACATAAATGGGTGGGGTGGAGACCATGGGAGCCGAAGAAGGAGAAACTATAGAGACAGAAGCATTACAAGAATTCTTAGCAGCAATCAAAGCATGTAGGACATATGGAAGATGAGTGGGATGATCACACAAAGCTTGTCAAAAATCAGTAATAGTGTTAAGTTGATCTTGGTCAACATTAGTGTCTTCATCGTAGGACTTCTCACTATCAGACGCTTCTATTTTTGGAGAGGAACATTGTGTGAATTATCCAAAGGATTTTTAGTGGTAGCTACAAAAGTAGGGATATCAGCCATTGGTTTAGAAACCCTACGAGTGAATGAAGGAAGCTCACAATATTGAAAAGACCCAAAACAACCACTACGAGTGATGGGCATATGAAGAAAAATCCTAAGGAGAAAGTGTATTCGAAGATCGGGTTCACCAAAATGATTAACTAAAAATGGATATTTTAGATAGTTAATCTAAGAAGTAAAATAGTAAATAAAAGCTAAACTAAATAAGGAAAAGTGACCTAAGAAACTAAGAAAGTATAAATGTAAAACCCTAGAGTGCAAGGAGAGTTAGAAAGAACTCATCGATTCGACGAGCTTGTTGGGACATCGTGTCGTAGAGATGGCTAGAGAAATAGGAGGAGGAAGCATGTGTGCCAAAGTATAGGAAAATGTATATATGGGAAATATGAGCAGACTGGGATGTCTAGATAGGTTCATGGGTGCATGTGGATGCCTTAGTTTGAGATATGGGCACCTTGAGTACGTGTAAAAGCTCGTAACCTTCCTCTAGGTGTTGCTTGATGGTTTCCTATCTTTGCTTCTGTCATACTAGCTTCACTTGGATTACGTGATATGTCGTTGGAAATTAGAATGAAGATGAGACTGCAAAACCCCAAGACAAGCATCAAACCCCTAAAAAAGAAAGATTCATATGAAGGGGTTAGATTGTCCTCAATGGCCACAATGGTGGACTTACTAATTGAGCATTGCACTACATCTCAGACTGATGTAGTTCTATGTGCTTGTGTGTGTAATCATGCCCTAGGTGCTCTTGTGTCAGTCACACTTTGTGAAAGTAGTGAGAAATAACTATGTGTATAAATGTAATAAAATGGTGGATGGAATAGAATAAACTTCCCTCATATGTAGTGTGATGCAGATGAACCAACCTTATGCCTTGTGATGGAGCTAGATGGATGTAAATGGAGCCTTTGATGGATGCAAATTTAGGTGATGATAATAGTGCTTAGTGCTTGGTCACTCATTATGGTCTCATAACTTTATATTTATATGGTTCTCTTGTTCTAATTTCGTAATTAACCCCAAAGAGGTCGTCACTAACAATATAGAATTCTCAAATAGCTAGAAAGTGCCCAAAAGGTGGTGAAAAAGTGGTAAGAGGACCAAGGCACCCGACTATGACCGGGGTGCATGTGGGCGTCCCAATCAAGGATAAAATGATGTAAAAAAACAAAAACAAATTGGCAAGTATGTGTTGAAGGTCGTAAATGACGAAAAAATCAAAATAAAATGGCCAAAAGATGGGGGTTAATTAGTACTTTCTTCACTCAAAAACCATATGAATACTAGTATGAGACTGGGACTAAGTAATGTCTAAAGTGCATGATTTTGTGTCTACACCATGAACCAAGTGCTAGGACTTACAAATATGAGTTAGTCCTTGCCCACTCCTATGAAGCATACTCCTTTGTTATGATGACCATGTTGTTATTGGTGTTTGGATCATAATAGTGTGCATATGCCATGACAAGTTTGGTGTTACGAATAGATATGGTGGAATCCTACCTTTGATAATTATCTTGAGATTATTGTCTCCTCCAATTCCCCTCATGGCTCATTCAACATTCTAGATTTTAAGTCTTCCAAATCCATGTGGGTAGCATCATTGTCCTCCACATTGAGGTATTTAGTGATTGGTGTTGAGCTAGGCTCTGGACCTGAATACTTGACCTTCATGATGGAAAAAAGCAATGAGATAGGTGAAATATGAACTAATACAAATGACTTGAGCTTGTTTAAAATACTTTCTATTTTTGAGGTCCTATCTAGGATGACTATTTTTAGTAAGTTTTCAATTTTGTCACTTTTTGTTGATTTTTACTTATTTGGAGTAACATGGACACTGAAGGTTTACTATTTTAGAAACTTACTATAGTTATACATATGAGACCTATAAAAAAATAGATGGAGGTCTTCTGGGTGTCGGATTGGAATGAATCCGGTCTCAAAAGATTAGATTTTGTCTCTGGAGCTTTAGGTCCAATTTTCGAGGATTTTTATTCACGAACTCGTAGATCCGAAAAGGAAACACCATGGGATACATATTTCTTCGGCTGCTATAAATTTTTTATGGTGGCTATAAATTATATAGAGCATCAATAGTTTTTCTTTTATATTCAAATGAAGGAATTTTTGGGAGGAGTGCACTGGTAAATTTTGGTGGAAATCGGGTGCACAGATTGTGAGATATGAGAAAATTTCATTTTCCAAGCTTGATGTCTAGGAAAATAGCAACATTTCTATGCAAAAATGGTGTTTTTTTGGGGGAAGAACAACCCTTGTAATTAAAAAAAAAAAAAGTGTTTTAAGTTCGGAGTTATTTACATTCACCTTGCAAGTTTTAACTCAGATTGAACCCGATACACTAAAGCGGGGTTGGAGGAGGGTTGGCATGTGATTGCACCCTAAAAATAGGGTAAAAAATGTGAATGGGGAAAATAGGCTCAAGAAATTTCACTTTTCACTTGATGATGAGAAGTGGCAGGCTATGGTGCAGTGTGAGGGAGATGTAGGGGCTTAAATGGCTTCGGGGGCTACAAACTGGTCCTTTATATGTCATAGGGCTGAATGGAAGGAAGAGGAGTGCATTTTCAAGATTTTTTTCCCTTTTTAGTTGGTGAAATGTGATAGGACACCATAATATAATAAATGCACCATGGGGGGTCAGCTCATGAGGATGAGGGAAGTGGTTAAGCAAGCATGCAAGTTTGATGTTTCTAGGGGCAAAAGTAGTGATCTGTAAATTATGAGGAGAGGGGCCTCATGGGGATTGCACCTTTGTGTCCCCATGTCCCTTTGCACCTTGGGAAAAATCCAAGGGGAAACAACATTCTCCAAAATGTGTCATGGGGTCCTGGGAACATGAGAAGGGCCATAATTTACTAGACTTGAGCTTGCACCTCTAACACTCGCAACACTTGAAGTTGATGTTTTAAGTGACAAAACTTGCAAAAGAAAGGGGAGTCCACTTTTGTGTCCCCCATGTCCCTTTGCACCTTGGGGAAAATGTGAGGGGATAAAATATTCTCCAAAGTGCGTTCATGCCTTTTTGATATGTTGATGTCATTCTACCAACTCCATTTTAGAACACTAGGAGTGCTTTTTCTACCCCATGAGAATGGAATGGTGTTTTGAAGTCCAAACTTATATTATTTTGACTCCAAATCACCTTTTTAGATCATCCCATCCATTTTCAAGAGACAATTATGCCTAAAAATTAATTGTTTATGGAATATTCCATTTTTGGCTTGAAGGGACAGTTATAGAGTCCTTGACTATCATAGAATATCTTAAAGACTTGGAAAAAGATTGATGTGTCCATAATGTGGAATATTCCAAGAG
Organism: Taxus wallichiana var. yunnanensis; assembly: GCA_018340775.1. Classification (NCBI taxonomy): domain Eukaryota; kingdom Viridiplantae; phylum Streptophyta; class Pinopsida; order Cupressales; family Taxaceae; genus Taxus; species Taxus wallichiana. The sequence goes on from CM031235.1 coordinate 179,429,226, forward strand.
ATTTCCATTGAATATTTTTTTATCCTCTATATCCTCCCAAAACTCCCATAATCTTCAGAACAAGGTGACTTTCTCCATTGGAGCCTTCATTCCCTATGCCCATAATGACTTGGTTTTGCTTAACTTGTTCCCGACATCAATTATCTCCACATATTTTACCTAAAATACATTTGATAAAATAATTTATTTCTCTCAAATATTCCATATGACTTGATTCTTTCTGTCGGCTTCCATAGGATGTCCACATTCTAAAATATGGCTAAAAATAACCAATTTAGTGCTTTAAAGAGCATTATTCCACCTCGGAGCTCAATATTATCATGAAATCATCTTAGATATAATCCTTTTACATAAAACACAATTAAAACCATGTTATAACTTTCCTCTCATCTAGGATGAGGGTGAAACAAATCTAGAAGGGCTACGTGAGTTGATGGGCTGGCTAGAGAAAGGGTTCACAATGACCGGGAGATGGGTTTTCAAATGGTGGGCTTAGTTGTCATGGTTAAAATTTTTAATTTTGCATGCTAGAAATTTTTACATGACAACACTTACCCAAATAATATCTACTTTATGTTCTCCACTTTATCATCTCGATCTCGCTTTCATTATTTATATGAATGTAGTTTGTGTTTAAAGAGGATAAAATAAAAAATAGGAAAAATCTAATAGGTTTAAGGTTTGAAACCCAGCCGTGATAATTGAGCCCCTCCAATGGTTGGTCATATGAGTGCTAGGTAGATTTTTATTCCAATTATGGACCCCACATGTATACCATGTATCTCTCGCCCAATGGTAGTTTCCATAAAATAAAACCTTCCATTGTACATAAATCCCTACAAAAACCTCATTCATGTTGAAAATTATGTGGTACTTACATTAAGTTCATCGATCTTTGCAACACGTTTTTGGCACCAAACTTCACTAAACATTATTATGGTGAAATTATGAGTAAATGGGTTCCATCTTTAAGGTAATAAACCTATTAGTAGAGGCATGTTAGAAAATATGATGATGTTTTATCCATCAAATTAGCACACAAGTGCATGTTTACTCTTCATGGGATCTATGAAGATCTTATATATTCCCACTATATATATTAAACCTAAGAGGGTTTATTATCTTAACTCTTTATTCAAAATCTTGTTAATAATTGATTTGAATCTTGAATAATACTAATTGGTTAAATAAAATATTTCCTTGAATCGAGAGCACACATATGGTAGCCTTTCACTATTGGGCATTAGTGTGGCCTATTAAACATGTTTTTGTAAATGTATTGTGGGTGTTGAAAAAAATGAATCACAATTAGGTCGATAACAAAAACACCAATTATACCTTCAAAAAGTACACTCAAAACAAAGGATAACTCCATCATCAAATTCTCAAGTTGAAAATCTTTAAGAAAACTTAAACCATTCCCACATAAACCAAAGTAATAGTAAAATGGGCATAAAATATTTTCATTCACTAGAAAACCTATTAAGGATATGAAATTAGACACTCTAATAGATATTGAAATTTGTAAGGAAATATTGCATAAAATAGAAGGGGATACTAAGTCCACACTCTCCCTCTTTTGACAAGGCCCGAGTTTTGATCTCAAGTATTCGATAAAATCAATAGTATGTTATCTAAATATCCTTTAATTCTTATTTCTTCCTTTCATTTATAGATTCAATATATATTATTTGAATATTATTGGCTATGCTACATTTGAAATTATCCATGTTATATGTGTGCATGCTATCTTAGAACAAAATATTATAAAATAAGCTAGTTAACCGTCATTGACATTTTTGTTGTTTTTCTAGAGTTTATCTTCAAAATTGTGGATGTAATAAAATATAAGGATATCCATCTAAGTATAGACACTCAAATTTGGTAACTTATAGTTTGGAAATGAAAAGTTTGGATCTATTATCTAGCTAAGACAAATACTCACATTCTATGCTCGGTTAGTACAAATTTATATCTCTACCTTAACTGAATCATATCCATAGTCTAATATATCATTCATCTAGGAATATTAATTAAAAATGGTAGTAATCCAACCCAAATAATCATTCATAAACTTCAACTTTTATCTCGGTATCTACACCAGGCGAACCGTACAACTCGGGGCCATAGTGGATTATGAACCCGCCGACATGTATGTTCCTACCCCTTTTATCTCGATGACTATATTTTACATTTAATTTCCTTATAAATGTCATTTCATCTTCCTAAGGTTGGTCTTAGCATGAACTTTCACCTATGAAATCCTATATAAGCAAGTCAATATCACTTCATAACTCACATGGCACTTTCATAAGATCTTATTGCAAATATCAATACAAAAGGACTCAAGGATCTCCTAACTATTCATGAAGCACTTAAAAATCATTTAGAGTAGCCACTACATTAGGTATGAAGAATTGAAATAGGTCAAAGAGTCTATCTTCCTCCATTTCCAATCATGTAAAGGTCCTATATCCATGTCTTAGCAAGAATGGGTCACTACAATAATTTTCAAATGTTTTCGAGGGACAAAACGATTTAGTATGATAGTTGAAACACATCATGTATCAATCTACTAATGTGTTGGGTACATTATCTACTATATAGTTATCTTGAACTATTTTGTGTCAAGATACATGAGGGAACACACTTGGGTTAGATCACATTCACACCTACACCGCACTTTAGGAGAATTAACTAAGGCTTGATCCACTTGAGGGAATGTGGTGCAACACTTGGATTAGTTTAGTAGGGGTTGATTGCCAAGGGTAGTCCAACCTCACTCACACATTGATTTATTCTTTTTATATAATGTTTTGATGAAGGGTATTGCAAGTATCTATTGTTTTCAATTATTGTAGATCATTAAAGGTTGTGTGAGATAGAGTGACATACTGATGAAATAAGTTTACTAGACAAGTAAAGGGTAAGATAAGTTATAAAACCTCATTGAAAAAATGTTCAATATGATACGAGAATAAGTTAGGACCATACAAAACCAGTCAATACCGTACAATACTATACCAAAGTAGTTTCTAGTTAGAGTATCATAAATGAAGCATCGTTAGGTTCATATCAACCTATCCACCAATTCTACATGTCAAAATCTCCCATGTTCCACTTTTACACTATCATTTATCATTATTGCAATTATTAATGCATTGCTCGATTATGCACGGTTAATTATAATTTAATTAATTCAGAATAACCCCATATAATGAACCCTTACATCTTATCTATTGTTTACAAATCACACACACACACACACACACACACACACACACACACACACACACACACACACACACACACACACACACACGCACGCACGCACGCACGCACGCACGCACGCACGCACGCACACACACGCACACACACGCACGCACGCGCACGCACGCACGCGCACATGCGCACACGCGCACGTGAACCTAAATCTACATCGGATATATCACTAAATCTAATCGGATCAACCCTAATTTCCTAGGATTTCATCAAATTCATCTTTTATTTTTAGAAATTGTCATTTTATTAATTTGAAGACTGTCACTTTTTACTAAAATTCACTTTTCGGCCCTCCTTTGTTTCTCATTTTGGGATTACACGTATCTATCTCTAAATATCCAATTATTGGCTCTCATTTTTATGTTGGATGGTATATTGCATGTCATACTTGAATTTACTACTTAGTTCCTAAATTTATTAGCATCCCAAGTTGTATTCCCTTTTGATTCAATCATGTCTTCTCCTAATGATCACCTCGTATCATTATTTTAGTTTAATGAATTCAATCCCGTATGTAAAAAATTTCTTTATGAAGTCCTTATATGTGCACAAAACATCTTAATACACCTCTTGATATAGTGGATTCTTTTCTTTAAAAATGAATTTATTAGATGAAGATACAATCTTATTCTATGTTAATATGGCTTCTCTCAATAATACCACCATGTATTTCATTGAGTATATTAAACTTAACCCCACATGTAAACATATTCATTATGTAGTCTTTCAAAATCCATATATCCATCCTAACCCATCCCTTGCATATATGACATTTATTTTCAAAATATATTTTGTTTTATACTTAATATGCATCCTATTGATGGTTGCGATTGTGTTAATGATTTTAGCAAAAATTCTAATGATATTGAACATGATGATACTTATTATCCTATTATACATGATTATAGATCTTTATCTTCTATCGACAATAAATAATACAATAAGAAATGATTCACTTGACCTTCCTTTTTCTATAAATAATGTTACAAGTAAATGTGCAATTAAACATGATGTACCTATTAAATGATACTTATCTTATACATGATGATGTGGACACTAATAAAATTGAATATCTTTCTCTTATTGTGATAGAACATATTACAAGTGTTTTAAATGACACACTTTCTTTTCCTATTCTTATTACTAATTATTTACATGTTATTATTGATGATGTATATCTTGTTTATAAAAGTGGTGCTAGACCCCTAGTTGAAGATGTTCTACTTTCACTTGTATCTATTTCTTCACCTCTTATGGTTATACCCACTATTGCTACATATACAACTATCTCCCTTCATATGTTATAATGTCTATGGATTTTACACATGTTGCTTTGCAATATCTTATGTCTTCATCTAATGTTATAACTGCCTCTTCGATCTTGTTTATACTACAAATGACACACTTATTAAAAATGGTTTGCATATAACCCTTCATGTTTCACCTACATATGGTCCTAGCCCCTAGATTATGATGTTATTTACTCGTCATCTCTAGGGTCCCCACTATTGCTAAATCTAATGTGTCTATAACTTTGGGGGCAACTAATACCCTCGCTCACCATGTTACTATGTCTATCCTTATGGCTTATACTATGCCAACATATAAGTATTAGTGCAAGCTTGCATATGTTTCTAATGCTTCCAATGTTTCTATAACAAAGATTTTTCTTATGAATAGCCTTGTATATCTCCCTACCTCATTTGAGGTCGATAAAAGCAAGCCTCATGGAACTACATATTTTGCACATATTTTATAGGCATGGCTTCATATGTTACTTATTTATTCTTGTTGCACTTATTACAATTGATTATGTTGACAATAATGCCCTTACTTTTTCCATTTTGGTTACCAATTATTTATATATTTCCACCGATAGTATGCTTTTTCTTCTTTCATGTGTGGTTAAGCCTTTTATTTCTATAGGGTTCTCCCCTCACCTTGATGGGCCTCCTTTTAGGTCTTCTATATTGTGCATAATACTTCTAATGGGTATATCCCTCATTGTCCTCTTGTTATGTCTCGTAGTGCGCATACTTATACTCACAACTCTTTCCATTATAGGTCTCTTACGGAACTACTATGACGACCACACAACTTATATAGGATTGTCCTTTTTCACTTATGACATATTTGAGACACAAGCCTCCTTCAATTTATGGGACATCCCCACCTCCCGATGAATCCCTCATTGGGTAGCTATTATGCTACCTCCTTCCCTATACATAGCTATTTTCAAAATGGAAAAAATATTTAAATAATCACATAATACAAAAAAATCACATATATGCAAAAATACAAAATAAGGACTTGTTCATGACTTGATTTGTCTAGTTTTTCACTTTACATGTGTTGTTTATCATATTTGCTTGATAGATATCATATTTTCTCTATATTCTTTACACACATAAGTTCACGAGGTATATTGAGCTTGATGTAGGACACATGTGCAAGTTGATACATGATGAAAGGTTTCAACTTTATTCCTTCCCATTGATAGTAATATTTGGGGGCATGTATTACACTATACATGTTCTTTTGTTTCATTACAATTACTTTACACTTCCTCAATATGATCGATTATTTATATTTTGTATATGTTATCTTTTGAGCTAACTAACACATATGTATTGTGTAGTGCTCACCTATTTTGTTCTATGTGCTCTTTCACTATTGTTTTCTATACTTGTTTGTTACATTGCCTTCTTACTTATGTTGACTACTCAACTACTTATTGTATGCAACATAAGTTCCTTAATTATCTTGTGACACCATGGGTGTCCAACATTTTGGATCTATTCATATCTTGCATGTATAAACTTGTTTCTTTGTATGTAGCTTTAGTGTCTTCTATGTAATTGTCTTGTTACTTCATGGGTGTCCCATTTTTTTTTGGCTTTATGCCTTCATATGACTATTTACTATGTCTTCGCTTCATTAGCTTGATTAAATATTTCTTCATTTTTACATACATAATTTATTATGTACACATGTATTATTACTAATATTTCTTGTTGCATGTTGCTTGTGCACCATGGTTTCCACCACATGCAACCCCTTTCACGGGAACATGTTCCCAACACCATTGCAACCTTCTATGTGGTCCAATGTAGATTATTAGATTTATCGACATGGGTTCACATATTTTCTTTTGAGTTGCATGCTCAAATGCTTTATCACATGTGCCTCAAAAGAGGGGGAATTCATCAAGATATATTCTACATCTATATCAAGTACATGGATATTACACGACACAAGCATATGTTTTTATACGGTAAAAATATGAAAAAATAGGTGCATATATAAAAAAACCAGAAATCCACACTAATAAAAATGGTACACTCTCTAAGGTCAAATTTGTAGTATGGTCTAGACCTGTTACACATTCCCAACTTGGGGTAGGTTTTCATTAATTTCAAACAATTTCATATTCTTACAAATATTTAAAAACTTCTGGTACATGTTCACACATAGATGACATAATTCAAACCATTACACATGGGCATGATTATTTCATTCCTTCTCCATTACACTACTTAGATCATACAATTATAGTTAGGGGCATGTGCCTTATTCTCCTTTGAATTATTTATTTGCATACTCAAACTTTTATTTATAACACAGTGGGTGTTTGATGCATTAATTCCTTTTTAACTATGTGAAATATTTACAAAATTGGACTTAAATCCATCTACAATGATGTGGTCTTTAGGGTTTTGGAAGGCATCAAAATGGCTAAATTTTTCATAGGTTGTATTTCCTCTCCTCTTTCACATTTATGGGGAAGATAGCATGGTCACTAAAAATTCTAATACAATGCTCTTATATTTTAATGGGTGCTTTGATTCCCCTCTCTCTCTCTCTCTCTCTCTCTCTCTCTCTCTCTCTCTCTCTCTCTCTCTGTGGTGTTGGGTTGCATGCACTTAACACTCCAATTTATCCTTTAGCACACTTGAGGATTGATCACCCCCAATCCTTTGACAAATCCAAATCTTCAAAGTACAACATGAATGAGAGCTCCTCCATGTGCAAAATGAACAAGTGTATTCTTTCCATGTTTTACATTTCTTTTATTATACTTTGTGAAAGTTCAATTTTACAAAATTTACAAGTATTTTAATTTACTTATATTTGAGTTATAGTTCAATTTTTACTATGGATATTGACTACACTATGTGTTGTAGGTTTCACCATGGAGTGTACCAACACCAACACATTGGAAGACAACTATCAAGTGAATACAAAGTGTGTGTGCACACTCAAGTATGTTTTTCCTTTAAGAATGCAATTTTTAATTATAGGGGAAATGTAGACACTCAAATTTGGTAACTTACTCCTTGGCAATGACAAGTTTGGTTATGCTTTCTTCTTTAAGAAAAATACTCACATACTAAGATTAATAAACACATTTTTCTATCTCTCTCTTGACTTTCTCATCTCCACACTTTGTTATGTCATTCATCTAGGAATTATAAATTAAACATAACAATAATTCAACCCCGAGGAATCATTCCCGAACTTTGGTTTCTATCTCATTATCTTCTTGGAAAAAATTGTACAACTCGGGGCCATAGTGGACTATAGTCTGGCCACCTCTACGGTCCTTCCCCACTTTATCTAATGACTCTGTTTTCAATATAATTATCTTATATGCGTTGTTTTAGTTTCCTAGGTCGACATTAACATGAAATTTCACCTATAGAAACCTATATAAGCAAGTCAACATCTTTATAACTCACTTGACACTTTCGTAAGCCCCTATTGCAAATATCAATACAAAATCACTCAAGGATCTCCTAAATATTCCTAAAGCAATTGCACATCATTTAGAGCAACAATTCCATCAAGTATGAAGCACTCAACCAAGTCAAAGAGCTTATCTTCCTCAATTTCCGAGCATGTAAAGGTGTTAGAGCCACATGCCTTATCAAGAGTAAATCATTACAAGTATTTTCAAAATACTTCAATGGACAAAAGGGTTTAATCTAGCGGTTGAAGCACACAACATCACACTCTTTATTGTTGTGTTGGGTACATTCTCTACTCTATATTTATCATGTTATATTTGTGTCAAGAGACACGAGGGCACACATAGGGGTTCACTTATATCACATTCACACTTGCAAGCTATATAGGGTCTCTATTTGTTATAGGTCATTATAGGTTGTTTCAAGGTTGTGCAAGCTAGAGTGACATACAATGAAACAAATTTCCAGACAAGCAAAGGGTAGGAGAAGTTACATAACCTCATTGAAGCAAGTCCAAGACCGTACAAAAGAAGTCATGACCATATAGGACCAATCAAGACCGCAAATTACTTGTACGGATCAACACCATAACAATTTCTAGTTACAAGAAATGAAGTAAGTATCTTCAAGTTCGAAGAACCTATTCACCTAGTCCGCACATCCAACTCTCCTCTATTTCACTTTGTATAGATAAGTCTTCGTCTCCTCTTATGTTTCTAATTTAGCACTTGTATCGTTTCTCATTACATTATTCTAAGTATGCATGGTTAATTATAAATTAATTAATTAAGAATAACCCTTGTAACAAACACTTACATCATATATATTGTTTGACATCACATTCTTATATATATGGTGTAAACACTAAGTATGAAAATTTAACTATTAATGTGATTCATCGATGCATCATAGAATTAGGAAGGTACCACTTGGCAAGCCGCCAAAATCTATGGATTCTCCACGTAGATGTTGAGAAGAAAGAGTCGTGTAAAATGTAAAAATTACACAAGATTGCACCGTGAAGTTGGTGCATGACTGAGTGAGACAAGCTTGGTGCAAAGACTAATTATGTTGGTGATTCTACAAGGCACTAGAGGCAATTCTCCTATTACAAACATACTAATATATGTGGGAAATTCATTAAGTTGGAGGTTGTGGAGAATATTTGACACATTTATAACATTATACACAAAATTCTTCCTACACGAACACACCTTTGCATCCCGATTAAATATTAGAAATTTATTAACCCTTTCATAAATGCATATCCAACAAAACATGAAAAAATATTCATATCTAAAATAAACTCCTTCATGTCTTGAGAAGAAATTCAAGTATTTAAAATCTTAACCCATTTGTATGTGACTAACAATTTAGCAATATTATCTACAATCTATCATCAAAATCCCTTGTTTTGTTCCAACATGTGGCTATTGACTTCATAAGATACTTGTGTCCTCATAAAATATCATTAATCTCTCATAGTCCTTCCTCTTACATGAAAGAATTGTCAACAAACACTACTCAAAATGAGATGTGTGTTAACAATACATTAATCACATTGCATGACGACAAATAAAGCAACAATAGTATTGGTTTCCCAAGCTTGACCTCCACTATGTTTATATATTAAGAGTTCAATCACTAATCTACGTCTAGTTCTACCCTAGATTTTTACTCAACTACTATTAAAAAATAATATAATTATTAAATATATAAATATAAAATAAAAGAAAAGAGAAAAAGAAGAAGTTAGATTAAGTTGAAAACAACATCCAACACTTTTATAATAAATATAAACATATAATAATAGTATGTGCTTGCATGAACTATATCTAATAAAAAGGTCAACTCTCTTAAAAATTCACTTCTACAAAATTAACAAGACTAGAGTGTTAGTATTGGTTCAATTTTTTAAAACAAAGTGTTGAATCTTCACAATGATAACAAATCTCAACTTTTTTTTTTTTATTAACGGAAAAGGAGGGTTAAGGGGACCCTACCCTCTACAATGGGAGAAGAACCCCCGCAGGGGACAAATAAGGACAACTACATCAACAAACCATATACAAAAAGCAAAGGAAACAAAAATCAAGAGCAATACAACCCAAACTAACAACATTGCAAAATGAAACCAACAACACGAGAGAGATACAAGATCAAAGGCTTAACTGCCAGTATCATCTTTTTTTTTCTCCAAATCTTTGAGCAAATGAGCCCATTCTTTAGCCAGTTTGTCAATGGTGACCCCGAGCCTATCAAAGTCCAGCTTGGTCTCATCCCTTTTCCTTTTCTTCGAAGACTCCGCATTCCCACCCTGTTTTCTGCCATTTTCAAGATTGTTTCTAGTGGATTCCTTTTGAAATCTGTCCCAAAGTTTTTTTGCCTTTTCCTTTTCTTCAAAGACTCTGCATTCCCACCTTGTTTTCTACCATTTTCAAGATTGTTTCTAGTGGATTCCTTTGAAATCTATCCCAAAGTTTTTGCAATTTCAGTCTTATGAACTGATCTAGATGCCTGTACAGATAAACTCAGATGAAATTTTATCCTAGACTGTATATAAGTGGATAAAATTTAAGAGTGATTGAACTGTGTGTAATTGTGTGCCTAGGGAGATATATTTGTAGTATGTATGGATAGAATTTTAGCATATACAATGTTAAAAAATGGGTAAAGATCAAGCGTAATTGCTATATATAATTGGGTGACTGCAGATAAATACTGTGTGTCTAGATTATATTAGCTCAGACAATGTGAAAAAAATGAGGAAAAAATGGAGATAATTACTATATGCATTAGTGGGTGCCTTAGCAGATAAAATTGTAGTGTGTCTACTTAAAATTTTATCTCAGCCAACAAGAAGCAATGGGGTAAAGGTTGTTGAATGGGATGAGTTCGCATGGTAAACCATGGGGACATTCATAACAAAACCCAATGGATGTGGCTTGGATTTTCTAGAAAATTATAGTTGGGATGAGCCATGTTAGATCTCCACGAGACATGATAATGAGTTGAAATTGGGTAAAACACAACATCTAGCTCTCTAGGGATGAGGCTGGGTGCAAGTTCCGGGCGACTTTGTCCGAAAAGATACCTCTCAGCCGTGACAACTGAAGATTACCCCACCAGGCAAATTTAATTTTATGAAATCTAACTACAAAAATTAATCAAAAACTGGTATAATTGCTATATACATAAATGAGTTAATGTGCACATAATGGTTAGTACTCTAGATAATGTTTTAGCTCAGACAATGTAAAAAAAAGGGGTAAAACTGGAGATAGTTTCTATACACATAGTTGGGTGCCTGTGGAGATAGAGTTTTACTTTTGATGTGCGAAAAAAAAATTAACTTAGGCAACAAGAAAAAGGGAATAAAATTGGAGATAACTTCCATATCCATAAGCGGGTCCCTGTTCAAATAAATTTTAGCTCAGATAATTCAAAAAGAGGTAAATTTGAGGGTACCTGTTAACTACATAAATAGTGGTTGTGCAGATATTTTTTACAGCATATCTAGATACATTTTGAGCCCAGACAATATGAAAAAATTGGGATACTATCTTGCGTGAAATTTATTAGAATGGCACAATTCTAATCTCATTTCACCCAGCTATTTGAGGGAACTTGTTAAATACATAAATTTTAGCTATTCTACTTTTTAATATCTATGTAGATTGAACCACAGCAGGTTGATTGACGCTTAACAAACACGAGTACATCAACGTCAAAGCTCACGAGATCTCCACAGTCCATCTCTCTGACGGTGGAGATCAAACCACAACAGGTTGATTGACACTTAACACACACGTGTACATCAACGTCAAAGCTCACAAGATCTCCACCGTCCATCTCTCTGACGCTTGTCAGCCACAGAAGGGTTTAGAAAACTTCTTTCGGCGTAATAATGGGGTCCCTGTTATAGATAAATTTTAGCTCAGATAATACAAAAAGGGGTAAATTTGAGGATACTTGTTAAATACATAAATAATGGTTGTGGAGATCATTTTTTCAGTATATCTAGATACCTTTTGAGCCCAGACAAAATGAAAAAATTGGGATACTATCTTGCATGAAATTTAGCAGAATGGCACGATTCTAATCACATTCCAGCCAGCTATTAGAAATGGGATATCTCTTTATGTGTAGGATGAGGCAAAAAAACAGCACATGTTGATAACAAATAGGTTCCCATAATGTTGCATGAAATTTGGCAGAATGATACAATTGTAATATCAAAAGAGATAATCTTCTTCTACCTGAAACAGATCAATTAATATAAAAGGGGAATTTCAGGTTTTGTATAATTGCATTCCTAGTGGATTTCATATATTCCATAATGAGCTTTGCTGAGCATGTTTGCAGGAAATGGACAATCCATACTAGTGGAGGTATCCACTCCCATTGTTAAATGTTGTATAGAAACATGTACCATACATTTTATGTGAGTTTGTTTTAATTTATTTGTGGAAAGGGTATATATGAGTAATTCTAGGACAAAAATGTCTGAAATCTAGCTCTAATATGTATCATCGATTAACAGTTCTCCACATTGATCACCCAAACATATCCCAAATAGGTTTTTCATGGAGGAAGTAGCCTGCCACATTACAACCAGAGTGTCAAGTTAAGTTAAGATGCGATTATGTTTTATAATTTTCCAATCGAAATTGATGATCTCACTAAGCAGAAATTTAAGCAATGCACAAATTGCTTCATAAAGATGTTAAATATCATTTTAATTTGGTACCTTGAGATAGACTTAAAGGAAAAGACAGGAAATAGAGAGCTGGGAGGAACTTTTAATGAAAATATCATAAACTTACGGAAACTCTTAGATACAATAGGTTGCGGCTCCAAATGATATTGGAAACTGGAGGAATGCTAATTTCATCCCCCAAAATAGTAGAAATTCCTATAAACCGGATAAAATTTGTAGGAAGTTTCTGAGATGGGAATATGTTGTTGAAACCTGGAAATGGTATTTCATCCCATTGGAAAGGTGCACAGATACAAAGGATTAATGATCGAATTAGTCCCATGCAGAATCCTACTACTTCTACTTTCACTGCATAGGCAGTCCCATGGAAATTTTGTAGTGGAGATATATAAAATATCGATATTTGTGCGGAAAACTAGAGCAGATGAATTTATAGTATGTCTAAGTAAATTAAAAAAAAGGGTAAAACTTAGGATTTATTGCTGTATCCATAATCGGGTGTGTGTGCAGATAATTAATTTAGCACGCAAATTGTGATTAAATTGGATAATATTTGAGGGTACTTGCTAAATACAAAATTGGCTGTCTGTGCAGATATTTTTTTAGCTCGGGCAATGAGAAGAAATAGGTGAAACAACATTGAAGGTAATCGCTATCTACATAGTTGGGTGCCTGTGCAGATAAATGTTTAGTATGTCTGGCTAAATTTCAGCTCAGACAATGTTAGAAAGGGGTTAAATTTGGCATTAATTGTTGTATCCATAACTGTTTGTTGTAATTGCAGGTGTCTTTGCAAAATGTGAAAGCATACAAGAGGCACGTCAACTGTTTGACAAAATGCCCGCAACAAATTTGGTCTCACTGACTGCAATGATTGCAGGAGATGCACAAAATCATACTCGAAATACAGTTGCTTGTGGGTTTGGCAGGCAGAAGATTATAAAAACTAAATGATTTGAAAAACAAACTGCCAACAAGAAAATGAATCTCCCAAATAACAAATATACAGAGGACAAACGGCGAATATGATACCTGCAATCTTCCACGAGGGCTGTCTCTGTTCCCCGCTGTTTAAAGTCTCATCCTAGCCAAAGTTTGAGGACATCACCATTAAATGTGAACTGTACTGAAGTTATTTTGTGGAACACTAGACTACAGTACATAATCAACCGAATGGTCATCCGCCGCCACGAAGATACCACCGCCATCAATCCACACTTGCAGGCTCGCAGTATAAACACCTATAGAAAAATAAAAGAATGAGACAGGTAATATTTTTTTTTCAAAGTAATCAATTTCATTATGTTAACAAATATTATTGATTTTAAATGCATAATAACAATGTGTAAATACAAAAAAATCTCAAACTTCATCCGTCCAGTAAAATAAGATTTTCTTAATTTTCTTAATTGTAGTAAGAATGATGTAAGAGAACATAAGAACAGAACAGAAGACTAGTGGATTGGATGTTTGAGAAGATTTTTTCAAAACAAACAATGTTATGATGTTGACAGTTAGTGACTGAAGTGCATGATAAAATATCAATTTCTTCTACCCAATAAAATTACACAACAAGATTAGCCAACGAAGTTGTTTAGGATGAGTGCTCAATTTCAATTTCTATGGGGTATTGGCTGAGAGGTAAAGTCTGGGTATTTATTAAGAGGAGGTCCAAGTTCAAACCTCGTTGGCATGTCTGTTCGTGAAGAGTAATCTGACCGGAATCTCTGTGTGCTGTCAAAATAGTTCAACCAACTTCTTTAAGTGTGCGTCAGCTGTAGGAAGGCGGTCACTTCCTCAGACCAGGCTAAAGTTTACTCATACTTAAAAAAACAGAGCTTAAAAACGTAAAATATATTGATTCCTTATAATTAAAAAAATAAAAATTCTATGGATATCTCTTGCTACTCTCTCATCCTATTCTACTTTCTATGGAGATCGAACCAGAGCAGGTTAAGGCCTCATCGTCTACCCCCTGGCCCTCCTGGTTGGCCAATTCTGGGAAATCTCCTTCAGCTTGGGAGAAGACCCCACGAATCTCTGCAATATGGCCCTCTCATGACACTCCGTCTGGGCATGAAAACAACAGTGGTGGCCTCCTCTCCTGCCATGGCAAAGCACATCCTCAAAACCCACGACCACGTCTTTGCCGGGAGGTCGGTTGTAGACGCAGCCAAGGTACATTCCTATCACATGTTCTCCATAATTTGGGGTAAATATGGACCTCAGTGGCGGCATCTCAGACGTAGTTCAGCCGTTGAGCTTTTCAGCCCCAAAAGAATAGAAGCTCTGCAGCTTCTCAGACGAGACCATGTATTTCGCACCATCCTGATCCGACTGATTTTTGAGGACAGGGAAAAGTCTGTAAATATTGGGCACATGGCGTTTTACACCTCATTGAATCTGTTGGGCAACATAATCTTCAGCACCACCCTGTTCGATCCACATAATCCGGCTTCTTTGGGTTTCAAAGACGCCATCTGGAAATTGAGTAAGCTTGGGGAACACCCAATTCGGTGGACTTTTTTCGTTTCTTGGGTTCCTGGATCCTCAGGGATTACGCTGTCACATGGCCAAACATTTGAAGGGGATGCATGATCTTTGCGATTTGTTCATACAGGAAAGGCTCGCCGCCAAAGGCAAAAACGTTGAGCAGAATGACTCCGAGAAGGATTTTCTGGACGTGCTGCTGGATTGTAGGAGCCAAGGTTTGACTCTCGTTGCTATTAGAGTCTTGATAGCTGTGAGTATTGAAAACACAATTGAGCAGTAGATTATTTTCTGTTGTCTAAGATTTCTGATTGAGTATAATTATTATTATTTCAGGATCTATTTATTACCGGTGCTGAAACGACGGCTACCACAATCGAATGGATCATGGCATAATTCATTCGCAATCCACAGAAAATGAAGATAGTGCAACGAGAAATGGATGAAATAGTTGGTGGAAATCGAAGAGTTGAAGAATCTGATTTAGATCGTCTGAGTTATCTACACGCAGCGGTGAAAGAAATATTCCGATTGCATCCTACGGCTCCTCTGCTGCTGCCCCACAAAGCTGAGAGCGCCTGCGAGATGGAGGGATTTGTGATACCCAAAGACAGCCAGGTGATGGTGAACGTATGGGCAATGGAAAGGGACCCTGCAATCTGGAAGGATCCATTGGAATTTATTCCAGAGAGATTCTTGGAAGGCGAGAATGGGAAGATGGATTATAAGGGACAAAACTTCGAGCTGATTCCATTCGGAGCAGGGAGGAGAATATGCATGGGGCTTCCTTTGGCGAGTCGCATGGTGCATCTGGTTGTGGCTTCGTTGCTCCATTCATTCCAGTGGATGAGGTGCGAGGAGATGGACATGAGCGACGAGTTTGGAATCACATTAAAGAAGGTCATAGAGTTGAATGCAGGGTCGAATTAAGGTTTGAAGCGCCTAGGCAGTATTCGAAGAGTACGTCCCCCTCCTTCCACCCCCTGTCCGAGACCAGGCACCCATTTGTGCATGTTTTTAAAACAATTATAGCATAACTGACTTGCCTCATGATTCATCCCTGCGAACACAGTAACAAGAAAATCTCAGGTCGGCCATTAGTTCAATTTCCGTTTCGACTTTCCACGGAGTACACACATGCTCAATAATAATGTCATTATGTCAAAATATTTATTCTTGATTTTTTCTAAGAGTACTGAATTTTCAATAAAGAATCTAAATCAAGGATTTTTTTTTAAAAAGAGCATTTAAAAAATTAGAATATTGTTAAATAAAAATCCACTATTATTACTAATTGTTAAATAATAATATTAAAAAATCCACTACAGAGGAAGCGGTAGAAATTGACCTAATTCTTCTTTTTATAAATAATAAAGATCCACACTTTCTTTTTATGTATAAAATCTAAAATACTAATTTGGAATTCAACATTTTCATTAGCCATAATCAAAACAATTATACAAAGTGTGAAATTTACTAAAATGGAATATTAAAATATCACATACACTGTTTGGGATTAAATCAATAATTGTGCATAAGGGAATATCTGTTGCAAATCTAATCATTATAATTATCCAGTTGTCAAACATTAATCTCCACCAATTACCCTCTTGCAAAACTAGAAAAAATACAACTTTTAGTAGACCCTATATGCAAAATGGAAAATCTATCGATTTTCCAATACTAATAGCAAAATGCCACTTTCTAAGGAAACCTATATGCCAAATTGAAATAAAAGAAAAAATCTATAGACTATACAGAAACATTTTTAAAATATTAGAATATTTATCTCAATGAAAGATCTTTAATACTGTACTGAACACTTCTTGAATCTGGAAAATAAATACAGATTCAAAAAATTGTAGGATTTTGGATTCTATGACAAACTCTATAGCGGTAAGTGCAACTTGTTAGTAGTTACGTTGGATGTTACTTTGGTGAATGAATTGTCAATTGTGCGCAAATGACATGACTGTGCAAAGCCGCAAAGAAAATAAAAATTAGAGATTCCAATTTCCTGAAGGCTGATATTTTGAATCCTGATTTGGTGATTCCTATAGGCTACTAGTCCAAGATCGCTAAGCGGCTATGATGATATGATCTATCGACAGAGACTATCCCGATCCGTCGCTCAGTCACGTTGTCACTAATATGAAAACATCCGATCTATAGGATGTATAGAAACATCGTAGTGTTTATATATAGTTATATTAATATATTATATATATGTAAATTGAATGGGCCATCCCATCTCGCCATTGGACAATCACACTTTGGTTCAAACTGGTAAAGCCGACTTGAAGGCTGAAATTTGATTTTTTAAAAAAATTGAGCCGCCCTCCTAATTTGGCGCCCTAGGCAACTGCCTAAGTTGCCTAGGGCATGAAACGCCCGGTTGAATGCAATCCCAATGCCTCGTCAACCGCATCACATTTATTAACCGCGATTGCACGAGTTGCAAAATTCGCGGCCAGGATGTCAATCGGAAATTATTATGTTTTTTGGTGTTGTAATGGAGTCGATTGAAGCAAGTATTGAGTGCATGTTCTAATAATAACAAGGATTTAGAAGTATTTGTTATAAGTTTATGTGGGATAAAATGTAAGGGACGAAGAAATATTATTTTGGCGAATTTAATTTCAATTTTGATCATCAACAAAAAGGATTATTTGGAGACCATGTGTGTCATAGCTCAATTAAGGATAAATTTGTATCCATTTCATCGTGAAATGTGTTGGTAGAAAGTGTCAAAAGAGGCATGAGAAGAGAGAATTTGCATCCTTTGTCCGATGGGGCAATGGCATTAGAAAAATACTTTATTTTTAGTATAATGTTTATAATGACATCCATATCAAATATACAAGTGTTTTAACAAACTTGTTATAAGTATGTTCACCAAGGAGAAACAAATGTGAGATTTCATTATCAATTTGAATAACAAGCGAGCGGATATTCGAGAAAGCAAATATAGTAGGTTTTACTATCCCATAAGCTTCGATTGGCCTCGTGGATGTTAAAAGATATTTATCTATCACGATACTTCATTTAAAGGATTTCAAGTATTTTCTCTAGATTATAAAGTGGAAGATTGAAAAGTATTTGTATTAATATATAAGGAAGAAATTTCAAACAAGAATGGCTATGCTATTTAATGCCAAGTATATTTAGTGAAATTTTTTTGTGGTAACATTTCAAATGTTTTCGAAAAAGTGCATAGTATTGTGCAATGATAAGGGTGGAGAGAGGCTAAGGGTGTTCAACATGGTTGCAACTTTTAAAACGTGCCTAAAAACCAATTTCGAGTGGGTGCATTAGTGTGCCATCATTTTAACAATGCAATGAAACATGAAACAAAAGTACATGTATTGTGCATTTAGTTATAGTTTATATAAAACACGAGGAAGTAAAAGATTGAGTTATGGCAACAATGTACGATGGTAATGATAAAAATAAGTAATGGAGTATGGAAAGGTGTGAAGCATATACTAATTATATAATTTTTTGTGTAGGATCAACATGACTATGATAAAAATTCAAATGTCAAAGCACAATTTTCTGATTTAGATGTGCTTTGCAAAGAAACAAGTTTTCTCATCATGATGCAATTTTTTTCTTGCGTTATATCCCCTTATCTAAGCTTCAATATCTACAACATGGAAAATAAATTGCAACATTAATGTTAAGAACCATTCAAAAATAAACATCAACAATAACGCCTCTATTTTGAAAATATCCCACAAGTCCACACATTTTAAAAGTATAATCACACTAACAACCTCTCCATAAACGAAATTTATTGGAATAGTTTACTTTCATAGACTTTTCTATATGATATAAAATATCGAAAGGGCATTACCAAGAATAATGAAAAGGTTAAAATTGTACCAAGACAAAGCAATACCAGAAAATTATATGATGATGAAGCAATAATACATGCAATAACAAATGGTAAAGCACAAAATACTACCAGGAAAATTATGAAACTTTATTCTAAGCAAAAAAATGCTAATTTCAAATGTATAGACCATAAAATGGTGTTTTTGTTATCAAATGTATAGAATCTAGCATTAGAAAAGATGGTTCCCATATATGATCAAAGATTTGGCGATCTTGCTACATATTCATGCCAAGTAAATATTAAATAATGGCATACTTTAAAGTATTGTATGTTATGTTAATTTTTTTGGGATTGTGTTCATGAGCGCACATTAGAAGTTAATTTTTTTGGATTTTTTTGATCTAGAAGTTGTTTGTAAGGAAAGAGTTTTTGAATAGTTAAATGATCAAATTGTGAATTGGAGTCTTCTTTTAAGTTTATATAGTATTGGATAAATATGTATCTTAGTAGGTCAATGCATTTATGGCTAGATGTTAACATGTGCATGTTGTTAAAAATGAGCACCATGCTTCATTTTAGAAAACTGATTTTAAAAAAAGACTTGGAGGCTTTTAATGCGTTAATTTTGAAATTTTAGGGAGTCTTCTATTCAAAACTTGTCACATTGGCTTTCTCAAGTGTTGTTGTGCAAATGTGCAACAAGGAAATTGGAAGTTTCTAAGTACGACAACTATACCCCTGTGGTGAAAGTTTCATGTTTTATCATTCTTAGGCACCCCAGTCAAATTTTCAGGTTGTTCACCCCTATTTGATGTCAAATTGGTCCCCTAGGTGATTTAAGAAAGTTCATTCATCCCCCTAGGTGTTTTTAGGAGTTCATTTGCAAGTTACAGGCAGTTGTGGGAAGGGCTATTACCGGCCTTCCTAGAGCTGGAGGAACCTCACGGAGTGGAGAAGAAGAGCCAAAGTGAATGTGGAGGTGATCAAAAGGTTTTGGGAAATCATGGAGATGATTTAGAAATATTTTGGAAGGTCTCGGAGAATTTGGGGTAGTTTCACCAGAATTAGGGTTCACAGGCCTAGTCAGTGCACATGCCAAAACAACCACTGAGCTTCGGAAGGTGATTCCAGAAGTTCCAAATGGAGTTAGGAGTAGAAAAAACATCAATGGAAATAGGATTTTAAGCCCTACATGATGGTAAAATAAAAAATTTACAACACCTTGGTGCATAGGATTTTCAAGTAGTTTTTCTCAGGAACAAGTGGAGTCTCAAATCACAAATCCTATTTTTCAAGGATCATATGGTTGAATAAAGACATGAAACCTTCACCATTGGATTCAAAATTCCATTTCCATTCAGGACCATATAACATTTCACCAAGAAATTCCACCGGCATCTCAAGTTATCATCGCTCCAAGTTTCCCTCTCAAAGGCAGTTCAAGAGTTAGTCAATTTTCGAGAGGACATGTGTTAGCACTAGGAGCCTTGTGAAATTTCATGTCCCCAACGTCCCTGAGGTCAGGTAGACCAACCTTGAAAAAATGTTCCCAGCCCCCATGTGACCTTTGGGACCCTCATATGACCTTCGAGACTTTGACAATTCGGTTCGGTCCCAGTGCAATTTTGGAGCTCAAATCCCATGCCGTCGGATCAAGGACACATGTCAGCTCTAGGATTTCCGTGAAAACTGATGTCCCTCACGTCCCTCACAAGTCAGGGACATCAGACCTTGAAAAATGTTCCCAACCCTCTAGGAGAGATTTTTGGTCACCCATGTGACCCGCTTCCAGCCCCTCAGTGCTTTAAAGTTGATTTTTGAGCACTCATCCCCTATCGTCGAATCAAGGACACGTGTTGCCTCCGGGATTCTTTGAGGAAATTGATGTCCCTCACATACCTTTGAGGTGGGGGAAATCGGGAACAAGAAAATGTTCCTAGCCCTCTCTCCCCAAGTTTTTAAAAATTCAAAATTTAGATTTGTTTCCCTGCTTCTAACTGCTTCCACTCCCTGCACACCATACATACATTCTTCCTCTGCAACTTTCTTCCATCACTTTGCCATTGCAAAAAAATCAGACCAGATCAACCAAGGAACTGAAATACCTTTCCCATGGTGATACAAAGGTCTCAGAAGGAATTCTCATCAAGTTAAGAAGGAGAAACGAAGAAGAGAACAATAAAATCTCCATAGCCAAAAAATGGAAATTTGAACAAATCTTGCAAACCAGTGCACAAATCAATGAACCGTTTATTCCTCTATCAAAAACTACCCTTAAACTCTCCTCTCATGTGACAGAGCATCCACAATGAAGAAATCTCCTTTCCGGCTCAACAAAGAAAGAAGTGGGATTTCCCGTCAAACGCGTTATGCGAAACAAAGTAGAATGCACGTGAAGCATCGGAAGAAAAAACCCAAATCAAAAGTATAAAAAAATTTAGCAAACGGAGGAGAAAAATAGACCTGCAATTTTGAGATCCATTAATGGTTGCGCATCCAGAAGCACTACTAGGTTTAAAAATTAAAAGTTTAAAATCTCCTAGAGTTTTGAGTGGGTGGGCTTGAAATTTCAGAAAGGGGCGATATTGGGAAAAAACCCATATCAAAAACTTCGTTGCATGTCAATCCGACTTCCGAGAAATCCAAATTTCTAAAAATAGCAGTCTACTACATAGGACTGCTATTTTGGGAAAGTCATCGACAAAAGAACCTACAAAGGAGGCAGAGACATTGGAGGTGCACTACAATTGAGAACTCACCAGAACAAACATTCTTGGCACTTTCTTAAAATAGTAAGTGGGCCCATGAACACCCGCTAAAAATAGAATATCGATCTGAAGGAATGAGAAACGCAGGAGAAAGAGGAAAATAGAGTCGTAACATCCAATTGAAGTTTGGGGACTTGATTTTTCACACTTACTAAAAATATTAAGTTGTTCTTTCTGGGCTAAACATGAAGTCGAAGTAGACGGGTCGAAGCCTACACATCCCTTTGCCTATGAGTATGACGTGGAAGACAACGATGTCTTGTACATGAACTTGAATGACCAAGACTCGCTTGGCCTCCAAGGACCAAAAGAGGAATGTAATACCAGATATTTACAAGTGGCTTGTTCACTACCGCAGACACCCGGTGTCCGTACTGAGTCTTGAGTTAGTCCTAGCATACTCTTTCCACTATGAGCCGAGACACAAACCATCAAAGCCGACAAAGAATACAATGATTGTGGTCATCAGCGGAACAATTCACTCAACTTGGTGAGCATTCATGAGCTAATTTGAAGGAGTTTCACAAAGTGTGTAAGGAGTTTGAAGATTCAGAGTTTCATTGCATTTGGAGCTTTCCATCAACAAGGATCAACGGACTTCATCGGGAATGACATCTCCTCTTCTTCTTCTCTCTCTCTTTCTCTCTCCTCTTCCCCCCAACTTTCTCTCACTTTCCAATATTCTAATTTCATGTTGGGGTTTACACTTTTTGATATGCCTTTAAGTCACTTAAAAGTGACTTTAGAAACATAATGTAAATTAAGTCACCTTGATTTTATAAAAGGGACTTAAATATTTTGTAGGAACACAAATAGTTTAAAGTTAGAAATAAGGCATATGGAGGGTCATGAGGAAGATGATAAGTCACCTATTGTTCTATAAATTATAACACCATTCCCATTTCAAAGGGTTGGTGATTGATCTTGTAAACTCAAGAGTGCATTGTACCTAGAGAAAACAAAGGAGATAGCCATTTTCTTCCTTTCCCCCACTCTCTATTTTTCCTCCACTCTCATACTATGTACAACTTGGTTTAAGCAATCAATACAAGAAGAAGGAGTTTTGAGCCTTTTTTGACTAAGGGGTTTATTGATACTTTGTAATCATAAAATCCATTTAGTCTTGTTGCTATGTGTAGAGTTGTTTCCTCTTAATTTCAATGCATGTGATAAAAATTCTAATTGATGTCTGCGGCAGAATATGATTTTCTACTGCAACATTAATTCTCCTATCTAATTTCTCAATCCCATTTCCCTCTATACAAACAAAGTCCTCTCTTGCAGTGTATCGCAAGCTTTACCGCAGGTCGGTGGAATGCCCCTGTTGGATCCTTGGTCGAAAGGCCACCAAAGAAATCCACATTTTATCACGCATGCATATACGACAGCTGAACCGGTTAAGTAGAGGGACTTAGATTCCGAGAGCAATAACAAGAAATCCACAAGTTTTTCCACCCAAAATTTTTCTTGCCAACATCAAGCTAGCTCGGGGTTCACGTAATTTGAAAGATGAGAAAATTTGATCAAATCTATGTGTTTTGGCACGAGGACATGTTATTGACATTAAAATGGGTCATCTCCTTAAGGATCCAAGCTATAAAATTTAACCATTTCATAAGGAAGACACTTGACGGTCGTTGGTCACTTGGTTAACAATATTTTACTTGGGATTAATCCCATATGCACCATGAGGAGGATTGAGTCCAAATTTATGTACAAAATGGATGCTTTGATTAAGTGGAGCTAGGGTTCCACAAGTCACATTTTCTTGAGCTCAAACCAAGTTGAGTTAGGTGTGTTAAGACCAAGTGGCGAGCTCATTCACGAGTTGGTCGAGTCGCTCCGAGTGAGACCAAGTCGACATAAGTTTGAACGAAGGAACAAAATCCCAAAATCATGGATTACCATGATTGGTCCACATGGACCAATCACTACAATATGTGGTCTCGGGGTTTTAGGACCAAGTGGAGTGGCTAAGTGAAGTCTCGGGAAGCGAAATAGAAATAGTCTTGATAGCTACATGGTAACATGAGGCTTTGAGAGCTCAAGAATAGAGAAATAATGTGATTAGTCCATGTGAACCAATCACGAGTCACCAGTGATCTTGAGACTCTGAAATAGTACCAAAGTGACCCTAGAAGACCCGAGATCCCGAGTGACATGTGATTGGTCCATATGGACCAATCACGGGTCACTTAAGCTCTTGAGAAGTTGAGAACCCATGGGGTATAGGTAAAACTCATGACCTTGTGACCTAAGAGACCTTGAGATGAATCAAATAGTGACACATGGCTACACCATGGGTGGGAAATAGGAATGGCATCATCGGTGAGGATGCAAGACATGAAAAAATTTCTCAAGGTTAAATTTGACGACCTTGTGGCTATCAACTATGTAAAATGGCTCGAGATTTTCAATTGTTCATGACTTTTGATCTAGGTCACCAAATCAAGGAAAACTTGTTTTTTAGAAATCTCTTGAAGAGAACTATATATTTGATGTGGTTGAAGTTATTATAAAGTGTTTTTGAGCCCAAAACATGATAAAAATGTCAATTTCTATTTTTGGATCTAAACATGGTGGCCAAAGTAGAGATTTGGTTTTTTCTTATATCTTTGTAGACACTAAATCATGCATTTTGGGTATTTATCTAGTCTTGATTACATACTACTATTCATATGATTCATAAACAATAAAAGTACTAATAGATCACTATTTTTAGCTACCTTTTCTTGCTCGTTTGTTCTCTTTTGGTATTACACTTCTTCTAGCCCGGTCTATATTTTAATACTTCACCATTTCTCACGGACACCAACACCCAACTAGGATGCCGGTGCCCTCGTCCCCTACGGGTGCCCAAGATCTCTTTGTACTTTACTCACATATTTTGGGTCCTTTCTAGTTGTTTGGGCATCTTATTTTCTTACTAGTCGGCCTTTTAGTGATTAATTATGAAATTCAACCAAGGGAATCATATAAATATAAAGTTATGTGATCATAATAAAGGACCAAACACTAAGCATTAACTATCACCACCTAAGGTTGCATCCAAAGGCATTATCAAGAGCATTCAAACATCCATCTAGCATCCACATAAGGGCAAGGGACTACATTATTCGTATACACTTCATAGGAGGGGAAGTTCATTCTTTCATGCACACATCTATTTACATCTTTTACATCTAGCTACTTGCTCGCTATCAAGTGTGACACACACAAGAGCCACCTAGGGCACAATCTCTTCACACACACACACACACACACGAGAACTACATTGGGTTTGAGATGTAGTACAATGCTCGATCATAAGTTCACTTATTTGACAGCCAAGGACAATCTGACCCCTCATTTGTATTATTTTCTTTTTGGGATTTGATGCACTTTTAAGGGTTTTACAAGTCAATTATTCATTTTAGATTATAGGATACATCAACAAACTTTATGCTACATACAAGAAATAGGAAGTGAAGGACAATTAATATCTCGCGACCCTTCGAAGGAGGTTTTATGAGGTTTTGAGAAGTCACGGGCACCCAGAGCAAGTCTGCAACGCTCATTGGTGCCCCGACCCATTCTAGGCACCCCAGTCTAGGAAGATCTTGCAGTCACACATTTTCCGAGGTTCGGTGTGACACTTATCTCCTTCTATTTATCAATTTGAGTCACTTCAGAAACAATCTAGGTTTATTTATGAATCAAATAAATTCTCTTATCTCCTCTTTGCAACTAGGGTTTCATACTTGTTAGCTTATTTTGCTTGGGTCAATTTATGTATTTCATTGCATATATTTAGCGTTGTTACATAATTAGTATTAGGCATCTATTTATTTTAATATTTTCTTAATCATTTGGTGAACCTAATGTGAATCGAACACACAAACTTTTGAAATCTCGTTTCCTATGCCTTTCGGTCGTGTTTTAATTTGCAACGATTCCTTTCTCGTCTATTCACAAAATCTTACATGCGGGTATACACATGGTTTTCCACTACCTCCTTTCACTGATGAAGAATACACAATGGGCATGTACAACCTTCACTATAATGGCTCTTTACGTGATCAACCAGATACTATTTCTTACCAAGTCTCTGATGCTTCTCCATTTGGCTTTGACCATGACAATGATGACCTCCTAGATGATATTACATGATATTTTTCATACTCATACACTTAGGGGGCATCATGCTTACTTTTCCCCTCCTTCTAACATTCACATGTGTCTCACACTTCATGTCTAGTCTCTCACATGAATCATACACATCTTGATACACTCTTGTATTGTCATTACCTAATGACACACTCTCATGCTTTAGTTCACACTTGATTGTTGAGGGCATATTATACACATGAACCTCACACATTACACACTTTACACATCGCACATTCATCACATATTTTCTCATATCCTCTATTACAAAACATACACACTACACATTTCACACTCAGTACATTCATGACATATCTTTCTTGCATATACTCTTATACGTTGTGCTCATTATGTTGGTGTCGAATCGCAAAGCACTTCGAATGTCCTGCAACACGATGGGTTGAAACTCTCAGTAAGATTGCATAACATGGAGATTTTCCCAAGTGTGGGACCTTGCAAAATCGGGAAAGCTCTTCGGATGAAGGCCGGTTCCTATTCCTCTGTTCAGATGCACACGTAGAAGATGCAGAGGGTTTACTAAAAACCTAATCTAACTTGCCAAGGAGACAGGGGTAAGAAAATGCGTAAAATAAAACCTAAACTACAAAGGTGATGCACCGAGGAATGAAGAACACCTGTCTTGCCAATAAACACAGACCATTAAAATGCAATGCAAGATCATACACAGATAGCCAGATTCACAGTGAAAGATCAGGGGAATGCAAATGAATACAGAGAGGGTTGAGAATCATCCATCAGACATGCATTAATTTTCTCCAAAGATTGATACAACACACTGCAAAATGCCAAGAGGCAAGGTTGCATTACAGTTTCAAATGGGAGGTTTTAACTCCACAAGTTCACCTGCCAAAGAGAAGAAGGGAGGGGCAAAACAGAAATGTCCAACCTTTAGAAAGAAGCCCCTCCTTACAATTTATAGGAAGAATGAGAGAGAAAAGAGAGAGGAATTCCAAAACTACCCCAACCACCTCTAGATTGCACTTAACTATCTCATTATGGTGGTAGGTGAGAACCCCAGCGAACCCAAAAGTGGCGAACTGTATTTTGAATTTTTAAGAATTTGTTCTCACCCAATTAAATATATCCAATTTTAGTTGGACAAAGGACTCGTAAGCTTTCCGAAAAGTCCAACCTTGCATGAATCCAAGCTCCCGGTCAAAAGTTATGGCCATCGAATATCTCGCGCTGTGGTCTCTGCTTCTCGGCGCTCAAAATGCTACGCCTCACGAAGGTGCGCCAAGGGCGCATTCATGTGTGAGTCGTCATCCTCTTCCATGCACCAAGGGTGCACCATTTCCTCTATCGACACTCTTCTGTGTCATGCGCCCATTCTGTGCGCCTTGGGCGCACCATTTCCTTTGTCAACACTCCATGTCGTGTGCCCATTCTGTGTGCCTTGGGCGCACCATTTCCTCTGTCGACACTCCATGTCGTGTGCCCATTCTCTGTGCGCCTTGGGTGCACCATTTCCTCACAATCAATGATCTGTGTTATGCGCCCATTCGTGTGCCTGGGATGTGAGCTTATTTGATTTCTCCATTCTCCTGCTTGTCTATATCTACCCGGGGGGGAAAAGATATATACAACAATTTGGCGACTCAACGGGATCACCTGCCTACTAGGTAGAAGATCGGTGGCCTTTTAGCAATCCATTGGGCATGGAGTCATAAGCAATAACTTGAAACCAACCTGATATCTGATCCCGATCCTGATATTGCTACTCCTTCGAGAGAGCACGTTGAGCGCAGAAAACCAACCTAGGAGCAACAAAACTTGCGCCGGAGCACTTAGGGAAACAGAAACCTAACTACAACAAGACAATGTGCATACGCACTTAGAGGAATTGAAATCTAGGCTAATATTTACAAGGGTAAACCTTTTCCTTTTAGTAGCAATGTTTAAGATGGATTCCGTTAACCGGAATCGGGAGTTCTTCTCCATCCAATGTAGACAATTGGAAGGCATTACTACTTTTACATCCCGTGACCATGTAGGGGCCACTCCAAATGGCATCAAACTTGGAATGCCTTCCTGGTTTTGCCCGATCTGCATCCCATTTCAGAACTAGGTCCCCCTCCTGGAAGGTCCTTGCTCTTGCTTTCTTATCAAACCATTTTTACTAAGGCCTGATCTTTCTCAATTGTTTGAACTGCATGTTCTCTAATTTCTTCCAATTCCATCAACTCTGCATACCTAGCCTCCATTGGTTCGAACTCAGCCAACTCCAACTGCTTCATGAACTCCAATGTAGGCAGTTCTAATGATATAGGCAATACTGCCTCTTTTCCATAGACCAACTTGTAAGGGGAATTACTGTAGACCTCTTTGGTGTTATTCTCGTCACCCATAATGCTGATTTTAGCTTGGTATGCCATGTTCTTTGATTTTCATCTCGAGTCCTCCTGATGATTTTTAGCAAATTTTTGTTCGTGGACTCTGCCTGTCCATTACCCTGCGGGTAATAATTTGAAGAGGTGCTCAAATAGATTCCATTCTTGACAGCCCATTCTCTGTAATCTTGGATCCTATAAATGCCAATGCATTATGCGATATGATAGTGGTGACACACCAAACCAGTCACTATTCCTTCATAAAAGTCTAGTATGTTAGACTCATTTGCTTCTTTGAGCGCTCAATGCTTGCTTGGTCCACTTGGTGAAATAGTCATTCTTTGTGAGAATCCACTTGTGGCCTTCGCTCGAGTTTGGGTTGATGACCCCGACGAAGTCCAATCCCATTGCATAAATGGTTGGTCAACCGAGAATTGGGTGCGATGGAAGTCTTTGCTAGTCTTTCTTTCGTGAAGAGTGCACATTTCTTGCACTTTCTTATCCATGTATAGCAGTCACTGAAGATTGTCGGCCAATAATACCCTGCCTTCATTATCTTGAGAGTTGTTACTCATGGAGCAAAATGTCCTCCAGAATCTCCATCGTGAAAATCTCGTAACACCCTCTCAATTTGACCTGTCCCAATGCACCTCAATAGAACTCCATTGATGTCTTTCTTAAACAAAATACCATCGACAAGCACATATGGAATGGCTTGTAATCTGAAGTATCTCCTCTTTGCTTTGCTCATTTCGGGGGCATAGGCTGTCGTAGGAAGTGTATCATATTCTGAGTCCAACAAGGGGTAGGCACATCATCATTTTCTTGTTCTTGATCATCCTGTAGTACCAAGGCAGTCTCTTTTTCATCACCTGCTTCAACTTGTTGACTCAAGGCTAGCTGCTCACATAGTCCCTTCCCACATACTAGTTTGGTGACCTTGATCTTGATGTCATATTCCATGACACGAGTTATCCATCCTGCACGTTTCTCATTCAGATCCTTGTTTAGAAGGAAGTCCCTGACTCCCGCATGAGAGACCAATAATTGGATCTTGTTGTTTGAGACTAGGTGCTTGAATTTCTTTAAGCTCCTGATTACTGCAAGGACATGCTTTTCAATGAAAGAGTACCTAGTTTCGTATTCCTCCAAGCCTTGACTGAAGAAAGCAACTGGTTGTTCTAATCCTCCTTTGTTTTGTTGTACCAGGATTGCAGAAATCGTGTCCCCACCACCAAAGGCATATAGCACGAAGTCCTTGGAGAAGTCTGGATTGACGAGAGTCGGAGCTTGGGATATAGCTTCTTTTATTGCCTCAAAACTTGCCTTGCCTTCAGATGTCCACTTAAATGCCATGCTCTTCTTTAACATTAGCGTTATTGGTTTTACGAGAGATGCAAAGTTTGGAACAAATCTACGGACAAAATTGATCCTTCCCAAGAAGCTTTGAAGAGCCTTCTTGTGACTTGGCAATGGCAATGCTCGAATTGCTTCAACTCTTTCTGGGTCAATCATCAAACCCTCCTTTGAAACAATATGGCCTAGAAGTTTTCCTCGTGAGTCAAAAATATGCATTTTTGGGATTCAAAGATACCCCAAATCTTCTACACCTCTGAAATACTTTCCTCAAATGACAGAGGTGATCCGCTGCATTTTTTGAGAATACAGTGATGTCATCAAGATATATCAAAACTATTTTATTGATCAACCCCTTAAATGCCATATCCATTGCCCTTTGGAAGGTGGCTCCAACATTTGATAGCCCAAATGGCATTTTTTTGTAGGCATAGGTCCCCCATTTGGTGGTGAAAGTCATCTTGAATTGGTCATCTTCTTTCACCATTACCTGATTGTACCCTGAGTAGCCATCTAGGAGAGAGAATCTCTCTGAACCGGATACTACTTGCAATATTTGTTCCATTGAAGGAAGTGGGTAATGATCTTTGAGAGATGCTCTGTTTAGGTCTTGGAAATCCACACACAACCTAATTTCTCCACTCTTCTTCCTGACCGGAACCAAGTTTGCAACCTAGCTTGAGTGCTTGATCGGGAATATAATGCTTGCCTCTATTAGCTTATTTAGTTCTTTCTTCATTAGAGGCTCAATGTGAGGGTTGACCGGTCTCTGTTTTTGCCTGACGGGCTTAGCATCTGGATCCAATTCGATGGTATGTTGTGCCAAATTTGGATCGAATCCTCTTAAGTCTTCATAGCTCCAAGTGAAGACATCTGGAAATTCTTGGCAAAGTTGTATGAAATCTGATTTCTCCTGTTCGGTGGCCACTTTGCCAATTTGAAGTGTTTTGCCTTCCCAATCGGAATTGGCTCGAATCTTCTCTCTTGACTGTATGTTTGCCTTTTCCTTACGGCGGGTCGTTAGGGTTGAAGATAGACTCAATGTTACCAAACCCTTAGGAAGCTTGTTTTTCCATGCATTTGTACTACTTGATCCCCATCTCTTTGCTCTAATCTCATCCGATTCCTAGCTGAAAATTCAACCTCTTCTTATAAGAAATTGACGATCTGGTTGATCGTTCTCAAACACTGCTAGCTTGTGTTATTATTTGGGCTGCTTTGGCCTCACAATCACATGGATATGTGGTGTGTTTTCCCCTTCGATGTTGTCAACCACATCAAACGTTGCTCCAACTGCTGCGAGCCTATCTGCGACTTCATTTTTCTTCCTGGGTATGGACACAATGTTGAAAGCTTCGAAATCCTCAATGAGGTCCCATACCCTATTCTTGTAGCTCCTCAGCAAGTCGTTCTTTGTAGCATGTTGTCCCCTAACTTGGTTGACAATCAACTCACTATCTCCAAACACCTGCAAGTTCTTTATGCCCCTTTTCTGGTCTTGATGAATTCCATGAATCAATGCTTCGTATTCAGCTGTGTTGTTTGAATAGGAAAACTGGAAACGAAAAGCTGAAAAATATTTGATGTCTTGTGGTGAAATCAACATTGCACCACCTCCAGCACCTTGTTTGCTTCTTGAACCATCGGAAAATAATTTCCAAACTTTGTTTTCATCCTTTTGTTCAGGCTAAATGATGTCGGGGATGGATGAATTTTCTTCGTGTATACAATACACGCCCAATTCAGATTCTTCAATTTCCTTGTATGGGTCAAATTCATGACTCTTGTTTTGCCCATTCATCCAAAGTTAAATCAGAATTCCCTCGACCTTAGTACCTGATTCTAGATCACTTGAACACTCCTCCGATCAAAAGCCGAGCAATTTGCATTGATGGGATTTGGTACATGAGGCTCAATATGGAAATTAGCAATTGGTTCTAACTCGATTGTTGCTTTGGCTCCATACCTTATCCTAAAAATCATGTGTGACCAATCTGCAAATAAATATCCACTGATTTTTGCAGTGAAGTCTCTTGATAGACACAACGCAAAGAGTGGCGGAAGGTCAATCACGAGACACATCTTAGAAGCGTAACATTAGGACGGGAATGTAGTGTTAGGCTTAACCCCTTGATGACTCCAACGGTTCCTCTTTGCCGTTCCATCTAGTTGTACTACTCCTTTCAAAGCGGCTCATATTTCAAACCCCGGTTGATCCGCTATTTGCTTGGCATCAACGAACTACTTGCCCTTAAGAATCTATCATGCGATTGTGTACCAAGTGGTTTCCAACAATCAATGAAACATAGAATGGTGGAGGCTTTAAATTTTTTTCTTATCGGCCCCCATCATGTTGCTTGTTGCATTAGTGAGAACTTTCTCATGCCCCCTGGTTTGATACATTTGTGGCAGACCAATTAGCCATTGCAGCTTGCAATAAATCTCGTTGCCCTGGGATCGCCAGTGATTCCCACATGGAAATGTTCACATGTGTCTTCTTCATTTGATCGATGATGTTGAAGGGGGATGAATTGTCCTTTTGCTTTGTCCCTTACTTGGTGCAAAATTTTCTGGAGCTTGAGCATGTGCGTGTGTTGCTACAACAGGGACCTTGGGTTGATTTTGCACATTTGGAGCTGCGTTTGGTCTACTGACCCCTTGTTGTGTAAGAGTGGGTTGAGAAACAACTTGATTACACGGTTGTCCCTCTCCTATATTTCTCTTCTTTGACCGTGTGTTGGTAGCCACGCCTTGAAAAGGTTGTTGGTTAACTCCACAGAAGTCTTCCGTTTGCCAATTTGCCAATGTGGTTTCTGTTGGAGGTCCTTCTAGTTGCGTTTGTTCTTTGTTGATTCTCCTCTGGCTTGGTTCTTGAGCAACACCAATGGTTTGCACCATCAAGGCCGATTTAGTGCACCATTGAAACATCTTTGGTGATTGTGAGGTAGATTGCAAGGGTAACACCAGTCGTACTCCTGTGCCATGTTATTTTGTGTCGGGACCAAAGCTCTTGAGGACGTCGTTGCATTTGGATCATACGGTCGAAATGGCCTGGCAGCTTGAGGTTGTCCTTGGTTTTGGTTTTGATTTGCAGCCTGAGGTGGTGGTCTATTTTGTTGGTATGGGGGCCTAACTTGAGTGCTTGTGCTTGAGGGTGATATGGTCTAGCACTTTGAGCTTGCTTTGTCTTTTGATAGTTCTAGCTCATTTCCAAGGTTCTGTAGCTGTTTCATAACCTCCTGCAATTCCTTTGAAGTATTTGAAGAAGTCGACGCCTCATTATTGCTTTGATTCCTAGGAGTTGGAATGGGATTCAACTCTAGTGCTTGACTAGTTGTAGGAATTCCCATATCTGGATAGAGAGGCATTGGTGGCCTTGGTGCAAGCTTGCAGCTTGGATCAAACAGTTCTCTGCTCTGATAGCTATGTTGTAGGCCCCTGGCAGCGTTGTTCCTCCCATTGATTGGATCATCATGGCTATGTATGAATTTATAGCCTTTAAGAAATAAAGGAATTCTCCTTCGGCGGTTGGTCTAACAGCTATTGGGATCTGTCCATGTCCGTTGGAATCGAAGTTGAAATCTGCCATTTGTTCGTTAGGATCCCTTTTGATTGTTGTCATTTGTTCGATAAAGATAAATTGTCGGCCCTCTCCCGAATTGGCTACAAAAAAGCGAGAACAAAGTTGGTTCCGATTCTGTAATAGACCTGCTTTGTAAGGCTCCTAAACCATTGTAAGGCGTTGCCTTTGAAAGATGAAGCCAATGACTTGATTGCAACATCCATTTCATTTATTTCGTGGATTGCACATGCATTAGCAATATCTGGATGTGATCGATAGGAGTAGTATGATTTTCTCCTGTAAAATAGGGTATATTCTTTAGTGCTGCAACTAGAATTTGATTCTGAGCATTTAGGGCAAGTGGACTACTACCCGTGAAATTGACAAAAGGATTCGGTGGTAGATGTGCCATTATGATTGGCCTAAGAACCCTGGTTGATGCGAGAAAAGGTCTACCAGGTGGAGGTGTAGACAAAGTCCTGTTAGGTGGAGATGGTGATCTTTGTGGTCTTCTTCCTCTCCTTCCTCTGCCTGGTGAAAGTTGCAAGTGGAAAAATAGCCCCTCTTCTCGAGTATGAGACCTGGTTCGAATTCTTCTCATGTGCAGGAAACTCGTGTCTTCTTACACCACTGAACTCTATCCCCTTCGGAGTCGCCAGATGTGTTAGAAAAAATGAGCCTCAAAAGGCAGACTTCTGCCAAGTTACACACCAAACCTGACAATATTTAAAAATAGAATTTTGAAAGACCTGTATTTTTTGATATTTTAGAGTTTGGAATTTGATTTGGAATGATAGTCCCGAAAATCCAAAAATGCCAGACTTCCGAAAACCCGAAATCGAAAATCAAAAAACCATGAAATTTTGAAAGTCAAAATCTCAAAAATCTAAGAATACCCTTTTGAAGATTATCCCCCGATCTATCAACTGGTGAAATTTTGACTTGTTTTGAGCAAGTTAAGTCCTTGAAAATTGATTTCAAAGTTCGGCTGGAAGGTGAAAAAGCTGGCCCCTGTAAAACTGTAATTTTTAAGGCCGAATTTCATGAAAAATCCTTCAACTCTTATGGAATGACCTCTTGGTCCCCTTTGGGTGTGCCAAAGCTGTTGGTGTCAAATCACAGCACCCCTAAATGTCTACAACACCACGATGGGTTGAAACTCTCAGTACGATTGCATAACATGGAGCTTTTCCCAGTGTGGGACCTTGTGAAATCGGAAAAGCTCTCCGGATGAAGGCGGTTCCTATTCCTCTGTTCGGATGCACACGTAGAAGATGCGAGAGGGTTTACTAAAAACCTAATCTAACTTGCCAAGGAGACAGGGGGAAGAAAATGCGTAAAATAAAACCTAAACTACAAAGGTGATGCAGGAATGAAGAACACCTATCTTGCCAATAAACACAGACCATTAAAATGCAATGCAAGATCATACACAAATAGCGATTCACGGTGAAAGATCGGGGGAATGCAAATGAATATAGAGAGGGTTGAGAATCATCCACGAGACATGCATTAATTTTCTCCAAATATTGATACAAACCTGCTGCAAAATGCCAGAGAGGCAAGGTTGCATTACGGTTTCAAATGGGAGGTTTAACTCCACAAGTTCACTGCCAAAGAGAAGAAGGGAGGAGAAAACAGAAATGTCCAACCTCTAGAAAGAAGCCCCTCCTTACAATTTATAGGAAGAATGAGAGAGAAAAAGAGAGGAATTCAAAACTACCCCAACCACCTCTAGATGCACTTAACTATCTCATTATGGTGGTAGGTGAGAACCCATGCAAACCCAAAAGTGGCGAACTTTATTTCAGATTTTTAAGAATTTTTTCTCACCCAATTAAAGATATCCAGTCGTAGTTGGATAGAGGACCTCGTAAACTTTCGAAAAGTCCAACCTTGCATGAATCGAGCTCCCAGTCAAAAGTTATGGCCATCTGAATATCTGCGCCAGGGTCTGCTTCCTGTCAGCGCTCAAAATGTTGCGCCTCCTGAAGGTGTGCCAAGGGCGCATTCATGTGTATGTCATCATCCTCTTCCATGCGCCAAGGGTGCACCATTTCCTCTGTCGACACTCCGTGTCATGCACCCATTACATGCGCCTTGGGCTTTTTTCATTTCCTCTATCGGCACTCCATGTTGTGCACCCATTCTGTGTGCCTTGGGTGCACCATTTCCTCTGTCGACACTCCATGTCGTGCGCCCATTCTGTGCGCCTTGGGCACACCATTTCCTCTGTCAACACTCCGTGTTGTGCACCCATTCTGTGTGCCTTGGGATGTGAGCTTATTTGATTTCTCCATTCTCCTGCTTGTCTATATCTACCCGGGGGGGAAAAGATATATACAACAATTACCCGATGATATAATCTTGTGATATGGTTCACACTTGACTACTAAGGGAATCCTATACACATTAACCTCACACACTACACATTGCACACTTGACACATTCATTACACACTACCCTATGATGCACTCTCCTTCCACAGTTCATACTCGACTGCTAAGATTTTACATTTAAAATGAACCCTACCACACTTGCTCAATCATTCACTCACTACGATCTATATTTTGATGATCATATCTTCTTAACGCACTGTTCAAACCATTCTCCAATGATGCGCTCTTATTCTATGGTTCTTTCTCGACTACTGAGGGGGAATGTATAAATGAACCCCATCTCATGAATACTCATTCACATTCACTTGGGGGCATGCAGCTCCTATCACTCTCACTCTACATTCTATTCCATCTCACACATCCAAAGAATATTATATATCTTGGTGAGACATTGTTCTTGCTATTTTACTTATACTCGTATGTTACATCTTGCTCACTTTATTAGCTAGACAAACTATATGCAATTATATTTTTATATACACACGTGTGTTCACTTGCTTTCTAGTTGTGATTGCAAATGTTATACAAATCGATACACACAACATGGATGATTGGCACATTATCTATTACCTTGTCCCACAAAGGCTCCCGAGGGCATCATCCACTTTCGTACACACTAAAAATGATATTATTTTGATTTATACCACTTCCTATTCATACTACAACACTACATTTTATGGTATGTTACATGTTATGACATACATTTTTATCTTGTTGACACACTAACAAGTGCTTCATGTGCAACGCTTGTCTTGCGGGAACTCTTTTCTACCATGGTTGTCTATTACTCTTTTCTTGTCACTATTTTCCCTTGCTTGTCATAATTTTCCATTATTTTTGGGATTTGACCTATGTTTTATTTTTTTTCTACGATTGCGTGTATGATTTTTGCCACATCAAGACCTTGCATGTCTTGCAACATCGTGAGTGATGTCCCATATTTGAAATACACTTTTGCGGTCTACTATTACTTCGTATACATTGTCTTCTTGTGTGTTTATATCTTATCTTCTAAATGCGTGTTTATCTTGTTTGCACTAAAACTTGTTTCCTATCCACTTTGTTTTGTGTGCCTTGGTTTCTACCAAGCACACTCCTTCCCGCAAGGCATAAATTTCAACAGAATGATCGGTCTTCCTTTGGGCCACATACTCCTCAACGATGTCACATGCACCCCAAATGAGGGGGAATCCATTGGGTGAATAAATCACCCCACACATCGATTTATAGTCACAATTTAGTATTATTGTTCAACAAACATTGAGTCTCAGAAATGGCCAAGAACATGACTTGGGTCTTGACAACACATACACCAATGCCCAAACCAAGACAATAGCGCTTGGGCACACTTGACCCTTCACGGATGCCTATGAGTAGGGGAATTTACACAACATTTTTAGTTCAACACAGATTTTCAGCAGTTTACACAATGGATTTTACAGGACACACAGTCCTTCAACACTCAACATGCATGCACTACACCTTTTATACTTTCGTGTTGGATTGGAATTATTCAAAAGGGATCCGATTTTTACACACCATATGTAGTGGTGTTCACACTTCAGAAAAGTTAAAGGTTGGAGGATGAATTTTTTTTATCCCTACACTTCTTCTATTCTTAGTGTGAGATCGATAAAAAATCTCATATTCACTGCGGTTGGCGTGAGATCACCCAAAAAAATTTTTCTTATAAAACACCTTCATGATCCTTTCTATATATTTTTCTCATCATAGAACAAGTGTACATGTTCCTTTACACATATTTTCACACTTTCTTACATAATTTTTACTTGTTTTGATCAATTTTTCATATACACATATTTGACTACTTGTTCATTCTTCTCTTTTGTAGGTCCATCCTTATGGGAAGTGATAGTCACATCATCACACATCAACAACACAATCAAGTGATATCAACGGGTAAAACGTGACATCTACACATATAATCTCACCCTAGGGTCATCATCATCACTTTTGCACTTCCTCTTCTTTAGTTTCCACCCTTCACTTTTTATCATTCCACACTTTTTATTTTCTCTCTCGGCATGACTTTTTGGCATCGATCTACATGGTTATCAGGTACACATATCTTATCTACTTTATGTTATCGAGAATTATCTAAACAACATAAAGTGGGGAAAATTTAGACATTAAATCATGCACTTTGGGTATTTATCTAGTGCTGATTACATACTACTATTCATATGATTCCTAAGTAAGAAAATTACTAATTGATCACTATTTTTGGCCGGAATATATGTGAACTAGTTGGGCAATCTTATATCCTCACACACACCGTATGCAATAAAGGGATCTGCGAGTCTAAAAAAAATCTCTCCTAAACTAATTGAATTGGTGTAATGGATCGTTTAGATATAATAGCTGCTCGGAGGCTCCAATCAATGTCGAAGCTCTACCGAGATCCTATCTATTGGCTATTGGATACGTGGAAAGTGACCTGTAGGTGCTTCGTGTATATTTCCAGACAAGGTCATGGAAAATGGTAGTGAGAGGTGTAGTGGATTTATAAGAAACTATGGGTGGTTTTCTGGTCTAGCCTAGAAAATATTAGCTTGATTGGCTTCTATGTTTAATGCGGAAAATTGTGTTATGATATCTGGTGGGAGTGGTGAGGATCTAAATACTAGCGTATGTAAACTGGTGTCAATATTTAACTGACTTAGCAGGCCCATTGGGTTGTGGGACCTAGGGATCACAACCATGAGTTCATGGTTGTTGTGGACCTATTATGGTCATGTGAAGAATCAATCTCTTCTTCCGACTATCCAATGGTCATAAGCCTTTTCAACTTCTATGTTTAATACCAGGAGTTGTGTGATCTTCTCATAATACCTTACGGGTGTTCTGGAAACTTGTATACGTAACCCTGTGTCTATGTCGATGAGAAGGTCTCTGCGTTTGGCTGTGGAACTAATGGATCACAACCAAATATTTGTTCTCTTTCGGGTTCTTGTATGGTCATGCGGATATCCTATCAAGGCAATCTATAGTTGGGTTGACTTGACCAGAATGTGTATGCTTTGTCGTCTTCAATATTCAATTGTCTCAATTGTTCACTAATTGCTTGTGGGTTTATTGTCATTTGAAAGACCTGAATCCTAAGCCCTTGATCTATATCCATTAATGTTGTGAAGAGATTTGGCTGAGGTACTACTGGTTTGAATACGTAATCCTGGGCTCTCTGGGTCCCGTAATTGTCATGCAAAAGATAATCAAACTTTAACTGAAATAAGTAAACTAACTATGAAATATATATCTACACTATGCTTATATTCCTTTTATTTTTGTATTTTCAATGATGTATATTTGAATGAAATTAAAAGAGAAAGCTATTCTAATATATTCAGATAATGAACAATTAATCTAATAACAAAATTAAAACAAGCAAGTTAGCCTGATATAGCTATTTACTGTGCACTTGTGAATTTATCCTAAATATTTAAATAACTAACTAATCTAATCGAAAGACCTTCAATCTTACCTCAGAAGTGAGGAATAAATCACAGCTTCTCAGAAGCTATCATTCCCCATAACTTCCCTAGTAATACTGAAAGCAAGCTTTAACTGAAATAAAATGATTTGCTACTCTATTTGATATATTGTAACTACAACTTTGATAGTTCAAACCTGGAGTTTTTAGAAAATAGTGGTAAATCTAGTTGTGTCGTGACTTGTCCCCTCAGTGTGATCTCTTTGTTCCTTCGTGTTCTCGTGAATCCAGAAAAGTGTGAATGTGATAGCATCGTCAGTAGAAGAA
Source organism: Taxus wallichiana var. yunnanensis (assembly GCA_018340775.1). Taxonomy (NCBI): domain Eukaryota; kingdom Viridiplantae; phylum Streptophyta; class Pinopsida; order Cupressales; family Taxaceae; genus Taxus; species Taxus wallichiana. Next base: position 179,468,664 of record CM031235.1, read on the forward strand.
GATACTCGAACAATGGAAGCTTTGGATATAAACCAAATAAAATGCAAGTAAGAGAGGGATAGTGCAAGTGAACAGAGCTTGACTATGTGATTCCTAGCAGGATTTATTGGGGATACAACACAAATATACCGAGAATTCTGGGATCTATTTCTTGTGACAAAACAACAACCTGACTCTAAGATTATCAAATGAACTCTAATCTAGAACTGAAACTATCTTATGCTAAGCTGATTGTGTAGGATAGCAATGGAGAAAAATGAAAGTGTGAAGATCAAATGATCTCTAAAGCGAAAAAAGAGAGGCTGAGAATTCATGAAAATCTAAACCTATTGAAACTTATGGAAGAACTTCAAAACACATTGAATAATAATTCATAGAGGAGAGGGGCCATTTGCTTGTAAACAAGCTTGGTATTTATAGCATTTGGATTTACCAGAGGGTAAGTTTGAATTGAACTCTTTATATAAACAAAGAGAAATCACTATTTACCAGGTGGCTAAAACATAAATGCAAGCAAGAGTGGTTGAGAAATGTGGATGGTGAAAATTGAATTTTTACGTTTGATGAAATGTTCGAGAACATTTTGGAAAATGCGTGCAGGACCACCACCCCTGTAGGGTGGTGATTACTGGGACCGCCGCCCATCTGGGTGGTGGTCATGGGACCGCCGCCAGAAGGGGTGGCGGTCCTGTAACTTAAAGACTAAAATGCAAGGAAAAAGGGGGAAGAGGTTAGAACAAAAACATGCAAAAGTTGGATAAGGATTTTTAGGATGCAAATGTATACTTGGTGAGATTTTCTAGATTTGAACACCTTGCGAAGAGATCTGAATCATCATTGGGGTTTTTGTAACCAATTTCGGTAGTATACAATACATACAATTTTGGGTACGTACATATTGCCCCCTCGAGAGAAGTGTTTTAGCCATGAAGAGGCATAAAATGGTGGGTCCAGTATGGTGGTCCCAAAATGGGGAGTTAGAAGCTATACCTGACACACCTGTGTGCCAAAATGTCACCATCCAAATTCCCGCTATCTGTAAAATGAAAAAGGGACTCAAGTGTAGATAGATAAAATAAATGAAAAATAAATACTAAATTAAAATGAAATGAGGACTTACCATTTTGCGAGGATAAGAACTTACCTCTTTCGGTGCACTCAACTCTGCGTAAAAACACTCAAAACAAGATTTAGAATATATATATATATATATATATATATATATATATAATGAGCTCATTTTCCTATTCATTTGTGTGTTGATTTGGTGGTTTTTGAGCTCTGGGACCCATGGTAACCATTTTTGATGAGTATAGTCAAAACATTCATTGTGAGATCGTGATCATGCCTCCGAGAGTAGGACATCGACCCATGAAGTCTCAGGTTAGTTCTTCTCAATTTATCATTTTTAAACCTAAAATATAGAAATGTTGAAATCTTTGTCTTGGGGGATTATTTTTGGAAATGTTAGTTTTAAATGAGTCTCTAGGGGGGGCCCATAGGGTAGGTCTTTATTTTGTCAAAAATGATGTATTTTTGCTTTTTTAAAGTGTTTTTAGGGCTTTGGGGGCGTTGATTGACCGATTCGGCCATACATAGGGGGGGTCATGGGACCACCACCCTATGATGGTGGCGGTTATAGGACCACCGCCTCATAAGGTGGTGGTTACAGGAGACCGCACCCTTAAGGTGGTGGTTACATGGAACCACCGCTCTGCACAGGGTGGCGGTTCTAAAAATGCAAAAAAAGATGTATTATTTAATTGTTTTTGCATTTTTGACATTTTTATATGTTTTTGATGATTTTTCTAGTTGGATTATGTTACTAACTTACTCTTTTTCTCTATTTTGGGTGGATGCAGAAGAAGGAGGAGTATATTAGATGGAGTAGAGAGAGGGAGTGTGATTGGCTCCCAGCAGTGTTAGAGGCACTGACCCAGACAGAGCGAGACACTCTGCAGAGGGCCGGTATTTGGAGGATCACACAGGTTCCTCATGTTGCGCCTGCTAGTCACATATTGTGTGACTTATTTTCATACTGGGATGCAGACCGGAATACCTTCCAGTTTCAGGTGTTAGGGGTGAGTGGACTATCACCCTGGAGGATGTCTATCGCATATTGGGGGTTTCGATTCTTGGGAGGTGGTTGTCTCTTAAGACAGTAGTATCCAGGTCTCAGATAGTTCAGTGGGCTACCTACATGGGAGATGTTGTTGTCTCCATGGGCTCGAAGAAGGGGGTGAAGGTCCATTCCATTGTTGCTTCTCCTATCCCTATGATCCTGCAAGGCTATTATGGGTATCTTGGCCTCGCGGTTGATTGGGGACAAGGGAGGGGATACTCTCTTATATTGTTGGGCTCCCATTATTACATAGATTGAGGCCCATGGCCATGTTTATGCTTGGGGAGTAGACATTCTTGGGACCACCTACCATGATTTATATAGGGTGGTCAGATTACAGGGGTAGTCATTGAGTCACCCTACTCTAGTTATGAGTTGGGTGTATGAGCGCATCATTCCCTATGGGAGAGGTGTATAGTAGAGGATCGGGGGTTGTTCGGGGTAGTGAGGTGGATGGGGATGATGACTATACTCAGGATGCCACACAGCTAGTGGCTTCTCTGACTATTACAGACATGGAGGCCACTCCTTATCAGGCCATGGCAGGGTTATGGGGAGAGGAGACACATACACTGATTACCTGCTATTCCATAGGTCAATTGGTAGTAGAAGGATAGGGAGGTTGGAGACTCACCCATTTGATAGAGTACCTCAGTAGTTTGGCCTCCCCTATATTGATATGCTTCCTCCGGGGGTAGTGTACTGAGGTCTGCATTCGTGAGGCCAGGGGAGGTCCCAGAGGCCGAGGTTGGACCATGGTTACTCTGGAGTTCCCATTGTAGTTAGGTGGGTGGTTCGTGCTCGAGGGGCAGCTGGTGCTCCTCGAGCACCCTTACTTATGATCGGGGCTGCTCCTACTCATAGTGGAGAGGGAGATGAGCCCATTGATGTGGACTCAGACTCTGAGGAGTTCACGAGAGGAGGAGGAGAGAGGAGGAGATGGTGGGGGGTGAGAGACCGGTGGGATGGGAGATGAGGAGGATGAGAGTGATTCTGAGTGGCATGACACTCAGGATATCTTGAGGGCCGAGAGGGTGGAGGAGAGTGTAGAGAAGGTGACCACGATCTCGGAGGAGTTTCCTTCTCTAGGACATTGGGGGGAGATGATGAGTCGTGGCGAGGATGTCATTTCTTTCTAGATTTGGGGAGGTTCCATGATGCATGATGCAGCAGCGTCGTGTGAGGAGGCGAGATCCTAGAGACCCTACCTGGATGCTGGAGATCGAGTGAGTTACTACTCTTTTCTCGATTTTTTTTTAGCTAGAAATGTTTAGTTGATATTTCCTTTTGTTGTTTGTTTGTTTTTGACTTTATTTTTGGTGATTTTCTAACTTGTTATTTCTCTTTTTTATGTGACTGCTGAGGGATGGCGAGACTTGATTCACCGAGTGTGTGTGGACACCCTGTTGCTCCCCTTAGAGAGAGTACTCGGGATGAGCTTACTACGGATGTTGGAGAGCCCTCAGGGAGTTGGTGACATGCTTGATGTGTTTGCCCCTATCTGGAAGGTGGTGAAAAGTTAGTGACCTCTCTTCGTGCTGAGGTAGCTGGATATAGGACTGTTGAGCGTCTTGATGAGGAGGAGTCATTCTCATAGTGAGACCACAACTAGCTGTGGCCATGATCATGAGCCCTCGGTTCATTAGAGTCATCATCATAGTAGGAGTCCTAGATGCGTGATCGTGCACCCTCTGAGGGATCCCACAGGGATTGAGAGGCCATTTGGTCTTTTTGTAGTGATTTTTGCTAGATGTTTATATGGTGTTTTTGTATTTTTGGGCTCATTGAGCATTTTGACCATGCCTAGTGCATGATGGCATTGTATGTAGAACATGATATATATATATATATATATATATATATATCTTTTTGGATCTAGATCTTCTTGTATCTAGATTTTTGTGATTCATTTCCCATGTGTACACTAGATGTTTTTAGAATCTTTGTTTTTATATGCTTTTAGAATGTATGCAATGGATGACAAGTGATAACAAATGTTGAACATAATGTTTCTCTTTTATTTTTTTTTTGTAATGTTGATATGTGATGATGCAAACATATTGTAGTATTGAACTTTTGGCTTCTTTGGGAAATGTTTGTTGCTTCTTCTTGTTTTGGAAAAACGTGATGAATATATAGTGATAATGAGATGAACTTGCCCCACTCCTAACTCCACATGCAACTAGTAAGATGTGAGGGCTCAACACCAAGAGTTGGGAAGGGCACAAATTATATGAGTTTGAATGAATGAAAATGATGAGAGAAAGACAAGGTTTTGACAGAAATCAAATTTAGACCTGCGTACTTACTCTTACTCGAAACTACTACATAGTTCAGAATGTAACTTACTTTCCAGTTTATCTAGACTTAGATCCATGGATGGCAACTTGGTTGACAAAATCTGGTTTTGAGGATTTGATCTCTTTGGAATTTGGATACTTAATTTCACTTAACACATTTACTTTGCATTTTTAAAATATTAATATTCACTAATTTGTGTGAATGGACCCCCTACGCCTGTCTCATGCTACTGGTAGGAAGCATGGGCTCATCACGAAGAAGGCGTAGGACATAGGTGAGTAAGGGCACTTCTTTCCTTTCTCAACCTCGTATCACTAGTAAGAGATGCGGGCTCATCACCGAAGGTTGGTGGGGAAAAGAAGTGTGTAAAAATAAAATATTCTATTTTGTTTAGTATTTTTATTTAATTTGACATTTTTGATTTGTGATTTTGGAGTATCCTTGTTTCAAAGAGATGTAAGAAGGATAGATGTGACACCAAGAAGCTTCTAGAATAGACCATAGGTAAGAACAACTTAACCTAGTAGAAAAGAATGAGTATGACCAAGTATGCAGGCCTTGGTATGGTTTTTGTCAAGACTTTGTCTATCGAATTGATGAAATGATTTGAAACTATTTGATGATATTATGAAAATTGAAGAGATATGATTTGAATGCTTTTGCCAATATTTTCAGAAGCTTATAATGAATTGCTTAAGAATAAGTTCCTTGACCACAAAATTTATGAAATGAGTGAACAAAATGAAACAACTAAGTGACTAATGCAATGTAGGTAGATATAATATACAAATGGTGATGTTGATGACCTATGCGTAAAACCATTTAAGATGCAAGGAATTGATGAGTTTCATTGAATTCCTCACCTTCTAGTGTACACAAGAGATATGCACCATTTCCATAGTCTTTCATGACTCGGTATGGGCCCAACCACTTGGGCCGAAATTTCCTTCCTTCGCCGGTTTTCTTATCAATCCGGTTGTCTAGTCTTAGAACTAGATCTCCCTCGTATATTTCTCATTCGTAGACCTTTTTGTTATATTTCGGCACATCCGGTCAGCATAGGCTCTATGCCATTGTTTGGCATTTAGCTTGGCCTCATCAAGGCTTTCTAGTTGAGAGAGGTGTGCCTCTCTATAGGCTTCTTCTCCCAAAATCCCTTGTAATGAGATGCGGAGACTAGGTATTTTGACCTCAAGTGGGAGAACTGCTTCTGCCCCGAATACTAATGAGAAAGGGGTTGCCCCTGTTGGTGTTCTTATTGAGGTTGATGGGCCCACAAGGCTGGGTATAATTTTAAATGCCAATCCCATTTGTTCTCCTTAACTATTTTGAGGAGAATAGATTTTAATGTTTTGTTTGTGGCTTGACTTGTCCATTGGCTTGAGGGTAGTAAAGAGAGGCCGTATGATGGTTTATCTTGAATTTACTACATAACTCATGGACCTCATCATTCTTAAAGGATGTGCCATTATCTGAGATAATGACTTGTGGGACACCGTACCTGTAAATGATTTGATTCAAAATGAACTTAGTGATTACAGAACCTAGTACGGTGGTGAGAGGCATGGCCTCTACCCATTTGGTAAAATATTTTGTGGCCATGATTATAAAGTTATGGCCATCTATTGATGAGGGAGAGAATTTCCCTATCAAATCTAGGCCCCACGTGGAAAAGGGCCATGGGGTTGCGATTGGTTGCAGAGAGCTTGTGCTGGCATGTGAATCTCGTGGGAGAATTCTTGGCATTTATGGCACTTGTGCACAAATTCTACTACGTCATGTTCTAAAGTGGGCAGAAATAGCCCATTCGATGTATTTTGTGAGTAGTGGTGTGACCACCAAAGTGGCCTCCACATATCCACTTTATGGGATTCGTAAAGAATATTTTTGGATTCTTCGTGTCAACACATCTTAAAAGCATTCCATCGAAGGCTTTACGATAGAGCACCTGTTCTAAAATAACATATTTAGTAGCGATAATGTAACCACCTTCTTTGTTGTGATGTGGCACCTTCTAGGTATGTATGGTCCATGATAAAATTGACGATGTCAGTGTACCAAGGACATATAGAGATGGGGGGTCTGGTTTTGAAAAAATATATGCATTCATCGGGAAAGTCTAGATCTACCAGATCACCTCCATCTAATGGATTGTCAGCTAACTAATCTGCAATGATTTGTCCCTTAATGGATTTCTGGTTTACAAATGTTAATTCAAACTCACCCATTAAGGTTATGAAACATCCAACCTTTTTAGATAAAGACCCTTGCGTGAGGAATGTTCGTAAATGATCTGTCTTTACAATGACCCTTGTTTCTTGATTTAACATGTAATGTCTTAAATGTTTCATTGTGAAGACTATGGCAAGGCATTCTCTTTCTACTGTGTATAATGTGTTTCATAATCAAGCAATGTCTGGCTAATGAAATAGACTACACGTTCTCATTTATCATTGTCTTCTTGAGCCAACATGCAAGGCTAGCGAGACATCAGTAGCCCATGAATATAGGATCAAAGGATGATCTGGTCTAGGAGGCATTAGCGTGGGAGGAGACAACAAGAAGTGTTTAACTGCTTCGAAGGCCTCGTTGCATTCTTTTGTCCAATCAATGCTATAATATTTCTTTAATAAATTGTTGATTGGATGAACAACAAAACTTAAGTCGGAATGAACCTTCGAATTGCACTGAGTTTCCCAAGAAATGATCTGATACCAGACTCATCTGATGGTGGAATCATTTCAAGAACAACCCAAATTTTGGTTGGATCAACATCAATCCCTCGTGAGGATATAATGTAACCTAGAAGTTTGCCTCCTGTCACACCAAATATGCATTTCTCTGGGTTCAATGTGATGCCATATTTGATCAATCATGAGAGAATGATACGAGTACTTCTAGGTGATCACAGTGCTTCTTGGCCTTGGCCAACAAGTCATCATGTAGGATTCCACAATTTATGAATAAGGTCATGGAATATGTATGTCATTTCCCATTGGTATGTAGCGCCGGTGTTCTTAAGACCGAATGGCATGACAACGTAACAATAAGTTCCCCAAGGAGTTATAAACGTGGTCTTGGCTTGATCTTGTTCAGATATTTTGATTTGATTATATCCCGAGAATCCATCCATGAGAGACAAAAGCTCAAATCCAGTTGTTGCATCAACAATGACGTCGATGGATGGTAATGGGAAGTCATCTTTGGGGAAAGCTTTATTAATGTCCGAAAGTCTATGCAAATGTGTATCTTCCCCATTTTTTGAGAACAGGGATGATATTAGATACCCATTGTGAATAGTCGACTGGTTTGATGAATCCCACTGGAGAAGTTTCATTACTTCTTCTTTCACCATGAGAGCCACTTTTGGTTTCATTGGTCTCAACTTTTGTTTAATTGGCTTTGCATCTGGTTTGGTGACAAGATTATGTGTACCATGATATGTGGTGTAATTCCCATCATTTCTTTGTAATTAAATGTGAAAGCCTTTTGATGTTCCTTGAGGATCTGAGTATGTATTTCTATCTCTCTAGAGTTAATGAGGATCCCAACTTCAAAATCTTTGGTTCTTCCTCCATTCCAATATTTATGTCAATCATTCCTTGATTAAGGAAGTGTTGCCTTCTTCAAATTCAAGGTGGGGCGGAGGTAGTTCCAAACTTTCTCCATTCTCTACCTCGTAGATATCGAGATTCTTTTTGGGGGAGATTCTATCATGGGATTTCCAAAATAGGAAGAGGAATGTGGGATTAGGGAAAAATCTACTATGTGATGAGTGAGATGTAGCTCCGCATAGGCATTTAGATATCCAAGAGTGACTCTATCATTGTCAAAGTGATCTAGGATAGAAAACTCATTCTCAAGCTTCTATACGTGTCAGGAGCGGGTTTGTTGGTATTTTACGCACCAATGGTTTAGTATGAAGTGATACCATGAAACTTGTATTTTCCAACTCACTGCTTGGAGTGAAATGGGAAGCTGAGGTTGCGTTATTGAATCATGAGAAGGTTTTGTTCTCGTGGGATTGCTTGATTGATATGAAGTTGAATCCTTTGGTTAGATCTAATACCGCCATTTTATAGAGTTGTAAGTGTTCAGCTCTAGTCTCATATACCTCAGAGACTTGGTTTGTGACTAGTTGTGAGTCTCCTAGCACTCTAATGTTATCAACACCCATCCTTTTGGCTATGATGAGGCCAAGGAGGAGGGCTTCATACTCAGCCCCATTGTTTGTACATTCAAAGTTTAACTTAAAGGAAAAAGGTAGGATCTTTCCCTCGGGAGAAGTAAAGATCACACCTCCCCAGACTCCAAAATGACATCTAGCTCCATGAAGTGGAGAGTCCAATATTTTCTTGGAAAAATGGATGTTGGGACATTCCTCAGCATTTGTTTCTTTTGCCTCGGTTACTTCTACCATACAAACTTTTCATCGATGGAAGGAACCAATTCCTAGGGTGTATCCCATACCCATGGAATCAAATGGTAGGAGAATGGGTAGATCTTTCTCTAGTAACTCAACAATTTTTTGGTAGTCCCTAATGATACCATTTCTATGACGTTAGTCTCATTTTTGAGTGTTGGAATGCCTTGACTAGATTCGTAATTTCTAATTCTGTTGTAGGTATCAATTTTTCTTTTGGTTTTGAATTGATTGGTTTGTTAAGTTGATTTGTTGGGAGTTCAAACTCAGAGTGAATGCCTGGTCTCTTCTTCAAATCTACTAGGTGTATATCGAATGGTTTTGGGTCACCTTGTGCCACAAATATTTTCCCTAGGTGTAAAAATCTTATTTCCTGGAATAACGTGGAAGGGATTGCCTTCATGCGGTGTATCCATGGTCGACCGAGGATCATATTATAGTTGGTTTCCGATCTATAATATAAAATTTGGTGAGGACTGTCTTGGGTCCTAAGGTGATTGGTAAAACTATGGTCCCAATTGAAGTGGCCTTGAGGCTATCATAACCTCTTAGCGTATTTCGTGTTGTGGAACAATTTGTTTCTCCATATCCTAGCTTTTGAAGAAAAGTGAAGGGGACTATGTTAACTACTTGCCCCATCATCAATCATTGCATGCTTAACATAATTATTGTAAACCCATACCTGTAAATGTAAGGTTGGGTCACCTCTACGTGTAATTTCAGCATCTTGTTGGCATTTTTCTTATATCAAATATAAACTCAAGTATCCCTATCTGGCTGCCCTGGAGGGTAGACATCAAAGTCTACATGGTTTACTTGTTTTAGGAGGAGGAGTGATGTTAATTAGATGACCAAGACCTAATGCTTCTAAGAGAGCAGCCCTATGGGTGGGAGAGTTCTTCAACAAATCCAAGAAGGAAATGTGAGAGAAGGTCTTTGTTAGGTCATTAATTAGATCGTAAGTGCCTATGGGTTTTACCAATGTTTGTTGAATGTTTATCTGGTTCTAATGGATAGTTTGGAACTGGTTGAGAAGAATAATCTCATGTTCTTGTTATGGTTTCTATGTGTAGCTCGGTATCTAACTCTACCAGACCAACTATCTTGGTTTGTGGTGAGTTCCTAATTGGGGTGCGACCGGTGGATTTAATGAAGTTGAGGCTTCATGATCGTTATTTCTGTCATAACACCCTTGTTTGTCCATTTGGATCTAACTTGTTATTGTTAGAGTGATTTGGGAGTGGATCGTTAAAAATCTTGAGGGGTGCATTTTGAGGGGAAACTACTCCCTTGTATAAGTGTTTGGCGTGGGTACTATAGAATTTGCTAAAAACATATCTATAAAGAGTTGTCTTTGGTCTTCTGGAAAATGTTGCATGAATTTATTGTAGTCGTGGAAAGTCCTAGTATCATGGCCTTGAATCTTGTGGAAACCACAATACAAGTTGGGATTATAGTTTTGAGGTTGTTGATTTGAAACCTGTTGTGGTCCAAAACTGATTAGGTTGTTGGTTGTTAGAGTTAAAATTTTGAGGTTGTTGCCTTTGGTTTTGATTTTGATATCAGTTGGGTTTTGATTTGGACCTTGTGTCTAGATTTTTTTCCATTGTTGTTGTTGTTTTGTTTGATGATGGATGATTAAAATCCACCGCGTTGATTGTTGGAGTAAAGTTGTTATTTCACTGATTGTTAATGGGTGGTGAAATGTTTATGACATTTTCCCTTTTAACCTAGTCTATTACTCCATCTGTTGTAACCCCGTGGTTTTTGTTAAGGATCTTGGGTCCTTGATTGGTATTCGGCATTAGGATAGGTCGTAGTGTTTTGATTGGGAGTGATTAATTTCCCATTTGTTCCATATGTCTTACGACCACTATCTATTATTGCTTGATCTATTCGGAGGCACTCGAGTACTTCATCATAAGTCCTTAGTGGGAACTTTTGGACTTCTTCCTTTATCTCTCTATTGAGAGAATGAAGGAATAAGTCACATAGTTCCATTTGATCCATGTTTGGAGCACTTGCTGATGAGTAGAGGACTATACATGCCATCTTTGAATAAAATGAGCAAGGATTCATTGTGCTCTTGTTTAATATGTAAGAATTCCCTGATTCTGTTCTTAACAATTTGTTCATATCAAAAGCTTTGATAAACTATGACACAAGTTGTTTGAATGAGTGTATCGAGGCTTTAGGTATTCTGTAATACCAATCAAGGGAAATACCCTCTAAGGTTTTAGGGAATATCTTAGCAACAACCGCATCCCAAGGGAGTAATTCTCGAATGGCCGTGGCATAGGCCTTGATATGTGCATTTGGATCTCCCTCCCCTTTGTATTTGGGAAAATTGGGAAGAGGTCTTGGAAGCATGACACTTCGTATGGTGAAATCTAGAGGCTCTTTTAAATATTCTGAGTAAGTCCCTACCGCATAGGTTTTGACCATCGATGGTGCCTGCTGAGGGGGTGGAGGTGGAATGGGTTGTTGATATGGCATAGCATATGTATTTGTAGGGACATAAGGAAATCCCTGTGGTTGAGTGAACATCCGGGAGAGGAGAACATGTCTCCCTGTGGTGATTTTGAATAAATGTTTAAGTAGGGAGGAGCATTGCTCTGGTATGGGTTGTTTGGTGCTAAGCGGGAGGTATCATACTTTCAACTGGAGTGGCATTTGAAAATGTGGTTCTAGTTGGTGTTTGTTGTGGATAGTTATATGAATGTTGAGGAGGCATGCCTAACGTGCCTGTTCCTATGAGGAGGTCAACTTGGTTGGGATGATGCGGAGGGTTGGGATTCCTGCTTGCCCAAAATGTGAATTTTGATTTTCTTGAGCAAGTTCTAATCCTCTAACCTTCTCAACTAAGGTTGAGATGACCTCGATTGGTGAAGACATAGTGTTTTTCCTTAATGGTGGTTGTTGTATACCTTGAGGTTGTAAGGGGTATGGTACCCTACTATGAATTGATCATTACCCTACCAAGCTTCACCGAGAGTATTTCCCATAGGTGGAGGAATGGGGGTGTTTTCTTGGAGTAGGGTATCGGGTTGTGTTTGCAAACTTCCTATAGGTGGGTACATGTTTTGGAAGTGTTGTTCACTTCTAGCGTAGTAGTGTGCTAAATACTCCTCATCCAAAAATGGGAGTGGATCTGATTGTCTACTTGATTTGTGGTCTGAAAAAAACCGAGGAGATGAAATGGATTCTCTAGTAAACATCATATTGTTAGAGCCTGAGGGCTCTAGTTTTGTTGTGTTTGTGTGAGCTGATCCAACTCCTCAATTTGGAATGAAGAACTAGAGCTAGTTCTTTGAGGAGGAGTTTGTGATGACAAGTAGTTACTTGAATAGTTGTCAGCCCATGCAGAAAGTGAGGGTGATGGTTGTCTATTTGTTTGACCATAATGTGCTTCGAGACCTGAGAGAGGTCTGCCATATGTGTCGTATCCCGACATATTTGGGGGGTATATAAATACCCGTAGAATAATGGGAAAGAGTGAAGATGGATGAAAGAAATGAAAATAAAAGGGGAACAGTTGTTTTTTTCACGTCGGGTTCACCAATTTTGTATGATAGAAAAGTGACATGCGAGTATGAGAATCTACAAGTAGCTCTTCTTCGTACCGACCTCCCGAGGTCATGCCGAGATAGCAGTGGTGGAAATGGAATATATGTGGATATAGACAAACTAGTTGGGAAATCTTATATCCTCAACACACAATAATGGGATCTGTGAATCTAAGGAAAAAAATCTCTCCTAACCTGAATTGGTGTAATGGATCATTCTAGATATAATAGCTACTCGGAGGCTCAATCAATGTCGAGCTCTATCGAGATCCTATCTATTGGTTGTTGGATACGTGGAAAGTGACCTATAGGTGCTTCGTGTATATTTCAGACAAGGTCATGGAAAATGGTAGTGAGAGGTGTAGTGGATTTATAAGAAACTATGGGTGGTTTTCTGGTCTAGCCCAGAAAATATTAGCTTGATTGGCTTCTATGTTTAATATGGAAAATTGTGTTATGATATCGGTGGGAGTGGTGAGGATCTAAATACCAGCGTACGTAAATTGGTGTCAATATTTAATTGACTTACGTAGGCCCGTTGGGTTGTGGGACATAGGGATCACAACCATGAGTTTGTGGTTGTTGTGGACTATTATGGTCATGTGAAGAATCAATCTCTTCTTTGACTATCCAATGGTCATAAGCCTTTTCAGCTTCTATGTTTAATACCAGGAGTTGTGCGATCTTCTCAGAATACCTTACGGGTGTTCTGGAAACTTGTATACGTAACCCTGTGTCTATGTCGATGAGAAGGTCTCTGTGTTTGGCTGTGGAACTAATGGATCACAACCAAATATTTGTTTCTCTTTCGGGTTCTTGTATGGTCATGTGGATATCCTATCAAGGCAATCTATAGTTGGGTTGACTTGACCTAGAATGTGTATGCTTTGTCGTCTTCAATATTCAATTGTCTCAATTGTTCACTAATTGCTTGTGGGTTTATTGTCATTTGAAAGACCTGAATCCTAAGCCCTTGATCTATATCCATTAATGTTGTGAAGAGATTTGGTTGAGGTACTACGGTTGAATACGTAATCCTGGGCTCTCTGGGTCCCGTAATTGTCATGCAAGAGATAATCAAACTTTAACTGAAACAAGTAAACTAACTATGAAAGATATATCTACACTATGCTTATATTCCTTTTATTTTTGTATTTTTGATGATGTACGTATTTGAATGAAATTAAAAGAGAAGCTATTCTAATATATTCAGATAATGAACAATTAATCTAATAATAGAATTAAAACAAGCAAGTTAGCTTGATATAGCTATTTGCTTGTGCACTTGTGAATTTATCCTAAATATTTAAATAACTAACTAATCTAATCGAAAGACCTTCAATCTTACCTCAGAAGTGAGGAATAAATCATAGCTTCTCAGAAAGCTATCATTCCCCCCCTGACTTCCTAGTAATATTGAAAGCAAGCTTTAACTGAAATAAAATGATTTGCTACTCTATTTGATATATTGTAACTACAACTTTGATAGTTCAAACCTAGAGTTTTTAGAAGAATAGTGGTAAATCTAGTTGTGTCGTGACTTGTCCCCTCAGTGTGATCTCTTTGTTCCTTCGTGTTCTCGTGAATCCAGAAAAGTGTGAATGTGATAGCGTTAGCAGAAGAAGATACTCGAACAATGGCAGCTTTGGATATAAACCGAATAAAATGCAAGTAAGAGAGGGATAGTGCAAGTGAACAGAGCTTGACTATGTGATTCCTAGCAGGATTTATTGTGGGGATACAACGCAAATATACTGAGAATTCTAGGATCTATTTCTTGTGACAAAACAACAACCTGCAACTCTAAGATTATCAAATGAACTCTAATCTAGAACTGAAACTATCTTATGCTAAGCTGATTGTGTAGGATAGCAATGGAGAAAAATGAAAGTGTGAAGATCAAATGATCTCTAAAGCAGAAAGGAGAGGCTGAGAATTCATGCAAAATCTAAACCTATTGAAACTTATGGAAGAACTTCAAAACACACTGAATAATAATTCATAGAGAGAGAGGGCCATTTTCTTGTAAACAAGTTGGGTATTTATAGCATTTGGATTTACGAGAGGGTATTTGAATTGAACTCTTTATTATAAAAAAGAGAAATCACTATTTAGAGCCTAAAACATAAATGCAAGCAAGAGTGGTTGAGAAATGTGGATGTAAATTGAATTTTTACGTTGATGAAAGCATTGGAAATGTTATGGAAAATGTGCACAGGACCGCCGCCCTTGCAAGGGGTGGTAATTATAGGACCACCACCCTATCCTGGGTGGTGGTCAGGGGGACCAGGTTAGAACCACCCAGTTAGACAAGGGGATGGTGGTGGTCCTATAACTTAAAGACTAAAAAATGCAAGGAAAAAGGGGCAGAGGTTAGAACAAAAACATGCAAAAGCTAGACAACATTTTTAGGATGCAAATGTATTCCAATATTGGACTTCCCCTAGGAAGCTTCTAACTTCAATTGCATTAGTAGGTTTGGGCCATTTTACAATAACTTCAACTTTAGAGGGATCAATTTTCAGTTCACCACCCCTAAAACATAGCCCAAATAAACCAAATATGTTTTACCAAATTCACATTTTGACATCTTCAAGTATAATTTCTCCTTTTGTAAAGTTTCCAAGACTTTCTTAATATGTTCAATATGATCTTCCCAACTTTTATTGAAGATCAAAATATCATTTAAGTATATAATAACAAAATATTCAATTAATGGCATAAAACATCATTTATAACCCGCATGGAGGTGGTGGGCGCATTGAAAAGACTAAAAGGCATAACAAGCCACTCAAATAGACATTGTTTAGTTTTGAAAGTAGTTTTCCAAATATCACCTTTGTTGATCCTAACTTGGTGATAACCACTTCTCAAGTCTAACTTAGTGAAATATATATTTTTCAACTGATCTAATAAATCATCAATACAAGGAAGAGGGTAGTGGTTTTTCACCATTATCTTGTTTAGTGCTCGGTAATCCACACACATCCGCCAAGTGTCATCTTTCTTGGGTACCAACATAATAGGTGAACCACATGGAGAAGTGATTACCTAGATGAAACCTTTCTCGAGCAACTCCATAACTAATCCAGAGGTCATTTTTGAGTATTAGAAGTTCCCAAGATCTCCCTGAACTAGTACAATATGGAAGAGCACTCCTTTAGATTTCCAACACCTATTAAAACACGTGAAATGAACATTGCATGTGTAAGATACCTCTTGCACGAGATCATATCTTATTTGGCAACACGAGAGGGCACAAGCGTAACTATCTGGGGCACTATTTAGAGTTTCTAGGTAATGCATAGTGGGGAAAACAATTTGGTGAGTGGAAAAGGTGGTTTGTGAATCTCCGGTATTTGATGGGTGTAAAAGGGTTTTTCAACTAATGGGACCAACTCTTGTTTCATAAGGGGACCTAGCTATCATGTTATTCAAACAACTCATTATTTCCCTAAGTATCACATCAAGTTGCAAATCAAGCTAGAGATCGAGCTAAGAGACCAAGATTGACATCGAGCTAGAGACCGATCTACACGACTACCGGGTTTCATGACCACTTCAACCCACACAACTCGCCACATCAATGGAGCAAACCAATCACCGAGCTCAAGTCGAGGGTGAGTTCCAAATTGAGACCACAAGGCTAAGAAAAAGGGAGTTGGATGTGGCCGAAGCCATGAGTACATCGCACCAGCTTAGGCTATTTAAAGCCTTATCTAATTGAGCGCCCGACGAATGTGGGATAGAACCCAAGACAATGCAAAGTGTATCGGTCGAGCCGAGAGATAGCTCGTAGCAATGATGACAATGGGGACTTAAACCCATGATGTACCCACTCCCACTCAGGAGCTCCAACCGTCATGCCACATAGCCTTAGGCTATTTTAAGCCTAGTGATATGGATTTTAACCCATTGTTGGGATTTCCTACACTATAAAAGACACTCCAAGCCCCATTCTAAAACACCAAGCCATGGAGTGATTTCTAGGCTTGCAAGCCTAACTCCAAGAAGTGTTAGAAGCTCAAAGATTTCATGAAGCTTATAGTGGAGAGCAAGACAAGGCTCGTAGAGGAGAGTTAATGTAATTTCTCATGGACTTTGTAAGTCCCATAAGGAATAATTTCTACATATGGCCATTTTTGAGAAACCGGATGGTTGTTTAAAGACTCATATTAAAGCGGAGATACATTAAAAATTTCCCAAAAATTCACCTAAGCCATCGAGTTTCCCAATTAGTGCTCATTCGACATCGATTTGAATAATTTTCCCACCAATTCGGATGTAGAACACATAGAAACTGAATTTGCAAGTGCCACAAGAAGGTGAAGGATATTACTTGATCGAGATTAGATTCCTTCAAAGGTTTGTTGGAAAGATTTCTTGTAGGTTATTGATTCATTTTATTTTGTGAGTTTTCATATTGTAATTACAAAATATTTAAGAATGGATTAGTCACAACAGTGGACCCGGAGATGTGGGAATTCATCGCCAAACTCATTATCAATATATTTTTCATAAGTTATGGTGTTTTAATTACTTGCATGCTATTTTGATTGATTATTTGCGGGGTTAATTTATGGGAATTTTGTGATGATAATTTGAGGATCCATTTTAAACTATCTAATAGTAGGGGGTCTATTACAATTTATGGATCACATTTTGGTCTTAGAGTTGATAAAATGTTGGATCATTTCTTTGTTTTGCATTTTGATATCATATTTTTAGTTGGTTTTATCGGTTTGTGCAGACTTTTGGGCTTGTTGATATTCCATTTGTAGTGTGTAATTTTTGGGTGTATAGGCTATTTACGAGAAAACAAGAAACCATGTGATAAGAGGGAAAAATTAATCTCTCTTTATCTCACTTGTAGGGTAATGGATATGGAAATGGAATCCGAGTTAGAGTTAATATTCGTGATAGTGCTTTGGTGAGTAAACCATATTGTGAACCTTTATTTTTTGGTATGATAATTATATCTATTTTTCCTATGTCCTTTGATTAGGAGCAAGTGAAAAGACCATTCCATTTTAAGATATGGAGATGGCATTAGGACATTGTTCAAGGAATTGGACATTATTTTTGCACTCGTTTCATTTTGGG
This sequence comes from Taxus wallichiana var. yunnanensis, assembly GCA_018340775.1. Lineage (NCBI taxonomy): Eukaryota > Viridiplantae > Streptophyta > Pinopsida > Cupressales > Taxaceae > Taxus > Taxus wallichiana. Next base: position 179,486,179 of record CM031235.1, read on the forward strand.
TATTAATTGGTTATCATTTGATTTTAGATTCGCAACTATTCTTAAGCATTACAGGATGCAATCTTAAATTTGTTTAAAATTCAACGATTTGTTAACCTTTTCTCACAGGGTGTATAGTTCTTAGTTTTTAAAGGTAAAATTATTTCAACATTTTCTTATCTATGAGAAATGGTTATTTTACATAGTTGTGGTTTTCATATCTATGTTTGGATAACCTTTGTGTGGCATGTTGGAAAGGATATGCCTTGTTTTGAAACTATTTCGGATGTTTTGAAAACATGGGGTTTCATCACTACCTCGTTAAATAGGAGGATTTATATGGTGTATCCTTTACATTAAAGTTTTTGAACCAGGAAGAGGGATCAACCCTCGTATTAGTAAAACTTGTTTCTTGGATATTTTTTATTGCATAGCTGATATTGTTGATTAACATGCATATTTTCAAAGCATACTTTTGTGGGATTCTTGATGTATGTTGAAAGGATATTTTCCCATATAATTTTGGCTTTGAATTTGGTTAATGGTGTCACTTATAGTGAAGAGCTAAGTGACAGGTTTAACATGCTCAAATTTATCTTCTCACATTTATGGTTGACAATTTCCATTATGATTTAGATAGCAGTTTATATAGATTTAGTGGGAATTTTCAGTATGTCTGATTTTGGATTTGTATCTATTGTCATTTTTAAGACCCACATTTGGGCACATCATGTTTGTAGTTGCATCAGATGATATTTTGTAGTGATTGGAAGTTTCACTAATTTATATTTGACATTTAGCAGAAAATTTTGATTCTATCCCTAATTTAAAATTGGATAGATATCTTGATCTTCACTTGCGAGTTCGGGAATTGAGTCTAACTCTTAGCCTCATTATAGGCATTTTTGTAGTTTGATTTCTGAATCATTTCCATGATATTTTGCATTGATATTTCATAAAGATTAAAAATTTCACGGGGTTAGTGGACACTTTGTTTATTATTGGAATTTGGCGATCTGTTTCATCGATCTACTTGGCGAGTACTTTTTCAGATCATAGGATCAATGGACACTCGCCTATGTTTGACATTTAGTTGTCTATTTCATATTAATCGATTTCAGTGATATTTTATAGAGTTGAAATTATTATAGGGTCAATGGACACCGCCTATTGTTGGCATTTCGGTCATCTATTTCATACTGATATAATTTTGGTTTTCTTTACTGTATTGGAAAATTCACACGAGATCGAGTTAGACATTGCCTCTTTGGAAGGAACTTTGTGTCTATTAAAAATAATCCATTTTTGTGATTTTTCTAGCATTTCAATACATTTGGAAACCTTAACCACTATGTGATATTCTAGTTTTTGTACTTTGGGGTGATGCAGAGAGACATTTAGTAGATGCGGTGGGTGACTAGACTTTTCCAAAGTTATTCTAGATCAAAAACAACTTATTTATTTTGGAGTAGTAGTATTGAAGACCACAGAGTCCACTATAGATATCTCCATGGACAATATGAATTTCACCAAATCCAGTTAAAGATTTTGGTGGAATAAAATCTGTCTCGAGTGGGTAGGTGTGATCTCAAGGTCTTTTTGGGCATTAGAAGTTATGAAGATCTCTTTGAATTGGTACAATATGGAAGAAAACTATATTAGATTTCCAATGCCTATTGGAATGCATGAAACAAACATCATATGTGCAAGATATCATTAGTATGGGATCAAAGCTTAGTTGGTGACGTAGGGAAAAAATGCCACTATTTGTGGCATTGTGAAGAGTTGCTAGGTAATGCATTGTGGGGCTAACAAGTTGGCAATTGGAAAAATGTGGTTTGCGAATCTTCATTCTTTGATGGGTATAAAAGGGTTGTTAAACTAAGGAGCCCAACTCTTGTTTAGGAAGGGGACCTAAGCATCATGTTATTCAAATAACTCATTATTTCCCTAAGAATCTCTTTGAGTTGTAAAGCAACGGAGACCAAGCTAGGAGACCAAACTCTACAGTGAGCTAGGATAATGAGTTGCATGACTGCCAAGTTTCATGACTACTTCAAACCACACAACTCACCACATCGATGGATTAGACCAACCATCAATATTGAGTCTATAGAGAGTTCCACAATGAGCCCACATGATTAAGAAAAAGGGAGTTAGACGTGACTAAAGCCACAAGTACATCACACCATCTTAGGCTATTTAAAGTCTTAGCTAATTAAACATTCAATGAATGTGAGATAAAACCCGTGATAGTGAAAAGTGGCTCTGGTCGGGCTAGAGATAGCTCAAAACAATGGCAACGGTAGTGGACTTGAATTCACAACCTATTCACTCCTACTCGGGATCTCCAATCGTCACACCACATATCCTTAGGCTATTTTAAGCCTAGGGGATATGGGTTTTAACCCATATTTTGGGGCCTCCTACACTATAAAAGGCACTCCAAGATCCATTGCAAAACAACAAGCCATGGAGTGATTTCTACGCTTGCAAGATGTTGGGGCTCAAAAATTCACACGTCCTAAATCAAAATGATGTAGGGATTTGGGGCAACATAGGACCTGCTCTCAAGTTGTGGGACCTTGTGCTTGAGATAGACCTCTAGAGAATTCTGGCTTCCTCTACCTATTTCTATTGCTAAACCTACTCCCAAAAAGGGAAACGAATCTATCTAACTCTACTCTATGATTTCAAGGGACCAGGGTGAGAAGGAGATGCATAAAATGAAATCCTAAGGTAAGGGGAGGTAACACCAAAAAGAGGGGTATTGACACTCTTAGATGAGTGAAAATGAGGAAAGTGTGCATAAGGAGGGAATATATGCATGCCACAACTTAGAACAATATTTGAGAGCTCATTTTCATGGAGCACAATAGAAAAAAAACCCTACAAGAGATGTAAAACATGCAAAAATACCAATCATGTAAAATAAGGTAAATAAGTGTAATTAAATATGAACTAGGGCAGATAATAACCACAAAATGCAACTTCTATTGCTTTCAAATGATTCACAATCAATTATAACGGTGAAAAGAGGAAATAGTCCACATGCAAATGTTCAAATCTAAGTTCTACAACTCAAAATGAAAAGGAACACTACTTTGAATAATTCTCTTATAATCCAAGAGGGTCAAACCTTTTCAAATGAGAATTATTCAAAAATATATAGGAGAATGAGAGAGAAGAGAGGGAAAATTAGATTTCCAATCAAAACCACCAACAAGATGAGTTAAATTCTTACAAATCCACATGGAGTTCTATCAGATCCTCCTTTCCACATCGTGTTGCTGTGGAAGAAGGAAAGAAAGAAAATCCCATGAAATTTGTGGTTGAGTCAACTGGAAGTTTTCATTAATGATCGAGTCGAGTTTCCTATTTTCACCTACAAAAACCTACCAAAATCTGATTTTTAAAATCCAAGAGTGTAGTCCACGTTAACAAATTTTTAACAAGACTATATGCACATGATTTTGAGCTCTTTGTAAGAAGTTATGGAGATTTGAAGTTTTGAAGTATAAGAGGAACACACAAGACACGTGACATGATCTGATTGGTCACAAGAGTTGGCTCATTGTGTGCTGGTTTTGTCTCTACCACATGTCACATGTTCATTTGCCATTAGGATTGGACGCGTAGATGACATGTTTATATTCATTTCATAACATGCACTTTATGTGATAAGTTACGAGAATTTGCCACAGTGCGTAATGATTGGTGCATGCAAAGGATTGCAACCTTGGGTACATAGGGAAGTATGAGGCATGAGGAAAAAGAATGTAGAAGTCCACGGTGCATGCAAGAGGGTATGCAAGGGGAGGAGGAAAGGGTGCATATTTTCTAAAGTATGCAAAGAAAGTACAGGCATACGACAAAGGAATTCATGGAGGCTTGAGAAGATGACACATGAAGCATGTAAAAGGGGAAAAATAAGTGCATAAGCAGAGGTGTGTGCGGAAGGAAATGTAGGTGCACTTGGAGGAATTCATGAAGACAAGATGCTCAAGGAAATAAGAACATAAGGTAAACAAGTGTGCATAAAAAATGTGTGGGACTTGTAAGAAAGAAATGCATGAGGAAAACATGTCGGGGACTTACTCAAATAGAAGGAAAATATGTACATGTGCACAAAGACCAAGAAAGTGAAGCGAGTGCACAAGGAGTGTGTGTAGAGGGAAAATGAAGGGAGATAACTGAATTTAAGGGAGGAAAGAAAGAACACATGGAGGATGCACATAAGGAAGGGGAAAGAGGAAGAATCCGGGGAGAGTGCATGAGGGTGCGTGTGAAGAAATGAAAACTAGGATTATGCCAAGGGTGAAGACCAATGATGTGTACAAATTGAAAACTTGGAGTCGAGCCAGAATGGAATTGCAAGTTGTTAAGATAATAATCTAACAATTTTTGGGGCCATCTACTTGCTAGATGAAATATATTAGTAGCCTTTAAGCATCCATTGGGCATGAATTCAACTTTGAAAACATGAAATTCTTATCGGAACCTAAAGAATCACCCCTAAATTTAGATGAAATATTGTCCAAACTCTACACTTTGTACACCAATATTCTCAATCATGAAGATATTCAGAATTGAAATTTATGAAAATAAAGAAATGATGGATATTTCATGCAAGATGAAATATATACCCTCCACCATTGAAACCTTTGGATTTATTTCGTAAGGAGTGTCATCCCAAGAATCAACAAAATAGCGTGCACAAGAGTGTGCAAAAGGAAATAAACCTACATTACCGACATAATGCTACGCCCAAAAACAAACTTATAGGAATTAAAACTACTCTAATATGTACATGATGCCAAAGATCTTAATGGAAATGTTTAAGATAAATCCCATTAACTCGGGATTCCAAGTGCATCTCCGTCAAGATGAGACAACTCAAAAGTGATGGCTTGCTTACAAGAACTAGTGATATATGGCCCACTTCAAAGTGCATCAAACTTTGAATGATGCCTTAGTTTAGATCTTTTATCATCACACTTTAAGACCAGATCACCCACGTTGAAATCCCGAGCTCTAGCCTTTTTGTCAAAGAAGTGTATCGGTTGATTTCGATCTTGTTCCAATTTGATCATGGAAGAATTCCTTAGTTCTTCAAGTTCAATAAATTATGCCATTTTGATTTTTCTTTGATCTGCACCCTCAAATTCTAGTTTTTGTGTTGGCTCAAGTGAAGGTAATTCTAAAGATAAATGAAGTCTAGCTTCCTTTCCATAGATAAACTTGTAAGGGGAAGTACCAATTTCCTTCTTTACTGTGATTCTATCTACCCAGAGTATGTGCGAGACCCTTGTATGCAACTACATCTAGCTGAAATTCATTGTTATTTTCATGATTTTGATCAGGTTCTTGTTAGTAGACTCAGCCAAACCATTACCATGAGGGTAGTAGTTGGAAGAATTCTTTAATTAGATTTCAAGACTAAGAGTCCAATCAAAGATATTAGTACCAAGTAAGGATTTTGTATTATCAAAGATAATGGTTTGAGGATGCCAAACCTTGTCACAATACCTTTGAGAATGTCAAGAATGAATGAATCATTTGCTTCCTTGAGAATGATAGATTTTTTCCATCTAGTGAAGTAATCTATTGCTTTCAACACCCACTTGTGAACAATGATTGAAGGAGGATTGATCACGCCAATAAATTCAATACCCCATTACACACAATATTGATTCACTTGGATTATATAGAGGGAAGCACTTTGCTAATTTATTTTTACCTACAAATAAAGTGCATTCTTTGCATTTTATGACCCACTTGTGTGCATCAACAAACAAGATAGGCCAAAAGTATCCTTCCTTAATGATCTTCATTCTTTGTTGCTTTGGCAGAGAAATTTCCACTAGAGAATACATCATGAAATCATGATAATAATTTATCAACTTGCAAACCATCAATACATCTCAACAACACACCATCAATGTTCCTTTGGAAGAGAAATCCATCAATCAATGCACATGGAATAGATTACAACCTCATTTGTCTTCTCTTTTATTTACTCGAACTAGGGTACGAATCGAGAAGAGAGGAATGTTTCCATTATATAAATCTACCTTTACACACTTTGAGATCATCATTTTTCTCAAGCTTCAACACACGTAGGCTCTTCATCCAAGAAAGCAAGTCTCTTTGTCATTTTGTGCATTCTCGCAAGTTTCTTACGGAGAATGTGTTTCCTTTAACTAGTTTTGCAGATTTGATAGTCACATCATACTCGATGATTTTGGTCACTCATCTTACTCTTTTCTCACTGATTTCTTCTCCCATGATGAAGTCTCTCATACTAGAGTGTGAAACTAGAAATTTGACATGATTACTAGAGAACATACTCTTGAACTTATTCAGCATGTGCATGATGGCAAAGACCTTTTTTTTTGTGTGACTATATTTCAATTCATAATCCTTCAGTTTTTTACTAAAGAAAGCCATTGGCTACTCTAGTCCTTGTTCATTTTCTTGTGTCAAGACAACAACAACACTATTATCATCTCCATATGCATAAAGGATGAAATCCTTAGAGTAATCTTGATTGATAAGTGTTGGGGAGCGGTAAATCTCTTTCTTGATCTTGTTGAAGCTTTCTTTTCCTTCTACTATCCATTTGAAGACTGTATATTTCTTGAGCATGAGGGTGTTAGGACTAGCCAAACTTGTAAAGTTAGGAATTAATATTTTGACAAAATTGATTTTTTCCTAGGAATGATTGTAAGGCCTTCTTGTGAGCTGGAAGAGAGAGAGAAAGAAAGGATGGATGAGATTCATTTTGGAGCAATGGAAATGTCATCCTTAGAGACAACATGGCCCAAAATTTTGACCTTTGCAACATAAAAGTTACACTTCTTGGGGTTAAGAGATACCCCAAATTATGTACATATCTTAAATACTTTCTCCGGATGCATCTTGTGATCTACGCTCTGGTTTAAGAAGACAATTATGTCATCCAGGTAAACCAGGATGAGCTCATTGATATATGCTTTGAAGTAAATGTCCACTGTTATGTGAAATGTTCCTCCTATATTTGAAAACCAAAAGGCATATTTTGATAAGCATATGCTCCCCATTTGGTTATAAATGTAGTTTTGAATCAATCCTCTTCCTTGAACATGATCGATAGAATCTTGAGTAGCCATAAAACATGGAGACTATTTACATGCTAACCACGGTCTTGCAAAATATTCTCCATAGAAGGAAAAGGGTAATGATCCTTTATATTCTTTGTTCAAATATTTGAAATTGACACAAATTCTGATTTCACCATTCTTCTTCGAGTGGAACAAGATTTGCAGCCTAAGTAGAGTATTTGATAGGAAAAATGATTTCTACCTCAATCGGTTTGAATAAATCCTTCCTCATGAGGGGTTATATCGTAGGATTGATAGGCCTTTACTTTGGTTTGATGGGGTTGATGCTAAGATCAAGGTCAATAGAGTGTTGAGAATCAATTAGATCAAAACCTTTGAGGTCTTCATAATCCGATGAGAAGATGATAATATATTAATGACATAATGAGATGAAGGCATGTTTCTCTTAACACGTGCACTATTTTCCAAACAAAAACTCTCTTTCATGTGTAATAGTGACTATTCAAAAAAGTCTTCTTACGTTGCGTGTGTGTTATTTTCTCCACCCTTGAGATCATCATCAGAATTGAAGATATGCTCTAAGTGATTTAGTGACCCTTTAGGAAATTTTTTTGTCTTGAGTTGGATCACTTGGTCACCATAGTTGGCATGCAAATTAGATTGCATTTTTGAGGAAAACTTAGCTTCATTCTAGATGAAGCTGCACAATCTACACATCAGCTGTCAAACACTTGCCAAATTGTTTCATTGTCTAGAATTGACATTCGATCACCATCTTGATTTGTTGCGCATTTTCTTAGATAAAAATCCTCAACGGGTGATAAGCGTGAACAATGGCTTTTGTTCAATTTTCTTGGCACCACACGAAAATTGAGAGAATCAAAAATCTATTAGAGGTCCTAAACTCTATGTTTATAATATTTCAACAAGTTATTCTTTATTACACACTTATTTATGACTGGTGGATGACCAATTCCGTGTCCCCAAAGACCTAAAATTATTTGATTTGTATATTTTTTAGAAATGCGAAGACCATGAACTAACACTTCATATTTTGAAACATTGATGGAACATGAAAACTACAATCATTTGCGAATAATTATTTCTCATCCTTGGGAGAAATGATAATGACACCTACGCTTGCACCATTTTTACTTCTTGAACCATCAAAGTACATATTCCATGTACCCGAAGCATCATATTTATCTTTCTCGAGCGGGGATGGAAGAGTGGATTCTTCTTCAAGAATATAGTAGGTTCTAAGACTAGTTCTAATAGTTGTATTATAGGGATCAATTTCATATTTCTCCTTGGATCATTCATATAATAATAGATTAGGTATAAAGGGAGGAATAGGATTCTCTTTAAAAGCAGACTCTTGCTCTTGGTCATCTTGGATTAGGAAGTTTGATTGGAGAGAAGAAGGGTCTTATGAATCAACATGATAGGAAAAGATAGGCTCAACTTATATGGTAAACCTGGTACCATACCTAATTCTTAAGAGAATATGAGACAAATCTGAAGACAAGTAACCACTTACCTTAGTGTAGAAAAAAATCACGCACTTTGGGTAATTATCTAGTCCTAATTACATACTACTATTAATATGATTCCTAAGTAAGAAAAGTACTATTTAACCTATGTATTTGGCCACCTTTCTTTTCTTTCTATTACTTCTCTTGGTCTTACACCCTTACTTACCAAGTATTCATTTTTATACCTTGAAATTTATCATCCTGGACACCGGTGCCTAGCCAGACGCCAACGCCGACACCCTTATCCCCTCTGGGCACCCCGACCTCGGTTTACTTTGTTCACAATTTTTGGGTCCTTTCTAGCTGTTAGAGAATTTTATCTTTTTGGTAGTCAGCATTTTTGGGGTTGAATACGAAATTAGAGAAAGGGAATCATATAAATATAAAGTTATGTGATCATAATAAAGGACCAAGCACTAAGCATTAGCTATCATCACTTAAGGTTACATCCATCAAGCATCTAAGAGATCCATTGCATCCATCTAACACAATCTAAGGGACACAAGGGGTGATTATTATGCATACACTTCATATGAGGTAAGTTCATTCTATTTCATGCACACATCTATTACATTTCTTTACATCTAACTTACTTGCTCACTATCAAGTGCGACATGCACAAGAGCCACCTATGGCATGATTCCACACGCATAAAACTACATTGGGTCTAAGATGTAGTGTGGTAATTAGTCCTAAGTTCACCATTTTGACAGTCGAGGACAATCTGACCCCTCATTCTACATCTTTCTTTTTTAGGTTTTGACGTCTCTTTGAGGGTTTTGTAGGTCAATACTTCATTACATGTTTCTAGCGACTTCAATGATCATTGTGTGACCTTATAGTGACCAAAGTTGAATAAAATTGAATACCTCGTGACCTAGGTACCTAGAAACAGGTCTAGGGCACCGCAAGCACCCTTGTCCCTCTCTAGATGCCCCAGTCCACTTATTATTCCATTAGTGTTTTTGTGAGTTTCGGTGTGATGGTCAGTGCTTTGTATTTTCCAGTTTTCCAACTCTGTACACCTCCATACTTTCTACAAATCATCTAAGGATTCTTACCCTCTCTTTACACTTAGGGTTTCTACTTTATTACTTAGTTTGCTTGGGTTAATTTTTGTACTTAATTGATTATTCATTTATTTCTGCAATAACAATCAGATTAGGCTTATAAATTCACATTTAGCTTAATCATTTTGGTGAACCTAACCTCTTTGAATACACTTTGTATCTTTATTTTTTTCGCTTCTTACATATTCCTAAGATCATCTCATCATGAATATTTCTATTCATGATTTCTTACTCCTCCATCCCGACCTAAGGGCTAAGATCATCACTCTTTTGACTACTACTTGGGTTCCTTCTAACATTCATCCATACTTAGTCTAAAACACATTTGCAGATGCATTTTCTCAGAACATTTCTTTTCGAGATAATCCTAATATTGATCTTTCTTTTTTGACAATGATCCTCCTTTATACATCATGATATGCATCCATAATATTGGTGTCAAGCGAATTTTAGTCGATAATGGATCTGAACTTAATTTGTGTACTCTAACCTTCCTTAAGGCTTTAGGTCTCTCAACTACTAATGTTAGTCCTTCATCTATTTCTCTTCACGCATATGATGGTTTTGTTCATCCATGCATCAACCATATTACTTTACCCATTATTGTTGGGCCAAAAACCATTAATACAATTTTCTTTGTCATGGAATTCCCAGTTTCGTATAATTTCTTACTTGTTAGACCATGGCTTCATACCATATGAGCAAGAACTTCCATAGTACATTGATGTGTCAAATTATTACATGAGGGTATCAATCACACCATTCATATTGATTGTGAGCCATCTAAATATTGCAAACACGATCCCACCACTATGATCCCTACTCTCCAATATGTTACTTCAGATGAACCACAACATATGGACCCTCCGCTTACCTTAGAGGATACTGTTTGTATGTTGGATGCTATTACATCTATGTCATTTCCCCCTCCATCTATGGTACTTTATCAAAGGCCTATCCACACATCCGATGTCATTCCACCTACTTCACTATTGCATGTGCATCCACCATTAACACGTCCTCCCTTTACATGCACAATTTTCATGAATGATTATTATTGGGAGCATATTCCATTTGATCCTACTTGTGATGACACTATATGCACACATGATGGCTCAACTCAGCTAGAATTTGTGATTGACGACATATTTCCTTCACCCTATGGTCATCTTTATCATGTTTTCATCCACATTACTGTTTCTTATGGGATTTAAGTCTTTCATCTCACGGTGTTTCTTGCACAAGCTCCTCATGTTGCTCTCCTTACACTTGGAAAATTTTAGCTTGACTATATTAGGGGCACCTTAGATCTTGATCATATTGACATTTCATTTCCTATGAATTTTGATCTTTTTTCATTTGCAATGATTCCTTCCTCAACTATTCACAAAATCTTATACGTTGGTATGCACATGGTTTTCCACTACCCCCATTCACTAACGAAGAATACACCATGGGCATGTGCAACCTTTTCCGTAATGGCTCACTACGCAATCAACCTGAAACTATTGCTTATCATGTGTATGATGCATTACCCTTTGGTTTTGATCATAACAATGATGACCTCCTAGATGACGTTACTTGATATCTTTTCTCATCACACACTTGGGGGGCATAACACCTCTTTCTCCCCCTTAGCATCAACAAGCATCTTATTTTCTCATCATGCCACACCTAGAATCTCACATACAAATCTTGATGCACGCATATCATCATTTCCGATAAGAAATCGTTACATTTCCCCACTATATCTATCTACTACATACTCATTCATACATGCATACATTTATCACCATCTATTTGCACATATAATACACTCTTTCATCATTTGTTTCCAAACATCATTCATTAACTAACACATTCATCATACACATTTTAATTCATTTACATTGGCATTTCCTAATGATGCACTCTCGTTTCTTCGTTCACACTTGAATATCAAGGGCATACTATATACATAAACCTCACACACCACACACTACACATCACACTACCTACCACATTACACATCATCTTATTTCTCACACATATTCATCACCATCAACACACATACAACACCTTCTACATACTCAACATGCAAACAATACATATTTCTCACGCTTATTCATCAATACAACCTCAACACAACAACCAACAACACATACTCTCCTCCAATCCTCAAGTAAACATAAAACTCATTTAAAAAATTTATAACATCCTTCACACTTAGTGCTTTCATGACATATCTCTCCTAAAAATATCACAACATACATCTCTTACATTATATGACACATCACTCTTGCGTAAAATTAACACAGACATCTTATATAATCTAGACATCCTCAACACACTACATACTTAAAAATTTCACATGCGACACAACCTACTACAAGTTTGACATATTCACCATAAGTTATACAATTAATGTGCTCACAATCAATCTCCTACACAAGCAAAACATTCACAATATATATCTCTCATGCACAAACAACACAACAAAACACACATATCTTTTATATAATCAATGCAACACACTACCCTATGACACACTCTAGTTCCATGGTCCATACCTAACTAATGATGGTATACACATAAAAATGGAAATAATCACACTCATGTGTTTAATCACTCACTCACATGTTTACACTCTATAATTTGTGCTTTGACGATCACATCTTTCTAGTACACACATTTAGACCATTTCCTGATGGCACACTCTCGTTTACGGTTCATTCTTGACTACGAGGTGGAATAAACAAATGAACCTCATTGCATACACATCCATTCACAATCACTCGAGGGGCATGTGGTTCCTCTCATACTCACTTTTCCATTTCATCTCATCCATCCTTATCATATTACATATCTTGGTTGTACTTAGTCTTGTTTACATTTACTTGTCACATATTCGTCTTATTACACATGCTAGATAGATATATTATATGTCATTATATTTATCATACACATATGTGTGTTCACTTACCTTTCTAGTTGTGCTAGTAGATTATATAGATCTCTTACATGTAACATGGATGCTTAGCGCATTACCTATTACTAGTCCCACAACGACTCTTAGGGAATCCCCATTCCTAAACTATAGGTGATATTATTTGAATTTTTTTCATAGCACATTACATTATCATATCATACATGTTTTGACATAAATTTTATCTTTCTAACATGATAATGGGTCCTTCATGTGCAACATTTGTTATAAAGGTCTATCTGTTTCTATGGCTATTTGTTACATTGTTGATCATTGTTTTCTCTTTATATGCTCTTGTCTGCATGCTTTTCCCTTTTCTTGTGTGCACATTTTCTACTTTTGGCTTTGTTGATCTTGATTTTCTTGTGACATCGTGAGTGGTTTCTCATATTTGCAACCCACATTTTATGGTCTACATTGTATTCTTGTGTGTTTACATTAAATTCTTACGTCTTAGCTTACATATTGTCTCGCTTAGCATACATTTTTATTTTACATGTGTGTTTGACTAATAATTATTTCCTAGCCACTATGTTTGTATGTGTCATGGTTTCTACCAAGCACATTCCCTTCTGATTAAGCTAAATGTGAATTTTATGCCTAATTTTATTGATATTGAATAAGTAAATGAATATACAAATAAGTATAGAAATTAACCCAAGAAAACTAAGCCAAAATATATAAAACCCTAAGTGCAAAGAAGAGGTAATAGATTCATAGAAATCCCAAAGATGTGCAGAGTTGGAGAATTGGAAAATATGAAGCACCGAACGTCACAAAGAATCTAAGAAAATGCATATATAGAATAATAAGCTAGATTGGGGCACCTAGAGAGGAACAAGGGCACGTGAGGGTGCCCTAGACCTATTTATGGGCACTTGGGTTTGTAGAAATTCTCAAAAAACCTCCTCTAAGTGGTTGTGAGGTATTCACTATTGTTTTTTATAAGGTCACACAGTGATCACTATAGTCACTGGAAATGTACAATGAATTATTGACATGTAAAACCCTCAAATATGTTAGAGTAGGTATTTACCTTAGCTCATGTTCACCTAGGTAATTTATTTACCTTTATTGTATTTATCCTCACCCACTTATGTGTGTGGATATTTCTTGTATCTTATTTAGAAATTAGGAGATATTATCTAGTTGTTTGGTATAGTTCTTTCCTTGATCTATGGTATTGACTAGATCCTTGATGTCTAGTTCTCTCCTACATACGTGGTCATGACTAGTTCTTTGATGACTAGTTATTTCCTTAATTTATGGCTTGATCTATGACCTTGACTGGTTCTTAGATTGTTATTCCTTGCCTATATAAGCAAGGCTCATTCTCATTGTATTTCATTGAGTTCCATAATAATATATGATATTTTTGCTCATTTGTTTGCAAAGGTTTATGTAAATTTATTCTGGTGAATTGATTTCATCTTATTGATTGTGGTGTTTGATTAACATCTATGTTCTTGGATTGGTATGATTTGATTATTGTTCCTTTTAAAATAGACATCAAATCCTAAAAATAAATATTTAGGATGAGAGGCTAGCCTTTGTCCTCGCCTATCACAATGGTGAACTTACGACTGAGCACTACACTACATATCATTCCCTGTGTGTGTGTGTGTGTGTGTGTGTGTGTGTGTGTGTGTGTGTGCGCGCACACAAAATTGTGGCCTAGGTTGCTCTTGTGCATGTCGCACTTGATAACAAGGAAGTAGCCGGATGTAAAGAAATGTAATATGTGTGTGCATGAAATAAAATGAAATTCCCTTTTGTGAAGTGTATGGAGAATAACCAACCCTTGTATCCCTTGGATGGTGCTAGATGGATGCAATGCAGCTTTTAGATTCTTGATGGATGTAGCCTTAGGTGGTGATAGCTAATGCTTAGTGCTTGGTCTTTTATTATGATCACATAAATTTATATTTATATGATTCCCTTTCTTAAATTTTGTAATTAACCCTAAAAAGGTCGACTACCAAAAATATAAGATGCTCAAATGGCTAGAAAGGACTTAAAAGATGTGAATGAAGTATACTGAGGTTAGGTGTTCCCAGAGGGGATGAGGGCGCTTGGTGCTAACGTCCTAACTAGGCGCTGGTGTCTAGGATGATAAATTCCAAGGTATAAAAAGGTAGACCGAGTAAGTAAAGGTGTAAGACCAAGAAAAGTAACAAAGAAAGGTGGCCAAAAACATGGGTTGATTAGTAATTTTATTACTTAGGAATCATATGAATAGTAGTATGTAATCAAGACTAAATAGTTACCCAAAGTGTGTGATTTTGTGTCTATATTTGCCCCCACTTTATGTTGGTGAGTGGAAATCTTGGTAACATAAAGTAGATAGAGATGCGTACCTAATAACCATGTATATTGATGTAGAGGAGCGTGATAAGAGACATGAAAAAGTGTGGAGTGAAAAAAATGTGAAGCATGGATGCTAAGGAGGAGAAAGTGTAAAAAGTGGTGATGAAAATGAACCTAGGGCAGAAACTCATGTGTATATGTCATGATGTGGCTCTTTGTTGATGTCGATGTTGTTGTATTTTGACATTGTGAATGATGTTATGAATGATGTTGACTACCACTTCCCATAAAGACGGACCTGCAAAAGAGAAGAATGAACAAGTAGTCAAATATGCATGTATATGATCGAAATATGTAAAAAGTAGGTAGAGGAAGTATGAAAATGAAAAAGGAACACATGCACCTAATCCGTTATGAGAAAAGGGGTGTAAAAAGGATCTTGTAGATGTTGTAGATGAACAATTTTTTTGGGAGATCTTATGCCGATTGCGTTAGCCACAACTATTTGGGGTGATCTCACGCTAATGATATAGAAGAAGTGTAGGGATAAAATTATGGTGTTATCCTCCAACCTTTAACTTCTTCCCATAATGTAGGACACCACTGCAGATGGTGTGTAAAATTTTATGTAACACGAAAGTGATAAGGACTATATGCCCTTTTAAAGTCGTTGTGTGTTAAGTTTTGTAGATTGTCTTTGAATTGCCAAAACATTGTGTAATTTCACTGGTTATATGCATCCAAGAAGGACCGTGCTATACTAAGGACCCAAGTCTAATTTTGAGCCTTGAAACTAAAAACTATGTTATATCGGTACGTGCCATGTTGTGCAATGACTCTATGACATTGTATGGGGTGAATGATTCACCCAAATAATTCCCCCTCATTTGGGGTGCATATGGCGTTATTGAAGGAGTATGTGACTCAAAAGAGGACTAACCACTATGATGAAACTATGCCCTACAAGGGGTAGGGAATGTGCTTGGTAGAAACTAAGGAACACACAAAAAAACCATCTCGGAGACAAGTGTTAGTACAAGAGAAGACAAACATGCATGTATAATAAAAAATGTATGCTACACAAATAATATGTAAGTTAAGACACAAGAAGAAAATGTAGAATGGGAAAAGTGGGTTACAAACATGGGAAACCATTCACAATGTTGCAAGACAATCAAAGCCAAAGAATCCTAAAGTAGACAATGTGTACACAAGACAAAGGGCAAAGTCCGCAAACAATGGCATACAAAGAGAAAGAAATGACAAACAATGTAACAGACAACCATGGAAGCATATAGTCTTGTAAAAAAAATGTTGAACATGAAGCACCCATTAGCATGTTAGAGAAATAATTTTTTTGTCAAAGCGTGTGTAATCCGATAATAAGTTCTATGAAAAAAATGAAACAATAGCACATGTAGTGTACAAAATTGGTTTCCCCTAGGAGCCACCTGTGGGATGGTAAGAGGTCTGCACCAAACATCCATATTACATGTAATAGATCCGTATAGTCCACGATCACAACTAGGAAAGGAAAGTGAACACACATGTGTGTATGATTAAAATAATGGAATTCAAGATATCTATCTAGCATGTGTAATATAGTGAAAATGTAAGAAAAATTAAGAAAGAGTAAATGTAACCAAGATATTTAGCATGTTGGGGATGAGAAAAAATGGAATGTAGTGTCAATTGTAGGAGCCACGTGCCCCTTAAGTGGATTTGTATTCATGCGATGAGGTTCATTTTTATATTACCCCTGAAAAGTCAAGAATGAACCATAAATGAGATTGCGTCATCGGTAAAATGGGTTGAATGCATGTAAGAGAAAGAAGTGATTGATAAAGCGTAAAGTGTAGAGTGTGTGAGTGAATGAGTGAGTGATTAAATGCTTGAGTGGGATGAGGTCCATTTTAGATGTATAACCTCAACAGTTGAGTATGGACCATGGTAATAGAGTGCGTTATAGGTTAATGAGTGCACCTTTGTGTAGAAGTATATGTGACAGACATGTTGTGTGAATGTGTATAGTGAATGAGACACAAAGTGTATAGTAGATCTTTGTAAGAGAAGATGTCCTAAGTGTATGATGCATGATGCGTGAAGTATGTAGTGTGTAAATTCAAATGTATAATGTGTAGTGTGTGAGGTTAATGTATATAGTATACCCTCAATAGTCAAGTGTGAACTATAGCACAATATTGCATCATCGAGTAATGATGATACTAGAGTGTGTCAAGATGTGTATGTGCTATATGTGGTAGAATAAATGTGAAGTGATGAGAATATAAGATGTGTGTGAATGGTAGGAGGAATAAATGTGATGCCCCCAAAGTGAATATGTTGATGGAGATCTATGCAATGATGCGAGAGGTGTCATGCCATTGTGGGAGAGTGTTGACTATGTCATGATAAGAGTGAGGTCCAACACAATGACATGCCAAAAAAGCAGTAGAAGTAGTTGCTTTGAAAAAATGAATTGGAAATAAAAGTGCACTAGGATGGGAAGGAATCTTGAATGATGGTAACTTAGGTGGGATTGATGAAACTTTAGAAGACTTGACAGGAGAAGAAGATGGACTGATTTTGAGAGAGGGTTTATTAGGAGATTCTTGACTCTTAGTAGATGGAACCCTAGAAACGATGGCATGATGCTCATTAGATATAAACGAATCAGATTCAGGAACCCATTGATATATAACAATTGGAGAGGATAGTGTAACATGATGATGTGTAGTGAATGAGATAAAACCTTAACTCTGAAGATGCTTTATTATTTGTTGTAAAACATATCAATCATCGTTATTATGTCCATTTATTTGATGATAATTGCAATATGAAAGACCTCGATATTTTGCAAGATGATAAGGAGGATAACAATTATAGATGGTAAGTTGATTAATTGATGAGTTATGAGTTTTGAAAGAATATCTTATTTCTTAACATTGATTGAAAACTTGAGAGGTGTAGGGAGTGGAAATATTTGAGGTTCACTATGTTATCGTAAAATTAGCAAGGTTAATTTTACAGATAACCATACCGAAATTTTGTTCCGATCCCTCGTTAGGGACCCCTTGCGTTTGGAACGTTGCAAAATCCTTTCAGGAAATCTGGTTTTCGAACTTAGTCATTTTTGGTCTTTTTGGCCGGGCGCATAGAATGACTATGCAACATCAAAATTTGATGCGCCCCCTTTAAGCCTTTGGCGCATGCTTTCATGTGTCAACAGGCATTTTGGTGCACCTCTCTATGTTGAGGCTTCCCTGCGTGCGCCAAAGCGCATGCGCCTTCCTGTCAACATATCTTTTGTTGCACCTTTTTGGTGCACCAAAGGCGCACATAATCTTATGTCGACACCCCTCTCGGTGTGCCAAAGGCGTGCATAACTCCGTGTTTGCATGGATTTTGGTGTGCCAAGGGCACATGCTTTCATATGTCGACACTACTTTTCATGCGCCACTTAAAAGGTTGGTGGCGCATTTATTGCCCCCTCGCCTATATATAGGTGCATCTACACTGTCATTATCACACCGGAAAATCACGTGATATTTTCTCTGAGCCTGTCAGTGCACTTGCCCCGTCATTTTCAAATCACTTGGTGGACCCGTTTGCACTTTTTCATCGTTATATATCCTGGTAAGAGGTCCTCACTCCTTTTGTGTGTTTTGTGCTTTGGTTTTTATCTGCTGGCTGGCTGTTTGGGTTTAATATAAACTGTGAAATCATGTTTTTATCCCCCTGTTGCTATCTTTTCTTTCCTTCACCATGTCCTTCCCCCCTCTTTCTAGACTCTGTCTGCTAGGAAGGGGCTGCATCTAAAGTAATGACTCAAAAAATCTTGGTTTAAGCCTCTTCATCACCCAAATGACCCCTTAAAAGAAGCTTAAACCATATGCAGACACCTTAGTGAAGAAGTCATGGCTTGGGAGGAAACTGTAATTCTTTTTTCTCTCCTTTGGCGCATCTGTCACCCCTGCAACATGATCAACAGTCGTGCCATTGGCACACCCACCGTGCCTGTTACAAAAAGAGCAGTTGCGCCCTCATGGCGCACTTCCCTCGCTTGCTGCAAACACTTACCATGCGCCCTCTTGGCGCATCAAACTTAAGTGCAACATCACAAATTCCTGCGCCCTTTAGTGCACCCAGCATCCATGTATCAGCCTTTTTCTATGCGCCAAGTGCAAAACCATAAAAGGCACAGGCGCATCCTTCATTGCAACAACATCGTGTTGTGCAGACTTTCCATGTGCCGCGCCAAGTTCCCCTTCGGCACATGAACATATGATGTTACACACATTTTTCCTACGCCCTTTGGCGCACCCTGTACCCATGTAACATGAAAATAATCTGTGCCCTTTATAAAATGAATACATGGCGCAGGCGCACTTGTGCTTACAGCAACAAAGAATGCACCCTGCAGAATCTATGCGCCATGCGCCCTTTGGCACTGATTTAACCCTTGCAACACCCTTTTCCTGTGCGCCTTGTCTATTTAGCTCTGTAATCTGTAATATCCATGCGCCATGCGCCCGAGACCTCAAAATTACTAACTCTTTCTTCTGTCAGCATTTCAATGGAAAATCAAAAGCTGACATGGCTTTCTTCAATTGGGTTTCATGTCTTATTCTTGCAGATCAGCAATTAAGCTCAGAAGAACATATGTCAACATCAAGGAAGAGACCTACCAAATCCAAAGGCAAGGCCAAGCTTACAGAGGAAGAAATGAAATATAAGTATCAGAGGGTCAGAATGCCCGACTCCCAGGCTGAATGTGACCTGGACATCAGAGACTTAGAGTTGGGTCATATTGATATGGAGGAATTTTGGGTCAGGACTCAGAAGGTCACAAGAAGCCTGTGGATGGACAAGCTAATAGGCAGTGCCCTGCACTTTGCTGGGGGAATCCCAGTCAACGCCGTTAACAATGAATTCATGATGGTGGTTGCCGGTGCTATAATAAAGACACAAGGTGTGTCATAAATGAGAAGGGCGAGGTCGTAATCAACCTCACTGCCCGCCACTTCGAGATAATACTCGGCATTCCTCATCACCGGCACTTTGTGGCCGTCAGCCGAGAGGATTGTATCAAAGCCTGGGACGACCATGAAGATCGGTGCATGTGAATCGATGAATGAATTATATCGAAGAACAAGAAAGTAGTGACCCGTTGGCCACAAATCATTCACATGCAGTGATTTTTGGAGGAACTCGGTGACACCATCACGTTCTGAGAAAGGTCTTTGGGCTTCCGATGCCCACTATTTCCACAAATGGATGTTGCGATATTTAGAAACCATGAAAAAAATGTGCCTGATCAACGCTTGAATGGGCGAAATTATAAGCGGCACGATATCGTAACAAATTGCAAAAATTCCCCACAACGGGAGATTCTACATGAATTCCTATGTTGTTTATACCGCAACTTTCGAAAGGGACTATCCGGCTACGATGCGGAGTGGGGTTTGGCCCCAAGTTAGAATTTATGAATACTATCTAGAGCTGAAGCTGGAGAATAGCATCCCTCAATTTACCAAGATCAATGATGCATTTTTCTATTTCATCATCTTCCTGTTGAAGCCGAATATGACTTACGGTCGCACAACCAAGAGCATCATGGCAGCCACTGAAAAATGGGGGGCCCTGTTCACCCAATTCCCCACATTTACTTATCTGAGGGCAGCTAACTTCTTGGGAGAGCCAACTAGACTACCAAGGTATGTTGGGCCCAAATTGATTCTGCTAGAGCTGTCAAGATAGCTAATCACTTATCATGAAAAGTGCCTAAAAAGAAAGAAGGGTGGAACTCCTTTCCCCCTCACAGTGGGTAGATATACATGTCTTACTCATCACAAGGAAAAAGACATGTTTGCAGAGTTGGAGATGCTCAATTTGAAACATGACTTCCTAGCAAGACCCACCTTCGACCTGAGGAATTGTCTGCCGAGGGCTAAGCTTGATCCAATCCACATCCCTCAGATTGAGGATATCTACATCGACCTATATCA
This sequence comes from Taxus wallichiana var. yunnanensis, assembly GCA_018340775.1. Classification (NCBI taxonomy): domain Eukaryota; kingdom Viridiplantae; phylum Streptophyta; class Pinopsida; order Cupressales; family Taxaceae; genus Taxus; species Taxus wallichiana. The sequence goes on from CM031235.1 coordinate 179,507,146, forward strand.
TGAGGTGGAACTCAGGAGGAAGGACCATTCTCGTTTGGCATTGGCAAAAATCATCCAATACGGGGTAGCCATCATCCCCAAAGGCTTCCAAACTACTGAGGAGGAAGTAGATCAAGTATATCTTAACACAGGCGGGGACGATTGGCCTTTTGTGGCAATTGATAGAAACAAAGCACCTCAGACAATTGAGGAAAGGGTCAAAGAAACTCTGCGCAGAATAGAGCATTGGTGCCGAATGAACGGGCTCATCTACCTCGGAGTTGATTTCACAACCTCTCCATTGGGTAACACACCTCCTAGATCAAAATAGCAGCCTAAAGGAAAAGGAAAAGGCAAAGAGGGTGAATCCAGCACCACTCAAGAGGAAGCTCCTGAAAGTCCTCCTTCCGCTGTACCAGAACAAGTTGTAACTCTGGCTTCTCCAGAGAAAGAAGTAGAAGAGGATGTTCCAATAGGCCCATCCACTCAGGATGTCACTGCTACAACAATTAAGGTCCCTTCTGTCCCTTCTTCTTCTCCTCCTTCCCCTCCTCGAGTGACTCAAGCGACCATTCCTTTGGTCGTGTCCTATCCCCTTCTTCTTGTTCCTCCCTCTTATTCGTCCATCTTCTCTTCTCTCGCGGACTGTCCTCCTCCATTTCTTCCCTCATCTCTGAGCTCCCTTCCCTTCCCATGTCCTCCTCTCCTATAGTATCTCTTCCTCCCTTGAGCACTTCTTCGGCCTCCCTCTCGATGCCACCTCCAAGTGTCTCCACGTTCTTCCCTTCTACTACTACAGCTACCCCCTTCTCTGTTTCCGGCCCTTCTCCCATAAATCCAGCCTGGATCTCCCAGCACTTAAGTCAGCAGAAAAGGAAAGTTCCCATCGCTCCGATGGACTTTTCCATAATCCCGTCCAAAGGGGCAAAAGAAGAGAAGCCTGTCACACGCTTCTCTCAGAGTGCTTCGGGAGAGAGGGTAATGGAGATCGCATACCCCAATCCCCTCAAGGATAAAAAGGATCTGTCTCCTATAGATTACACAGTGACTCAGGTCACAATGGGTACGTCTTCTGAAAGCCTTCAGGGAGAGGCCCTATCTGCAGTTGATGCCCTCTGCAAGAAGCTTCAAGAAACAAAAGAAGAGAAAAGGCTACTGAAAGAGCAAAATAAACATCTGCTCCAAGCCTTACAGAAGATGGGCAGTGCACCTCCCACAACTACCGCCGAGACTCCTGAGCCTCTGAGCCAGGATAAAATTAATGAATATGCAAAGATCGGTGAGCAGGGCATGGCAGTTTCAGCTTGGAGGAGCCAAATCGTCAGGGACAGTGAAAGAGTGATCGCAAGTTCTCTCGATTTATATTTGAACATCAACAAGGAGAATAAGGAGCTCCAAGCGTTAGTAGGACCCATATCGGAAGAGCATGACCATGCTAGGCTGCAGCATGAGACCTTTCAACAAATGTTCAAGCTGTTGATCAGAAGATCTGGTCAAGTTCGATGTCTTGGCCATCCCACGGCCCTCTCAATAAAGTCATTTCCACCCTGGACTACCGGGTGGATCAACTGAATTTGTCCTTGAAAAGATCGATAAGGTAAAGGAAGAAGCCACGGACGTAATGCACTAAATGGAACAAATCGTTCTCAACATGTCACCAGGGTTGCTTACTCCTTCCTTCGCCTTAAGAAAATTTGAGGAAACCATCCAGATCTTGAGGAGATCGTTTCAAAGGGTGGGGCGAGAGGTCACTTTTGACGCGAGTCCATCAATAACTCTTTGGCTATCGGGACTTCATCGGGTTCCTCATTGAAGCGGAGAAAGAATATTCTAAACTCCCGAGAGAAGCTCATAGACGAGCGGGAGACTTGCGAGGCGATCAGTGAGTGACACAAAGATCCTTCCCAGGATCAACTAGGGCCCATGATCAACAAGTTCATGGAATACCGCGCTCAATTCCACATCTCGTCTCTGGCGAGCAAAGAAGCAAAAGCAGGCTACCCCCTTTCGGCCGCAGGATGACGATGATGAATAACTTCTCTTTCTTCTTCTTCTCTCTCTTCTTCAACTTCCTTTTTTGAGAATATCTGGAGTATGTTGGCACAAATGATGACATCATCCATGTTGCACCATGGGATGATGTCATCCATCAAGTTGTCAAAAGTCAACATGACTTTGAGATATTTTGTATATCCTTGTAGATATTTTGTAAATATCTTTGTAAATAGGTGGTTGGCTCCTTTTTGCCTTCTTTTCTTTCCTTCTTCTATAAATACCCCAATGCTTGTTGTATTGGGCATGAGTGGATACTTTTCAGATGAAAAATAGAAGTGAGAAGAAAATACTTTGAGCTTTTTGTAACAGAAGGAAATATTAATACAATATTTAGACTTTGTGCTAAATACATGTGTTATTTGCATTAGATATTTCTTATGTCAGATCTGTGTGTTTATTCTATTGAATCTGCTTCTGTTTTATTGTCATTTATTCATCAGTATTGCTTTGCTCATTTATGCAAGTAGGTTTGGCTCTGTTTACTACCAATCCCAAAACATAAACCTTCTGACCTTTCTGCTTTGGAATTCATTTCTTTTCTTCCTTCGGACCTGCTCTTTCTTCATCCTCTCTTTCATTCCTTTCTTTTCGCAGTTGGAAACACCCTACTGGGATGAGATCCCAAACCCTCGAAGGCAGAATATTGTGAGACTTGCACAGATTCCTGCTAGTAGAATAGTAATAAACCAGTTTCACTTTGCTGACTCAAAGAGGGGCTATGCCCTGCACACTGTTGGCTCGTCTATCCATAGATCTGCCCAAGCGACAAATTTTCAGACCAACACACTAATATGCGCACATATAGAAGACATAGAATAAAAATAATATGTAGAAGGAGAACAAACATGAGCCTGAGAAGCATCCTTAAGATGTTGGATTTCAGATTTAAGAGATATAATCATGGATTCCATAGCTTGAAATTTATCTTGAAATAAAGAATGAAGAGCTTGAATGGATTTGCAAATAGATTGATTGGAATTGGAACCAAGAGAGTCATCAAAAATATAATCGAAGATAACATTGACTTGAGTAGGCAACATGTTGATAGGAAAATACATAGTGTTTAAGGTTTTGTGGAGAGCATATTTACAAGATGGGTGCATTTGAAGAAATTGAAGCAAAGAGACTTGACAGACCTTATGATCCATGATGGAAGAAAAAGAAGGATCCAAGAGTATTTGAATGTGGGTTCACCAAAATGATTAATCTAAATGTGAAATTTATGCCTAATCGATTGTTATTGTAGCAGTAAATGAATATACAATTAAGTACATAAATTAACCCAAGAAAAATAAGCCAAAATATGTAAAACCCTAACTATAAAGAAGAGGTAAATGGATTAGTTAATTCATAGAAATCCCAGAGGTGTATAGAGTTAGAGAAATGGAAAATATAAAGCACTGATTGTCACATCTTTGAAGCTTAGAAAAAGGAAGATGTGGAAGAATAATATTGACCGAGGTTCTTGGAGAGGTACATGGGTGTATATGAGCGTCCATACATGTTTCGGGCACTGGGTCTATGGAAATTCTGAGGAAACCTCCTTTGAGTGGTCATGAGATATTCCATGTTTTTCACCTTTGGTCACTATGAGGTCACACAGTGATTTCCAAAGTCACTGGAAACCTATAATGAAGTATTGACCTATAAAACCCTAAAATAAACATCAAATCCTAAAAAGAAAGATGTAGAATGAGGGGTCAGACTGTCCTCAACTATCACAATGGTGAACTTATGATTGAGAACTACACTACATCTCAAACCCAATGTAGTTCTATGTGTGTGCGGAATTATGCCCTAGGTGGCTCTTGTACATGTCACACTTAATAGTGAGAAAGTAGCTAGATGTAAAGAAATGTAATAGATGTGTACATGGAATAAAATGTACTTCCCTCCTATGAAGTGTATGTAGAATAACCAGCCCTTGTATCCCTTGGATGGTGCTAGATGGATGCAATGGAGCTCTTAGATTTTTGATGGATGCAACCTTAGGTGGTGATAGCTAATGCTTAGTGCTTGGTCCTTTATTATGATCACATAACTTTATATTTATATGATTTCCTTCCTTAAATTTTTAGTTAACTCTAAAAGGTGACTACCAAAAAGATAAGATGCTCAAGCAGCTCTAGAGGACCTAAAATATGTGAACAAAATATATTTAGGTCGGGGGCACCCAGAGGGGATGAGGGTGATTATCGTTGGCATCCCGACCGAGTGCTTTGGTGTCGGGATGATAAATGCTAAGGTATAAAAAGGAAGACTGAACAAGTAAAGGTGTAAGACCAAGATAAGTAAAAAAACAAAGAAAGGTAAAAATTATATGGGTTGATTAGTAATTTTCTTTCTTAGGAATCATATAAATATATTATGTAATGAGGACTAAATAGTTACCCAATGTGTGTGATTTTATGTCCACACCTTCCCCTACAGTAAGGCACAATTTTAAACACAACATTCAGTCCTCCTTTGGGATGCATACTATTTTAGTGACGCCGCATGCACCCCAAACAAGGGGGCATCATTTGGGTGAATCACCACCCCATACTGATAATCTATAGTCATTACAAAACACAACACAATATCGATATAACATAGTTTTCATTTTGGTGCTCGAGAATCGAACTTAGGTCTTTATCACAAAACAACCCTTCCTGGATGCCTTTAAGTAGGGGGAAGTTACACAACGTTTTGGTAGTTCAACATATTCTATTTAACTACACACATTAGCTTTTACAAGGCATGCAGTCCTTAGCACTTTTATATTGGATCGAATTGTTTGATTTTTACACACCATCTACAGTGGTGTCCTATATTATGGGAAGAAGTTAAATTTTAGAGGATAACACTGGAATTTTCTCCCTATACTTCTTCTATATCATTTGTGTGATATTTCCCCAAAAATCGCAATCGACACAATTGGTGTGAGATCGTTTGAAAAACTCATTCATCTACAACATCTACATGATCCTTTCTATACCCTTTTTCTCATCACGAGATCAGGTGCACATGTTCCTTTTTCATTTTTGTACTTTCTTTACATATTTTTTACACATTTCAATCATATACATGCATATTTGACTACTTTTTCATTCTTCTCTTTTGCAGGTCCATCCGTATGGGAAGCAGTAGTCAACATCATCAACATCTTCACAACATCACATACAACAAACAAACGACATCAACAACAGGCACATCATGACATCTACACATGTGTTTCCATCCTAGGTTCATTTTCATCATCACTTTTTGCACTTTCTCCTCCTTAGCATCCACACTTCACATTTTTATCACTCCATGTTTTTTCTTGTCCCTCGACACACTCTTTCTACATCAATCTACATGGTTATCAAGTACACATCTCTATCTACTTTATGTTACCAAGCTTTCCACTCACCAACATAAAGTGGGGGAAAATGTAGACACAAAATCACACACTTTGGGTAATTATCTAGTCTTGATTACATACTATTATTCATATGATTCCTAAGTAAGAAAAGTACTAATTAACCTAGAGTCTTTGGCTACCTTTCTTTTATTTCTATTACTTCTCTTAGTATTACACCCTTATTTAATCAGTCTAACTTTATATACCTCAACATTTATCATCTTAGACACTATTGCCAAACCAAAAGCCAATGCCAAGCACCCTCATCCCATCTGGGCACTCCCGACATCAATATACTTTGTTCATACTTTTTGGGTCCTTTCTAGCTGTTTGAGCATCTTATCTTTTTGGTAGTCAGTCTTTCTTGGGTTAATTACAAAATTCAAGCAAAGGAATCATATAAATACAAATTTATGTGATCATAATAAAGTACTAAGCACTAAACATTGTCTATCACCACCTAATGTTGCATCAATTAAGCATCTAAGAGATCCATTACATCCATCTAGCACCATCTAAGGGACACAAGGGCTGGTTATTATACATACACTTCATAGGAGAGAAGTTCATTCTATTCCATGCACACATCTATTACATTTATTTACATCTAGTTTACTTGCTCACTATCAAGTGTGATAAGCACAAGAGACACGTAGGGCATAGTTATGTGCGCGCGCACACACACAAAACTACATTAGGTCTTAGATGTAGTGCAATGCTTAGTCTTAAGTTTACCATTGTGATAGATAAGGAAAGTTTGACCCCTCATTTTGCATCTTTTGTTTTTAGGATTTGATGTCTCTTTGAGGGTTTTATATGTCAATACTTCATTGCAAGTTTCCAACAAATTTAGAGATCACTATGTGACTAAAGGCTAACAACAAATACCTTGTAACCAATCAGGAGGTTTCTTGAGCATTTACGTAAACCTAGGCACCCAAAAATAGGTCTAGGGAATCTGTAGGCACTCTTGTCCCTCTCCAGGTGCCCTAGTCTAGCTTATTCTTCCAAATCTACATTTTTATGAGCTTTGGTACGATAACCAATGCTTCATATTTTCTTATTTTTCCATCTCCGTATACCTTTGGAATTTTTGCAATTTAGTTAAGGCTTCTTACAATCTCTTTGCACATAGGATTTTTACTTTATTGATTAGCTCACTTGGGTTAATTTATGTACTTAATTGATTATTCATTTACTGCTACAATAAAAATAAGATTAGGATTATAAATTCACATTTTAGATTAATCACTTAGCTATGAAATCCCTTGATAAGCAGATGAAAAACAATGGAGGAAAATTAATGACTTACACATCTTGAGTTATGGTTAAGATTAGACATGCATGAAGGGTTTAACTCAATATCCTTGATGACTACAAGAAATTTAAAAGTTGATCCATCAAGTTGCAAGACTCCTTTAGAGATAGGGTTGTACTTAAGACCTAGGATATCAAAAATTTTCTTAGGCATGAACAAAGTAATAGGCCTCAAGTCAAACATACAATTGTGAACAAGGTGTTTTCCTACTATCAAGGACATGTAAAAAGGGAGGGTTTTAAAAATTTTACTCACTTGTTTCACCTCTTTTTGGCATAGATTGATAACATCTTGAGTTCTTTGAATAGATGGATCAATGCATGGGAGCTACACAAGAGCTTTATGCGGGATATCGTGAAGAGATGGAATGACCAAGACATACCACATTGTAAAATTTACATTTGTTTTCTTCATTTTATCCACAATTTGAATGGAAGGCCCATGGAATTGTGTATTTGAGGCATAAAATTCTCTTTTCTTGATTACTCTGGTGTTGGAGGAGGTGCCTTAGGTTGCATAGAGGTTTAACCTACCAAAGGAGGTGCATGCACAAATCCATTTACAACGAAACGTGGAACCTCATGCAAAACAACATGCACTCCAAAACTATTGGGTGAATCTGTGTCATCCTTCTACTTTTGAATATGCTCGGTTTGATGCTAGAAGGAAAAGGTTACATTGGCTTCTAACATTATTTTCTTAAACCTTTTGTTTTTAGTAACATGTGCTCATGGTCTATTTGGATTATCCACAACTTGGTTCATTATGAAGAAGTCATCAACTCTAAAGAATATCAAATTTGTCTTTGAGTTGACCTCTAACACTTCTTTATTATCAGGTTTGCATGCACTCATAGATGACTCATAGTTGGAAGTATTATAGATCACGAAGGCTTGCACTCATAAGGCATTTGTATAGTTTTATTAACTGTGGAAAATTAAAAGGAAAACACCACTCTTTCTCTTAAAACACATGATTTTTGTACTTGAACCAATTCTTTACTTGAATCAAGTGCAGGAAGGGGTTACATAGAGCGTATGTATGTAATGGAAGGTGTGCATTATGACTATGTTATCTATTATTCTGTTGATCCTACCCATACTTTTGATTTGGATATTAATTTCGTAAGGATGATGGGTCCGATTAAATCCTTGATTAGAGTTATTTCTAAAGGATTTCACCTCCTATTTTTCTAAAGATATGTACTTAGTGGATAGATTTATAATCAAGGATTTCATTTCTTCATATTCTTTCTTATTTTTGGGAGAGTATGATGTGGAGGAAATGGGTTGGGAACTCTGCTTAGGAATGGGAGCAATGGAAGGTTGAGAAGCTTGAGGCAATTCAGGAAATAAGGGCATAGGCAATCTAGGGACTATTTTACCATCTTAGATTAAACATTTTTTTCCCTAATGGCTATAGGATAGGCATCATAAAGATGTGAAGCACCCATAAATTGTATCATAACAACAATATAAAAATTTAATGCTCTTAAGAAGTAAAGAAAAACACCTTGTGGGGTTGGTCTTAAGAGGATTGGAATTCTATCCCATGTCTTTTGAAATATGAAATTGAAGTCAACTATGAGATCACTAGGAGCTCTCTTGATGGTTGTGAGTTTTTATTACAAGGAGATGTTTTCTACTTTCTCCTCAAAATGATTGTAAAGTCTAGTGCCAAGCTCATCCTAATTGTGATAGAGGCAGGTCTTAAGCTTGTGTACTACTAAAGTGCTTTGTATTTAAGTGGAGAAGCAAGTATCCTTATAGCTACATCATCTTTTATAACTAGGTGAAATGAGATGACATTTGAAATTTCCTTAATTTACTTAGTAGGGGTAGTTTGATTCTCACCAGTGAAAAATGGAATACTTTTGAGTGTAGCCATTGGTATGACATGTTGTGTAGGAAGGGCCAAAGGACTAACACCATGAAGGTGACAAAAGGAAAATTTATCTGCTACACCATGAAGATAATTAGTCTTAGAACTCTAGATGCACATGCGAAAGGTCTTGCAGGAGAAGGAGTGGAAACTATTATGTGTGTGAGAGACAAGGATTTGCACACAACTCTACTTATTCTTCTTCTAGGAGACAATTGTAAATATTCAAATACTTCACCAAGGTTTACGTGCTTCTTGGTTTATATCCTTCTCATGAAAAGGGCGTGTTGAATACTGAAATCAGTAGATCTAGATGTTGGGAGTCACCATATGTATTAAAACAAGCCTCTAAAAGTTGGATTTCAATAATAACACATCAAACTTGCTGAAATGAAGATGTATAACTCTTTAAACTTGTCCCACCAGGTGTGCCAAAACCGGTGGAGAAAAATTTGCATCTGTCCTAAATCAAAATGATTTAGGGCTTTGAGGAAACATGAAACTATCTAAAAGTTGTGGCACCTTGTGCTTGAGACATACCTCCAAAGAAGGGAAAATTCCTATACCTATTTCTACTACTAAACCTACTCCTAGAAAGGAAAATGAAGCTATCTAACTCCACTCTATGATTACAAGGAACTAGGGTCGAAGGAGATGCATAAAATAAAATCCTAAGGTAAGGAAGGTGATAACCTTTGGAAAGAGGGGGATGACCACTTTGAGATGAGTGAAAATGAGGGAAAATGTGCATAAGGAGGGTAGACATGTGTACCACAACTTAGAACAACATTTGGTAGCTCATTTTCATGGAGCAAAATATATAAAAGACCCTACAAGATATGTAAAACAAACACAACATACCAATAATGCAAAATAAGGCAAGTAGATGCAATAAAATATAAACTATGGTAAAGAATAGCCACAAAATACAACTTCTATTGCTTCCAAATTATGTGCAATCAATTAAAATGGTGGAAAGAGGAAAAATTCACATATAAAGGCTCAAATATGAGGCTTGCAACTCAAAATGCAAAGGAACACTACTCTGAATAATGCTCTTGCAATCCAAGAGAGTACAAATTTGTCAAATGAGAATTATTCAAAAATATATGGGATAATAGAAGAGAAGAGGAGGAAAAGAGAGGGAAACATGGATATCCAATTAAAACCACCAATAAGATGCAATAAATGCCTGCAAATCCACATGGAGCTCTGTTAGATTCACCTCCCATGCTAGGTTGCTTGTAAAAGAAGGAAAGAAAGAAAATCCCATGAAATTTGGGTGGGTAAGTTGACTAGAAATGTGCATTAATGACCTGAGTCACATTTCAATATTTTCACCTACCAAATCCCACCAAAATTTGATTTTGAAAATCCTAGAGTGTAGCCCACGTCAGCATATTTCCAACAAGACTAAGTAGGCATGGTTTAGAGCTCTGTGTAAGAAGTTATGGTGATTTTAAGTTCGGAGTACAAGAGGAACATGCAAGACATGTGGCATGATTTGATTGGTCATGAGAGTTGGCTAATTTTCTATTGTTTTTATCTCTATCATGTGTTGTGCATTCATTCTTCATTAGGATTCAACACGTTTGACACATTTTTATTTATTTCATGATGTGCAATTTATTTTACAAGTTCCCATAATTAGACACGTGGCACATAATGATTGGCACAGAGGATTACAACCTTCGATACATGCATGGAATTAGGAAGAGTGGGGACAAAAAAATTATAATTTCTTGGTGTGCTCAAGAGGGAGTGCAAGGAGAGGAGGAAAGGATGTATATTTCCTAAAGCATGTAAGTATGCAAGGAAATGGAAAACATCCGACAAAGGAATACATGGAGGCTTGGATAAGATGGCGTGTGAAGCATGCAAAAGGGGAAAAAGAAGCATGTAGTAAAGGTGTGGGTAGAAGGAAATGTAGGGGTGTATGAAGGAATGTGTGAATACATGATGCGAAAGGAAATAATAACATAAGTGAAACGAGTGCACGACATAGCATTGTGCGGGACTCAGAAGAAAGACATACACAAGGAAAGCATGTCGGGACTTACTCAAATAGAAGGCAAGTCACAGGTGCACGTGAGAGAGTGCACAATGACCATGAAAGGGAAGGGAATGCACAAGGAGTGCACATAGAGGGAAAATGAAGGGAGATAGCAGAATGCAATGGAGAAAAGGAAGAATGTGTGAAGGATGCACAAAAGGAAGCGAAGGAAGGGGGAAAATAAAATAAGGTAGGGAGGGTATGTGAGGGCAAGCATGAAGAACGCAAACCATAAATTTGACTAAGGGATAAGACCAAAGGCCGCACACAACCTGAAAAATTGGATTCAAAGCTAGAATGGAACTACAAGTTGTCAAGATAACCAAGGGTGTTATTTTGGACAACACAAGCCTAAATCCAAGTAGAGTTATGAGCTTGAGAAGTTCAGAGCTTGTAGTGGAGAGAAATAAGACGCTTGCGAAAGGAGAGTCAATGCAATTTCTCATGGATTGTGTAAGTCCCATTAGATATTGTTTCTACATATGGCCATTTTTAAGCAACCAGATGGCATTTTCAAGACTCAGAATAAACTAGAGATATTTTCAAAATTTCTTGGTGATTTACTTGAGCCATTAAGTTTTTTGATTCATGTTCATTTGAAGCATTTTCCACCACTTTTGACATATAACACATGGAAACCAATTATTCAAGTTCCACAGAAGGGAAGGTGGAGGAGATTACTGATCGAGATCAAATTTCTTCGAAGGTCTTTTGGGAAGATTTATTACACATTATTGATTCATTTCATTTGGTGATTTATCATATTGTACTTATGAAATATTTAAAAATGGATCGGTCATATTACTAGACCCAAAGACGTAGGCATTCATCGTCAAACTCTATTATTAATCTCTTTTGCATGTGTTATGGTGTTTTAATTACTTGCATGCTATTTTGATTGATTATTTGTGGGGTTAATTTTTGGGAATTTTGTGATGACAATTTAAGGATCCAATTTTAAACTATTTAATAGTAGGGGATATACTATAGTTTACGAATCAATAACTTACTTCTTTATCTCTTCATTTTTAACCACAAATAACCTATACATGCCAATGTTAGGAAGAGGTGCATCCTTATGTATATGAATCTCATGTTGTATTTATATTTTAGGAGGTAAACCTTGTGGATCCTAAAACACATCATCATAGTTAGATATAATCTTCACTATTTCATTATTATGTTTAGGATCAAAACCTTCTAAAGCCTTGGATTTATCATCATCCTTATCTTTAAAAATCATGAGTACAAAATTATTGTTTACATTGACTACCTTCTTCATGTGTCTTGTAGATACAAGTGATAAATTTTCTTTTATCCGATGATCTCTAACAATGTATTCAATCCCATCCTTAACAAGAAAATACTTATTCTCTTCCCTATAGAAGATTTATTTTTTTGTCAAAAAGATAAGGAATACCAAGAACAATACCACAAATATCAAGTGGAACCACATCTAACTCTACCTCATCAATGAATTTAGAGGTGATTGCAAATATAAGTTTGCATGTTTTTGTGACCTGTAGTTTAACATCATCACATACCCATCCCAAAGGGTATAATTTTGGATGTGGTTTGGTTTTAAGTCCCAATTTCTTAACAACTTCTTTAGAAATGAGATTATCTTGAGATCCACTATAAAAAGAGTATAAATATTAGTATGTTTTGAAATAAATTTGATGTGGAAAAGCTCATTTCTCTTCTTTTCATGCATAGATTTAGAATTAGAAGCATGAGAATTAGTGCTAGAAGAAGAAGAATATGAACCTTGCAAACCCACATCCATGATCTTGGTATTATCACACGAATCAAATCCAAACTCTTGCACCGTTACAATTTTCTTTTTGTCACCTACTTTCTTGAACCATTTTTATAGATATCGGGATGGAGATTCCAACACTTAGCATCTATATGTCCTTATTTCTTACAATGTGAACACATAGGATTCTAATTCTCTTTTTCACCATGGAAGTATGTTTTTCTTTACCCTTTCCTTTTTCTTTGTTTTCGGGATGTTATTTTCCCGATTACTTTGTGAAGCTTTCCTTTGCATTCTTACACATGGCTTCAATGTGAGTAGCATGGAAAAAAATTCATCAAGGTTAGTGGGATTAAACATAAGTATGGTATGTTTCAAATAAATATGTAACCCACCAATGCATTTTAACAATCTCTTGAGTATAAAGATGAATGCCTAAAATTAATTCTTTCTTCCTAAACTCTTGAGTGTAATCTTGTACACTTTTACGCTTAGTTTGTCTTAAATTTTTCAAGTCCATTGTTTCTTATTGCATTTAACCAAATGGAAAAAAAAAATTTCAAAGAAAAAACAAAATCATCCTAAGAAGAAATCACTTTACCATGTTTTTCTAGAATCCTCCTAAGTCTTACTCTCCCAATACCAAAACAAAGAGTAGAAAATTGAATTTTTTCTTCCTCATCCACAATATTTTGAACCTTGCAATAAACTTCAATATTATTGATCCAATAATCCAACTTTTCTACATTAAGCTCTCCATTATAAATTGAAACTTAAAATTGTACATCAATTTTTAAACTAATGGAGCATCGGAAGATGAACCGAGAAGGTTTAGAAAGAAATGGATGAGGTTTAGTAGATCCTTTTTCTTTACCTTTTTCCTTACCATTACTTCCTTCTTTATATTTACCTTCCATTCTTTTTCTCTATTCCTAGTAAATATCTTCCACCATGTTCTTTATTTCCATAAAGGTATGATGGAAATCCATTTCTTCATTTGATCTTCTAGGAGACTCTCAGGAGATTCCATGCATGTATTTGACCTTGCACGTTTTGAACCAATCTCAAGATTTTATTCTGAAGAGATCCTTCACCTCACCTAGATTTTGACTTGGTAGGCACTCAAAACTATACGTATAATTCCAAAATAACCTCTATTTGATACCAAATTGATCCAAAAAATGTATTTAAGTGACTCACTTATTCAATTTAATCATTGTTTGATACTTTAAATGAACTCAAATTTTCCCATAAACAAAAAATGGCTTTAAAATAGAATTAAAATATGAAAAAAGAGCAAGTAAGAGAGAAATATAGTAGATAGTGCAAACCAAGTGTTAACAAAGTTCACCCAAAAATTACTCTAGGTCAGGATAAACTCTTGAAATGATCAATTATAATGTAAAAATGCTTTGTACAACAATTACTTACATTGAAAAACTATTTGGATTGCATAAATAGTCTTTCCACAGTCTCTAATAGGATCCGATCAAATCTCTAAGTAACAATCCCGCATGATGAAAAGTCTCCAAAATGCTCAAAACCTTCCCAAACAGTCCCACAATAACACAACTTAACTCCTCAAATACATATCAGCTCCTTTTATATCATTTCTAAGCCCCGTGGGTTAGCAGACCAAGACTTATATTTTTTCCCAAGATGGGTCAAGTTTTAATTCCACGAGATTAATTTTACCCCTTGATTTATTTTTAGTGGGTTAATCCCACATGGAGTAGGCTTCAAATGAGAACAACCTTTTTAAAGGCTCCAGTTGGTGAATGGAACTCGTGGCTACAACCATAATGTTTTCTTTTGTTAAGAGTTCTAAAAACTCACTATCAGGCTCACTTGTTAGCTTGACATGTTGGCATGTAACTTGGAGGTGGTTGTGATGAGTTGGTTGGTTTTCTCGGTAACTTGGCATGTGACTTGCCCGAGGTGTTTATGTTGTAAATAGTTAACAATTTTTTGGGTGATGTGGCTTGACCTCTAGCTCACCAAGTTGACTAGTTGTGAACTTTGAAAAAACACTATGGTTTAGTCCCACATGCATGAAAACTTTTCGCTATAAGAGGTTTATAAGAAAAATGGCTTACAATGTAATATGAAGATAGGTGGAAAGGTCTTTCTCTTGAAAAGAGTCAACCCATCAGCTACTAGGCCCCTAACTGACACATCATGTGGGCCCCAAATTGACCATTGAAGACCGAAGGATAAAACCAAAATTTTCATGGGTAAAATATGCCAATTTTCATCACATCATTCATCCACTTTTCACGCTCACATCATACCAACTCAATTCTATGCAACCTAATTTTTATTTTTTCCACTTTGAGATAAATTTCAGCGAGATCATATCTTCTGCGTATGGTGTTCATTTTTTTCCATTCAAAAGGCATCAAAAATATATTGACGAGATATTCCACATGGATGATTTTTCATGACTTATAGAGACCATTTGATTCATTTTAAGTGATGATCCTTATGGATAATTAGTTAAATATACCTATAGAATCTAAGTGGAACAAAAAGATTTATATAATATTACCTTCCTAAGTTGAGGAAAAAACTAATTGTTTCTAAGATTAATTATTCTCTCTTACAAGTGGAGGAAGATAGATTAACCATAAGAAATAATGGTTATGAAACATGGTTCGCACCTCTTCTCAATTTATCTTCTATCCGAAAGCTATAAATTTAATTAAGCTATGTAAAATGTGGATCCTCTCTTGAATGGAAATAAACCTTTCCCAATTAGTTTATGATGTTCGAGTCTATGTAGACCCTTGTGTTAGATAGTGAAATTTTGATCCTACCTTCTTGAAATGAATTTAAGTGATTGAGTATTCCTTAAGTAATGATATATAGTTGATTGTGACTCATATATACCCTTTGGCTTATGTTATTACAACTTACCTTTCTCTTTTATTCTTGTATGATATGTATGAAATATATTTACATAGTTTCAATCCATTACATCATCTAAACATGAGGTTAGAGATTGATTTAATATAGGGAAAATTGTGGCTTATATTTACCTTTTTGCACTATGTTTGTCCTAATTTTTGATATCAAGGAGAGTGATGAATTCATACTCTAGTGTATCACGCTTCTTATCAAATTTCAACACTCTTTTCCCCTTAAATTTGTAGAGCTTTAAGTTAGATTAGAGTAATGGTTAATATAGAGATTTTTAGAAAAAGAATTGACCATACTATAGAGGTTTATATTAAGGTTTAAGGTCCTACACATTAGATATATTCCCATTATTGTTGCAGATACCTTTAAATAGTTTAAGAATTGCATAAATCGGAAGGGTGTACACAATTATTTGTTAACAATTTTTGGCATGCCCGATGGGACAATTTAAACTTTTTATCTATTAAGTTTGCTAATTATAAACTAATGCATCTTATTTTTCATTTAATTATATTAATACAAGAGTGCATATTTTCTATAAATCTAAGCTAAGATTTGGTGTGTTATTAGATATCTTGGTTTTTGAACCTCAACCTCAAGCACTGGTGACAGGTTAATGTCTATGCATTTCGATATACTAATTTGGAGGCTATTTATTATGTAAGTGTAGTCTAATATACTAATCTCAAAACATTTATATTAAATACCAATCCTATTTTTAAGATGTGTAGTTAAGGAGGAAGTTATTTATAGCTCATTTAGACCTCCCCTTTTTTTTTTGTGCCTTTACATTTTTATATACATCATTTTTGCATAACGTTTAAACAAAAATTTGGGTGAGATGTGTAGGTCTACTAGTAAGTGTAACCATAAGATTATAGTAAATGTCAACTCCTAGCGGTAAATGTTTTCAATGTCTATTTTTTTCCTTATCAAGTTTCATTCCTTGAGCCTTGTGGATGGTCATGCCCATGACATTTTGAGTGGAATATATCAACGATTTCCACATGTGATAGAAGGTAGGGGAAAACATGTTGGGTGGAGGATTTACTAGGTGGGCCATGGTATTTTTGAAGTATAAAATAAAAAATGATGACAAGTTAGGGGTGTGATTCTGGATTGTAGAGGCGAGATCCATGACTTGCGTAAGTGCCCCATTGATGAATCCAAATTTAATCAATAAGTGTTATGTGAACACGATATCATTTCATTTACAAAGAAGTAATATAGGATCCAAATGAGTGAAATTGATGTTTGATAGAGATCCATCTATTCTTTGGTCATCTTTGTTTATTGTAACTAGAATGTGCAATAATGTTATCATTCTCTTACAATGCGAGGTTGTTAATTCATTTATTGTGTAAAAATGATTTACTCCTATAAAGGATGCATGATCTATTTGAGAGATGAAAGAGTCTATTTGTGACATGAGGAGATTATAGTAATCTATTTTTGGGTGTGCATTTATGACGTTGGTCAATAAATGTCGAATTCTTGTTGTTGTGGGGTGTTACCTTGTTGACGGAAATTTGTGTCCAAGGTAACGATTGTGTCAAATTTGCACTAAAGTTTTTGACCAAATGAATCACTTGCATATAGTGGTATATGGATAATATAGGGAAGTTAACCTAGTTTTCTGACCAATATGATTGAGAGGCCATAAAAATATTCATTTATATGGTGAGAATGTGTCACACAACCTACGTTTATGTTTCTTAACATTTTGGTCCTTCGTAAAGCTCATTCCATCTATGAGAATGTATTGTATGGAATTCATACGCTCTTGGAAAAATACTAGTGCTTGTAATTTCAGAGCCTTCATTTTTGAATTGGTATTCAAATACTAGAATGTATAGAAGATATGTTTATGTTAAATGTAACAATATTTCTTGGATCCAATAGGAGAAGAGACACCTTAATTTTGTAATATGGTGATTGTAATGCATATTTTACACATCCAATCAAGTATGAATTTATTATATTAGTTATACCTTAAACACAAATCTATAAAGGAGGGAACTATTCTTTTTTGGTGGCATGTTCAAAGACAATTGCGTAGGTGATATTTTTTGTGTGGATAAAAGTAAGGGAATTGATCATTTGGATGGGGCACTAGATATAAGGTGGTTCTCAAAATGTGTGTGATATATGAATGTAGTGTTGTAGTTTGTAAGTCAAGATGGAAACCATAATTTGACAAATCATAGCTATTATAAAATTCTTTGAGACCAAACATGTCTAGTTCATAAATTATTGCATTGCTAGATGGGTATATGTGAGATCTGTGTTGCCATTTTTGTAGGTTCCATTTCCACAAGGAAATTTTCTACGAGTCATTATCTCTAATTTATTATAACACTTCCACCTAAAAATATCATCCTCGTATATATGTAAAGGATGGTAGGTTGTTTCTATTACTTCCTAATACACAATTATTTGTCCCGAGGTAACACCAATGTCTATTTGTATTTATTTGAATGTTTTATAAAGAATAATCTCTAAACCATAGAAGTAATGGGGATAGAAATGAGTTACCACCATGGTTTTCCTCTTCCTTTATTTGGGCTCTTATCCTTAAATTTTGAAATACCATGTCTATGTATCCTTAAAGAGGGTGACAAGTTCTAGATGTAACAAACACCATATGTAGGCATCAATGAAAGAAGGCATCCGAGATGATGAATGCACTTGAAAAATTTATTACCAAAAAATGGAAATGAGTGTGTGGCTACACACTTTGAGAGAGAGTTTCTAAAGTATGTGGCATGTCTCTTGTAAAATAATGTCATGATCAACTATAGTTTCATACAGAGGAACTGAATATATGCAATCTTTAAAGTATTTAAATGTTGATAATATTTGATATTATTGTCAACATGTGGAGGTAGATCTCTTATTTGTTATCTTCCTTTGATATATATTTTTCTATATAATTCAAAACCACCCGACATGACACAACAAGTGGTAGTCAACATTTGATTTCTAGATCTTGAACATGTCGAGTTGTGGATTTTCATTCATGTGTCATTATGTGAGGGTGTGTATTTTTCTTTCCTTTTTCATATATGGATAAAGATGAATGCTATTGTAGTGGATATGGGTATTTATATATACATTGGAAAGTATCACCTTTCTTATACAAATATGTATCATGGCTGAATTTGGTGTCTTTGCACTTGGTTGACTAATTATTTATAATATTTTGAACTATCAGATGAAATTATGTCATATGTGTCTAGAAAACATGGGTCATCTATCCTTGAGCGGGGAAAGAAACAATTGTCATTTTTAGTACATTTAGATTCTATGTTGTTACTATTTGGTCAAAGAAAGAAGTCACCGCATTCAATCGTAAGGGATCATCCCAATCCATGAGGTCCATGTTTGGTGCATCTAAAATCCATATGAATCCATGGATATGAGCATAGCCTCTTTGTTTCCATTTGTACATATATTGTAAGTAAAGAACATGCATTTGGTCAAAAATTTAATGCATTGGGGTGAATGAAAGCAAAGGTTGAGTGTTCACACATGTACTTGATAGTCTTTGCAATGCATTTTTACAAAACTTCCTCACTAAAGATTGTTAAAATATTTTCCATGTAGGTAGATGTAATATGGGGATGATTGATAAAGTTTTGGTTGTTCCAATGTTTGACATTGATGAGCATGATCAAAAACACCACTTTATGAAAATTTGGCCATTTAGTGTTTGATACACTTAGAGTGAAGAACAACATATGGAATCCCAATTGAGTGATCATATTTGTGAGTTCATACTTGCATCTAGACTATAATGATCTTGTGCCCCTTAGATTGGAACCAAATCACATCAATAGGTTAACGATATGGGCTTTTAGATAATGTTGCTATCTTCTAGAACAACATAGAGATTATTGTTGACAAGTTGTTGGTGATATTTTTCCCAAAAAAATTGTATATGTTGCATGGCTTGTATGACACATAATGAGGTTAAGTATGAATTATTGAAAAAATGGGTGGATACCAAATGTAATATCGCAACACCTTAAATAATGTAAATCATATTCATGCATGTTGCTTGATTTGATGTGTGGATAAAGGAATAATGAAACCCTATTGGAAATAAAGATGGAAATTCCATAGAGAACATACCCTTGGTGTTATATTTGTTGAAAGGAGATGAACCAATATTTTTTCCAATTGATGGTTTTTGGGGAGTATGGTGTGTGACCTATAGTAACCCTATAGTTTGTTTGACCTCTCTATGTATAAGTGGCGGTGAAGATAAGAAATATGATATTTACCATTTATGTGTACTTAGTGGTGCATCTATTGTTGGATATTTCCCAAGTTGAATGACATCTACGTCGAAATGATGGAACACAAATGGAACAAGGAAGTGGAGAGGTATGTGCTACCATATGAAAGGGTATTAAGTTCTCCCAAATTAAGGAAAACATATTTTTAGTAAGGTCATGAGCGATATTGTATTGTAATGCTACTAAAACATGAGATACGTTGAAGCATTCAAAGGATGTTTTTGTAGACCCAATTCTCCAGATGGCCAAGATGTCTAGGTCCCTAAATTGGCATGGTAGGTTCCTATAAATGGAGATGAAATCCTTTGGGCATCATATGGTGTGGCCAATATACTTTCATTACTTGCCTCTAACATGTGTTACATGTAATATGGGATTTACATTTGCTATGAGCACTTCCTTTATTTGAGTAAGTGTAGATAATAATACAAGTTGTAGTTCTAGGTCCATGTCATTCCAAGTCAAATGGTGATTCTAATAATTTTCAGCAATGCATCTACAACATGTGCTCCCTTCTACATGAAAACCCTTATCTGTATTTATGGATATTAATAATTACATATGCAACAATTATGGGTCAAGGAGAGAAGATTGTTTCTTACATGAATTTTTTTAGGGCATTAAAGAAATGAGTGAGGGATGACGTAGGTGTATGGAAATAACCCATGTTAAGTTGAGGATGTGGCCTCAACCATGTTAATTTTTGGTGCTTCACTCTAGCTATATGACGATGGCACTCCTTTATCGCTTTTTTGATATTACTGTAGTGGAGCCAATCCTTCACATTTATTTCGTACTTCGTCATTCCTATTTGACATGAAAGGAAGGGGAATTTTCAGGTGGTTTGTAAATAGAATCAATACAAAAACAACCTATTAGGATTGAATAATCTAAAAAATAACAAAAAAAATTATAAATTAATATGAGAAACATTAAATGAAGATGACATCAAAATACAAATGTATAATTCAAAGTAGTAATAAATATCTTCCATACTATTTGAATAAACTACAAATATTTGATCAATAACACACCCACACATGTTCCTAAGATTGCATTATGTCCCGATTTGATTTTATGACCATATAATTGTAGAGGCGCATGTTCTAGTTAAATGTGTGTTTAGGAAGTTAGATTTTATTCAAGAGGGGTTCATAAGAACACTAAGATTTTTGAAAGATATACATGAAAACATTCCAATAGTAAACAATAAAAGTAATCATAAAGTAGTATATACATAATTTTTATATGTTTTTAGTATCCAATGAAGCGGAATCGAGAACTAAAAATTGAGTGATGGGAGTGTTATCCAAAATAACTCCCCTAGTTATTTGGACAACTTACATCCCCATTATGGCTCTGAAAGTTCTAACATTACGGGTTATGCGCACTCGTTATCTCCTTGGCACATTTCCTTGGTCATAGTTACTCACGCACACTCATGCGCGCTTTGCTCCTCTTCTGCGCCTTCCATATTTTACTCTCCCTTCCCTCTCTGTTTCATTTCTCTCATGCACACTCTCTGCGCATTCACCTTATTCCTATAATTTCATGCATCCTATGCGCGCACCCTAGAATTGCTTCCCAAAATCAGCTAAGTCCCGACATATTCACACGATCCCTTCCTTACTGCCAAAAATTGCTTTGTAATGATTGCACCTATGCCATACGTTCCTCGTAAATTTTTTTCCCATTCCTCTCACGTGCAATACCTTCGTGCACATTTTCCCTCTATCTTCCTTCCGCACCTCGTTCTTCCGCATGCATATTTGCACCTTCTTCTATGCCCTTCTATACCATGTGTTATGTGTAAAAATTGGATTATGCTACACAAAACCAATCAAAGCGTGCTAATTGGGCATAAAACCTTGAAGACAAACTAGTTTGTGACACATGGAACAAAATGACAAATTGAATGAATAGTTGGTCATCCTTCAACCACTCTTAGAATGCCACATGTCTTTGCGTGTCGAGTGACCTACGAGACTTTAAATCGTCATATATTTTGTTGCAGAGCTTAGAATAGGTCACGGTTTGTCTCATTTGAAAGATCTTGACATGGGCTACTGAGTGTAGAACCATTCAAATTCAAATATCGGAAGGATTTGGTAGGTGAAAAGATGGAAAAATTCTCTCTGACCATTAATGAACATATCTGATTGCTCCAACCACCCATATTTGATGCAATTTTCCCTCCTTACTTCTCCTACATGCCAAACATACTTGGAGAAGTGTATTTGACATATCTGCACAGTAGATTTGGAAGAATTTAATGCTTATTGTTTGTGGTTGTGATTCAAATCCGAGTTTCCCCTCCTCCTTTTCTTCTCTCATTGATTCATCTATAAATGTAAGAGCATGGCTCATTGTAAAGGGTTGGAAATTTTGGATCCTCTAGTATTTGCTAAGGATTTTTATCTCTACATTTTAAGTTTCAAGCTTCTAGATCTAGTTCTTGCATGTGGATATCGGCCTCATACACCATTGTAAAAGACTATGCATATATGGAAGCAATAGAAGCATTGTTTTAGGGATATTATCTACTTTGCTGTATTTATATTATTCTTTCTTGCCTCTCTTTATATTGTGTGCTTGTTGTGCCATTTTAAATTCCTTGTAGCTCCATTTTCTTGTTGTGTCTCATGGAATCGATCATGTGAATGCATTTTGGTCTATGTTGCATGTGCCTAGCCTCCTTTATGAATTTTCCTTCATTTTCAATCGTAATGCAGATACTTTTCATCCCACCTTTTACGGTGATATCACCTTCCTTAGTTTAGTTTTCCCTTTTTTCATATCCTTCTATCCCTAGTCCATTGACATTGTTAGATTAGGTTTTCCTTTCAGAATTAGGAGTAGTAGTAGCAGTAGAAATAGGTAGAGGAACCAATGTTCTCCAGATGTCTATCTCAAGTGCGCAAGGTCCCAAAACTTGAGACAGTCTCATTATTGAATCAAACGAGTCAACTCTTTTAGATCCGAGACACAAGTGCAAGTTTGAGAATCAAAAAGTGATTACATGCAAAACTAGAGAAGAAAACATGGGTTTTCACATAGCTAGGTTGATGTAATGAATGTGTCAGTGAAGGTGTATTCTCATATGAGAAATCACTAAATGAATATGTAATTGAAATTAGAATATAAAATTTAAAGTACTAGTGAATATCATCCATAGTGTTTGAATAAATTGCTAGAAATAAAACACATATTATTGTCCCCTAAAACATAGGCACAACTATTACATGTAACATAACATCACCAAAAACCAACCTTGTATAAATGATCTTCAAATCATTTTATGAGAAGGAATATTTCTATAGCACATACACATGGCTCACACACATGTCCCCATAATTGTAGTATGGATTGACTTGATTTTAAGACCATATAATCGTGCAAGCACCTATTTTATTTATATGCACATTCATAGGTTAGGTTTTACTTAAGAGCGGATAATAGTAACACTAAACTTTTTATAAAAGGTGGAAGTGAAATAATTCTAGTGCTAAACAATAAAAATAATCATCAAGTACTCGAGACACACTTTTATGTGTATGTAGCATATAGTATGAAGAAATCGAGAACTAGAAATTGAGTGATGGGAGTACATGTATAATTGGATAAGACAACATGGTTTTTCACATAACAAGGATGATGTAGTGGATTTGTCTTGTGAAGGTGTAATATATGATGAGGCATCCTCAATGCATGCATTGATAATTAATGTGTCAATTGAGAATGATACATCAAATATGTTTTTTTTGTAGACCTCAATCTTGTGGAAAGTGCGAGTTGTTACTCGAGAAAGAGAATTGACCCAACAATAAGATAAATATTTTTGACCTTCACCTCTAGATGATGAATTTATCGCACGGTTTCACCCATGATAAATATAAAAATTTCTTTAAAATAAGTCACCCAAGTTGTCCCTATGGCACCCTCTATTATGAAGTTCAATGCATATTTATATTTATAATTTACAAAATCTAGATTGCTTTTTTGACAATGCCAAGTTGAGTCCACATTTTGAGAAATTTTTTTAATTACATTCATTGTTGTTAGAAATTGTAATGCAAGCATGATAAGAAAAGGATGACTAGTTGAAGTGGATTATTGTTGCTTTAGCAAAAATTTATTTTATTCTCTTATAATTGTAGAAGATTTAATGCCTTCAATATTCTTTGTTTCAATACTCTTAATGCTTCATGAAGGAGATGATAGTTTTGTGCCTCTCGACTCGAACCAAGATTGTATTGAAAAAATTCAAATATATTAGGTTTGATGAAGAAATATGTGTTGGATTCAATGCCTATGGTTATGCCCTTGTGTGTTGTTACCTACCTTTTCATACTGCAAGAATTGGTATTGGTGAAGTATGCAATTTTTGGAATATATTGGGTAAAAGGAGGGTTTTAGAAGGTCCCACAACCTTATACAGACAAGCCCATCAGGCTAGATTTAACATTGATAGAAGCAGAGTCAAAATACCCGAGCAGATTCCAAAAAAAGGAGAACGAAAAAAACAACAAAGAAAGGAAGAAATACATCAAAGGAGCTTTTTCAGCTCAGAAACAACGTTCTTAGCTCTAGGAGAGCCTGAGTCTTTAGCAAGAAGATCAGCCCGGCTTGATAAGCTCACACGGTCATCTGCGATGGCTGTCTGGTGGAATCTCGTGAAAGCTTCCCAAGCTTTCGAGCTTTAAAGGCGCTGGAGCTTACTCAGACTAGAGGAAACCATGTCAGCTCTGCAATTGTCTCTATTAGCCACTGCCTCAGAATCAGCAGGATTCGACTCCACCAAAGGAGGGGAGTGATGAGAGTCAGCAACAAGAATATTTTCATCGAAGATAGCCTTATAACCAATAGGCGAGATATGGGCTCCACATCCGGTTGATTGAAATCAAGTTGCTCGAATCCGGGAGTCGTGGTACAAGGTGAGCCGAGCCAGGAGAGAGAAAGCGGCTGAGATAAGTTGGGGTTGGAAACAGGGAAGGAGCTCGACCATAGGCATCGAGCTTTCCAAGAAAAAATAAGGAGGGGGTAGGGAAAGACGGGGTGGCGGGGAGATGGAAGCGGCACGAGGGGGACTCGGGATAGCCACGTCGAATCTGATTGGATGAGAGAATCAGCCGGACGACGACACCTCGAGGAGTGGAGGGAAGAGGAGTGGGGACGAGGAGATGAAGAGGGGGAATGGCGGCGATGACCCAATTTGGGAGGGAAGCGAAGGAGGTCGGCGTGAGAAGCAGCGACAGAGAAAAGCAGGTAAAGCAACCCCTGGTGAAGAATGATGCCCTCGCCCTCCCAAGCAAGCTACACCGAATGTTCAAGAGACTGAAACAAGAAGGCCGCCAGATTGATCTTCTTCCCCCATCGAAGATGGGAAAGAATGAAAAGATGAGGACCAAAAACTAGTCTGTATCTACCATCGATAGTAAAATAGCGCATAATGACTTCCGCCACTCTATCCCAAGGAGAAGGCAGGGAATTCCGGGAGTAACCAGAAAGATATTTAACCAGCCTGTCACCAGGGGCGTTGAAATCCTGGATTTCCGCATGCAGCGAATGTTTGTAGTAGATGTCACCAGCAGCAGGGAGGCCGGTGGCATCAGCAATGGCATTCGTGGAGATGGAGAAGTGAGTGTTGCCGACTTGGACCGACCCTTCGTCCAGGAAGCCGTGACCGCATAAGAGACCAGCGCCGAATGACCCGCCATTTTTTCCGGGAAGGAGGCTATACCATTCTCCATCAAAATGTTCCAAACCTCGCCATCATTCTTAAAAGACTCACAGTTTTCGGGCTCAAGGCACTTCAATTGACCCCCATGGAAGAAAGCTTGAAAGGATTCGGAGAAGAGAGAGTGTAGGGGCAAAACACGCTTAAACTAGCCAGGAAAAGCTGCCCCAAGATATCATTGCCCTTTTGCCACCTCCTCAGATGATTAATGTGGTTAAAATGCTCATACGTGCGGAGATTCCTCGCATCAATACAAGGTACCCTAATCAATTGCCCCTCAAAAAGAGTCAAATCCATATAATTCGTCATAATACATTACGCGCGCTAGAAAGAGAAGGCCAAAGCGAGATAACCGAGACCCGAGTCAGCCCTTTTTTCCACCAGTTAGCAATGGGAAATGTCATATTGAGCGATTTGGTAGAGGTCCTTTGGGAAATTATTAGTCCAGCTTTGCTGATTTTCAATTATGACACCAATATTAGCAAGGAGGTCGGCCGCTTTATTTCCCTCCCGAAGAACATGCTGGAACTGGATACTGCGGAAAGATCTTTGCATGAATCTGATATCAGCAATGATGTTACTAATCGACCAATGGCCAGGATCATTAGACTGAAGGAGTTTGATGATGTTGAGGGAGTCACTTTCAAATTGAAGGAGATCTTCACCCAAATTGATGGCCATCTCAAGGCCTTTGAGAATCGCCAAAGCTTCCGCACGATGGTTGGAACCAAAATTGAAATTATGAGCAGAGGCAGCAACAATATTTCCCGAAAAGCACTGAAGGATGGCCCCACCTCTAGAATTTCCAGGATTTCCCTTCGAGGCTCCATCAGTGTTGAGTTTTTTCCAGCCCCTAGGAGGGGGAGTCTAGCGGACTAAATCCCTAACAGAGTGTGTGCTCTTATATTGAATGGATAATAACTTCTGCCACTCCGGGGAGTTGCAGATTTGAACTTTTTCTTTGGTATTTGTTCCACGTGGTCGAGGTTGATATTTTCTTGGAGGGTCGAGTAATCGAATAGCCACTTGACAAGGATCAAGGCTTTTTCTTTGAAGATTCTTGTTTCTTTCTTTCCGAGATGCCCCATAATCCGTGCGGTAGGAGTAGATTCGAGGCCAATGTAAGAATCGGATGGGTAAAAGGAGAGCTCCATTGAGATAGGGTGTCTGGATGGAACCGGAAAGATCCAATGAACTCCCAACCTTGAAAAAAGCCTTTGCCAAATAACTTACGAGAAGGAGCGATGGATCAAAAGATGTGCAGAGGACTCATGCATTATTACATAACACACATGTTGAGGGAGGAGAAACCCCTCCTTTTGATTCTCACCGAGAGAGGAAAGCATTCTTAAAGGAGGGCCAAGAGAAAAAGCCAACTTTGGGGGTGATTTCTTTAGGCCAAACTTTGGAAAGGGGAGTACCATGGTCAGCACTATGCAACGAGAGATAAGCGGCCTTAACGGAGAATGAGCCCGAGCGGGAGAGGGGCCAAATAATCTCATCCTCAAGTTGGGTGAAAGGGATGTGGATGGAAGAGAGAGTAGCTTTGAGAGAAGCCAGCAGGTTTCTTTGAAGCTCGCTGATATCATCCCATTCCTTAATATCCCATGAGGGAATGGAGTTTACAACCTTCCAGTAGCCCGAAGCTAATCTTCCATGTTTATTGATGATACTTCTCTTAATGGGGTCCCAAGTAGGATTGAGATCAAGGGGTTCTTCCCCAATCCAAAGATCCCTCCAGAAATCTATAAGCCTACCATTCCCAAATCTCCATTTGGTGCCAGCACGAATAATGGGGAGAGAGCTACTAATAGAGTTCCATATGGCAGAGCCTCTAATAGGAATGGAAGTAAGCAGATCTTCATGATTAGCTAAATATTTAGCTCTGAGAAGATGGGCCCAACCGGAGTCACCCTTAGCCACTTCCCAAGCAAGTTTGGCCAGAAGGGCCCCATTCATTTCATTCATTTTTCGAAGACCGAGCCCACCATGAGGGGTTGGCTTACACACCTCTTTCCAAGCCACAAGATGGATCCTTTTCTTATCTTCAGTACCAGACCAGAGGAAGTTCCTTTGAATTTTTTCCACAACCTCCCTCACAAAACTGGGGATCTTAAGCAGGGACATGAAGTAAGTAGGAGGTTTTGAAGAGTGGCTTTCACCAGTTGGAGCTTGCCAGCCTGACTGAGCAGCGCACCTTTCCAAGCGGCCAGCTTTTTTTGATACCTTTCAATGACAGGATTCCATAAATTTTTGATTGCTTTCCATGGAAGAGAGGGATGCCAAGATAAGAGGCGGGAAGATCCATAATAATACAACCAAAAATATCAGCAATTTTTCTCTGAGTCCTAGGGGGCGTATTGATGAAGGAAATGCTGCTCTTGTTGAAGTTGACAGTTTGCTGAGAAGCTGATTGATAAAGAGAGAGGATATCCATAATAGCCCGGGCTTGATAACAAAGGATAAACTTAGCGGTAAGGTGTCGTAAAGAAGCGGCTATGAGTGGCGAAGGACAATTAGAGGTGATTTTCATACCAGAAATGATGGATTGATTTTTTCCGCTTCCAAAGCTCTGCTGAGGAGTCCGCCATAAGAACAAACAAAAAAGGTGACAGGATCACCTTGCCTGATACCTCTGCTGCTTTTGAAGAAACCCGCAGGAATGCCATTGATAAGAATAGAGAAGCAAGGGGTCGAGATACATGAGAAAACCCAGCTACACCACTTGTTGTCGAAACCAAACTTTTCCATAACCTTGATTAAGAAAGGCCAGCTGACTCTGTCAAAGGCTTTTTGCATATCAATTTTAATATCATTCCTGGGGACTTCGTAAGAAAGGCCGAGTGAATGGCCTCATGAACAGTAATTATACCCCCTTGGATAAGACGACCTTTAATGAAGCCGTTCTGATTGTGAGAGATGAGGTCCGGCATTAGAGGTTTAAGTCTGGAAGCCAACATCTTAGTGATTATCTTGTAAGACATGTTGAGTAGTGATCGGTCGAAAATTGGACACATCTTTAGAGTTCGCACTTTTGGGGCGAGAGCCACAAAAGTGATATTCCATTCTTTAAGCAGATTGTTGTTCATCGAAATTTGTTAAGCTGCTTGGAAGAGATCCTGCTTGATGATTTCCCAAAAACTTGGAAGAAGGCGGTAGGAAAGCCATCCGGACCCGGAGCTTTGTCTCTCTTCATAGCAAAGATAGCTTTATGAATTTCCTTCATTGAAAAAGGCTTGGTTAGATTGTTATTCATCTCAGGAGAAACCAGACGCGGGATATGCTGAAGCATTTCATTCATTGATTGTTCCGGAGGAGCAGATCAGCATGGAGAAGATTGGAATAGAAGGATATAAGCTCATTGGAAATATCACTCTCAGCAGTTAGCAAGTTCCCTTCCGACGACACCAACTCACGGATCTTGTCCCTGGCTTTATGCTTACAAGCAGTGATGTGGAAAAATTTGGTATTACGATCTCCTTGCTTGAGCCAAAGGGCTCGAGAACATTGCCTCCAATAGGTCTCTTCTTCTTTAAGAGTGTTATGATAATCACTGAGAAGAGAGATTTCCTGTTGATGAAGGTGATCCAATCTACCAACAACCTCAATTTCTTCAGAAATTTTTGCCAAGCTCTGAGTTAGCTCCCACTTGCGAAGCTTGATGTTACCGAAGACCTTCGACTTCCATATCTTGAGTTGTTTTTTAACTTCTTTGAGTTTGCTGGAAAATCTGAACATACTAGAGCCCTCAATATTGATATTCCACCAGTTTGCAACAAGGGGAAACAGGTGGTTATTTTCAAGCCAGGCAAGCTCAAATCTGAAGGGAGGATTCTTGGCATTTATTTTGTGATTGGCGCTTAACAGAAGAGGGCTGTGGTCGGAGGCAGCCCTAGGGAGGGAGTTGAGGTAGAAGTCAGGAAAGAGAGAGATCCAGTCCAGAGAGCCTAGAGATCTGTCCAGTCTGCATTGGATGTGGTTCCTGCCCAATCTGCGGTTTGACCAAGTGTAAGATGAGCCATGCAAGTCCATATCCAGAAGGGAATTCTCCCTTATGAAGTCAGCCAAAGCCTCCATGCTAACCGGCATGGCAGGCATACCTCCCTGTTTTCCGAAGGATAAAGAGGGCAATTAAAATCACCCATTATTAGAGTGGGGATTTTACCACAAGTGATGATGAAGTTAGTGATGTCTTTCCAAATTTTTCCATGATGAGTCTCCAAATTTGGGGCATAAACATTAATAGCAATCCAGGAGGAATCCGCTCCAACTTCTTGGAAGAGAATACATATAAAGTTGGGGTGCTTGAACAGACATTCTCCTTTGAGACTTCTGGGATCCCACAAAGTACAAAGCCCCCCTGAGTTCCCTGTAGAAGGTTGAGATTCAAAAGAAGCTGCTGGCCAGAGTTTAAGGAGGCGATCCTCCTTTTTTAGTTTTGTTTCCTGCAACATTATGATATCAGGAGAGTGCTGGAATTTGATGTCTTTGATAACTCTTTGCTTTTGAAGAGAGTTGAGCCCTCTTATATTCCAAGAAATGATCTTCATTTCTTTGGTTTGGGTTTACTCCCCACCACCATGGGGATTGTACTTTGAGTTCCTTGCGCAACATTTGTAGCTGCTTCTTGTTGAAGCTTGATACTGCTCGGAATTCTCCCCCGAGCTTTTTCCAAGCCTATATCGGGTTTCTTGTTGCTGCTTCTAGTAAAGCGATGATTGAAACTGTCATCAGAGGAGAGACCAGTGGGGGAGGGGACAGAGTCCAAAACAGGCGGGCAAAGGGGAGGCAGGGTGGGGGGATCCAGGGAAGAGGGGATCGAAAGAAGGGGAGGGAAGGAAATAGGAGTAGAGAGGTGAGGGGAGGGGAGGAGTTAGCTAGAAGCAAGTCTCTCCGAGAGAGGAAGGGGTGATGAGGCGAAGAAGGCGGAGAGGGAAGATGAGGGGTTGGAAAGCCAAGGAGGAGGGAGCGATCTCGTAAAGCTGGATCCAAGGATGTGTTGATTTCTCCATCTTCAAGGAGAGCGAAGGAATTTGAAGTGGGGATGATTGGGATCTCAATTGAAGATGATTTGGGAATAAATTTATTTTTGGTTTTGGGGATAGGGTTTGGGACTTGGGTTTTGGTTGAGGTTTAGATGGGCAGCCAGAGGCCCGATGACCAAGTTTTTTGCAGAAGGAGCAAGCTTGAGGAATATATTCATAGTCAATGGGTTGTTTCCAGTTCCCCAAGTCCGAAATAAGCTCAATATCTTTTGGTAAGGGGAAACTAATATCAACATTAACACAAAAACGAGCATGAATGAATCTAGTTTTTGCTTTTGTTGCTTGATCTATAGCAATTAAAGAACCTATTGAGAGAGCAATACCTTCAATAACCGCCGGATGCCAGAACTCCAGAGGGAGCCCCGGGAGGCGAACCCAAATTGGGGCTTGGGTCATGGATTCCGTGTGTGGGTTGAAACCAGGAGACCATTTCCTGAGATAGAAACCCCACCTGCCAAAAAACCACGGACCACCTAAAGCAGAGCTCTAGCGAAGTCTTCTTTCAAGCTGAAGGAGAATAAAATGAAACCATTAGGCATAGCCGCTATTTCTAGCGCTCCACATGGTTGCCATTTTAAACGAGCCCATTTTTTTATATCCTCCAATGGGGGTCTAGGGCCCATCAGGGTACCCACCAAGGACAGATCATGTGAAGCAGTAGCAGCCTCCGTGATGTGAGAGGGGATGCGCAGGGAAAAGGACCCATCGGACAGTGAAGGGAAAGCTTTTCCGAGCTATGAGCCGATGTGGAACCCTCCACGACTTTTGACCATACATCGGGTGGCTTTGGAGAGAGGGACCCTGACAAGAGGGGCCCCGATCCGGACCAGAGGGGTCCGGCATCCAAGCCAGAACTAGGGACAGACACAACAGTGGAAGCAGTGATGCAGCCTTCACATAGGGTAGATTTTTGGTGAAGTATGCAATTGATTAACTAAAAATGTGGAATTATTCTAATTCCATAGTTAATCTAATATTAAGAAAAATTGTGAATAATAGATAAATGCATAAAGAAAAATGACCCAAGAAATATAAGCTATGAAAATAGAAAACCCTAAAGTGCAAGAAGAGTTAGAAAGAGCTTAGTTGATTCAACGATGCCTCAAGACTATGTCATAGAATAAAATGGATGAACAAAATGTAGAAATGAATACATGAAGCTCTAGAAAACACAAATATGGAGCAATAGGCTAGATTGGGGTTCTGGATAGGTACATGGTTTCCTATGGGCACCTTGGTTTGAGAGCGGGCACCCCTGGTATATGAAAAATCTCGCAACCTTCCTCGAGGTGTCCTTTGGATATTTTCCTACCTTTGCTTCCTATCATACTAGCTTTGCTGGAATGCATATTATGTCACCAAAAATTAGTGATGAAGGAGATACGAAAGACCCTAAGAGAAGTATCAAACCCATAGAAAAATAAAGATGCATATGAAGGGGTCGATTATTCTCAAAGCACCCACAATGGTGGACTTACTAACTGAGTGCTGCACTACATCTCATACTTGATGTAGTTCTATATGTGCATGTGCAATCATGCCCTAGGTGCTCATGTGCTAGTCACACTTTGTGAAAGCAAGGAGAAATAACTATGTAGAAATGTAATAAAATGGTTGATGGAATAGAATAAAATTCCCTCCTATGTAGTGTGATGCAGATGAACCATCCTTGTGCCTTGTGATGGAGCTAGATGGATGCAAATGGAGTCTTTAATGGATGTAACCTTAGGTGATGATAGTAGTGCTTAATGCTTGGTCCCTCATTATGGTCTCATAACTTTATATTTATATGTTTCTCTTGTTCTAATTTCATAATTAACCTCAAAAAAGTTGACCACTAAAAAGATAGAAAGCTCAAATGGCTAGAAAGTGCCCAAAAAGTGGTGGGAAAGTGTAAAAGGCTTAGGGTACCCTAAATGGGACTAGGCGCCTGAGGCTCCCAAGACGGGTGAGCACCCAAGTAAAAGATAAAACAATGCCAAATGGAAAAAATAATGGGTAGTATATGTTGGAGGTAGGCAGTGACAAAAACAAACAAAGTAAAATGGCCAAAGGACATGGGTTAATTAGTACTTTATTCACTCAAAAACCATATGAATAATAGTATGAGACAAGGGACTAAATAATGTCTAAAGTGCGTGATTTTGTGACTACAATGATACACATATATAATAAAAATTCTTTCCATCTTCATCATAGTAGACACCCCAAAGGGTTTTACTAATGTAATATCCTAAGCTATCCGTCAAGACTATTGTTCGCTCGGTTGTAGGTTCCATCTCTTTTCCTAATCACCGAGGTTGTTGTAATAGATAAAACCACCACAATAATATCTACTAGGGAATTTTCTAGCAAATATTTGGTCTCCACGATCGTTATGAAGTGAAAATAAAATAGAGGAACAATTGTATCCTATTTTGAACTAAGCTTGAAAAAGGAGTTCAAGTCTAGGATGACCTCCCATGAAGTGGATTTTTTTTTGCATTATACTTTTGCATGCTTGAGTGTGCGTTTTGTAATCATATAAAAATTCTTTTACGTATTTGGCTATGAAATATCTCCACTCCTATATAAACATAAGTTATATTGATTCTTGTTCCATCACTTTCAATGAGATCAAAGTTGAAAACCTATCTTGCATTGGTTGTGTTGTTATACTTATTCAAGGTGTCATTTCTTATGACTCTACCTTTAACAAACCAATGTCAATTGAAAGGATTTAGTGTCTATAATGTGATGATTGGAACATTCTTGGTATGGTTAGACACTTGTGTAGATATCTGGTGCCTTGTTTGAAGCCTGATTTCACCAACAAATTCCATATAGAGAGGGGATACTATGGTTAATAAACAATGTTGGATGGTGAGTGGATAAAATGATATGTTTTGTTCCTATGTAAGAGGGGAAAATAAAAGGAAACAAACTGAGATGTTTGTAGAATGCAATGCATTTTGGCATATCTACAAAGATGGGAGTTGAGTTTCACAAAAAATCACATGCATATGGAACAAGTGTATAGTATTAAAAATAATATGCATTGCTTAAAGAAATAACAAATGCAATATCCGAGCTAGGTGTAGATGCTAAAAATTAAGATTGTGAAAGAAAAATATAA
This sequence comes from Taxus wallichiana var. yunnanensis, assembly GCA_018340775.1. Taxonomy (NCBI): domain Eukaryota; kingdom Viridiplantae; phylum Streptophyta; class Pinopsida; order Cupressales; family Taxaceae; genus Taxus; species Taxus wallichiana. The sequence continues at coordinate 179,540,693 of CM031235.1, forward strand.
TGTAGATAATGAGAACCATTTGTAAAAATATTGTATGTGGCATATACATAAAATAAAATGTCAATATCGAAGAAGAGGAACACGCTTTTATTTACAAAAATGTATGTACTTCATTAGACACAAAGGTGTAGAAACATTGTGATAGACACTTTGTAACTACAACCTGGAAGCTATGGCCACATGTTATAAGTTGTCTCCAACTCCCTCTTCTAGAGGTAGTTTATTGATAGGATAGGGACATAAAAAGGGGTCATTTAGTACACGATGTAAATTATTTGTTTTTATTTCAATTATATATAAAATGTTTTACGGTATCGGATCACATATGAGGATGCATATAATTCTCCTTTGTAGTGAACACATAGTAGAATGAAGACCTACCATGTAAGTAAATTTATCCATAGGGATACCACCATGATTACACTCCATAACACATGGTACAAAAATAAATAAATAAATTTTGTAAGTACCTTGAAAAACTAAAGCACGTAGAATATTTTAGTTAATGTATCTAATAGAAGAGAAGAAATTTAAAACATAACAAATTTATTTTTAAAAATGAGACTTAGAATTTCAAAATATTTTTTCTGTCAAATTAAATTTTTTAATGGTTTATCTCTTTGACATGACTGTAAAATTATCTATTTAATTAAATTTTTTTAAGATTCCTTCACATAATTATAAGAGTGAAGCCAAATTCGCACTCTACATGATTTTTTGAAAAGGACTTAAAATATCAATGAGGAAACAAGAAATGTAAAGAAAATTAAACATTATATTCAATAGATAAGAACTTCAAACATCATGTGCACAACCTTAGCTATCTATACATTCAAGAAAAACATGTATTTGAAGATGTGTTTATTTTCATATTATCCATTCACAACACTACAAGGGTGCAAAATGGTAAAGGGTAGATTGTGAAATGCCTTTCTATGGTAGCGATGGGGTCAAACAATTTAAGAGCATAAAAATTTTGTATGGTAGGATTACATAAGTACTCTATTATGTGGAACTACATGTTTTGAAGGTAATATTTAAAGTCATCTACAATGTAAGTTTTTCCATCCCCTTTGTATTTTTGTTTGTAATCTAATTCTTCGTACAAATATTTTCATCCCTTGTAGTTGGAGATATGTTTTTGACCTTATCCATAAGGTCATACATGATATGCAGTTCATTGTCCTCAACTATATGTGTATTCAAAGGAGTGGTTGAGAGAGTGCTAGAAATGTTGACACATCTAGTAGTCACAGTCGATACAAGAGATTCCACATCTGCCACAAGAGCTTGTCAATTGTCCATTATAAGTGCAGGTTTTGGAAGGAGATAATTGTACTACCCGAGGGGGAAACATCACTCATGTAACTCTCAGTATCAACAAGTGGGAGCCATTGGAAAATGGTAACGACTCCAATATGTTGGAGGTAGGAGTTGAATCTCTATCATATATAATGATCAACTCATAGTTTCTAGCGTAAGATCCATAATATACCAATGAAAGAAATGAATATATTCATCAGAACGTGCATTGCATGTACTAAACACATGTAAGGTTTTGTACTAAAATAAATGAAAAAACCTTAAAAACTAAAATTAATAAAAATAGCCACAAAACTAAGCTAAATAAAATCTCCTAAGTGACGAGGAGCTTCAAAAATTTTAGCCAACTACATATCTCATAAAACCACATGAAATTAGGAACAAATGATTAAGTTGAGTAATTACACTGAAAGCGTTCCTATGAGAACTAGGGTTGGCTGATTCTAACATAATTAGAATTTGGATGAAAGAGATTAAATTTTGCGAGGCATGCCTTGAAATATGATGACTATCTTCACATACAACAAACTTCTGCATTGTCTCCCTTCACCTTTGACTCTATGGCTCTCGATCCCATGTTGAAGATGAATATCCTCACATATATTGACCACTTTCAAGGGAGGAAGAGTGTTTTATCGATGAGATGGGTGTTTGTGGAAGTGTGGGTACCTTCTTTACAGCCCTCCAAGAATAGGGAAATTGATTCTTGTCAATGTCATTGTTAACTACATGATATATGATGTGTACCATATGGAACTCACTCAGAAGCGAAAAAGGGAGCTCCATGCACTCTCACCCAAACCAAAGAATTTATTTTATTATTATTGAAGATGTCAATTTCTCATTCAATCTAATATATTGGATTGCAAATCCTCCTGAGGAAGATGAAACCAAGAGAAAAGTTACTCTTTCGGTTTTCTTAATTTCACGAAAAGCGTGGTCATTCAGCAGAGAGGATCCTATCATTGTGTTTACAACCAACCACATGGAAATGCTCGATCCTCCCCTACTCCAATATCCAAGGATGGACATTCACATCCTCCTCTCCTTCTACACTTTCCCCCAATTTTAATCTATCACCTTCAATTATTTACATATTGAAGAGCATCCGCTATTTCTGACTATAGCATAAAAATTGGAGTCAGGGACAAAATGACTTCTAATGAAATTATATAAGTTTTGATGAATAAAATGGAAAATATTTGTGAAGATTTAAATAATGTAATGTGCATGTTAGATGCTAAGAAAAAGGAAAAGGAGGATTTTCTTCCATCCTACCTTACTCAATCAATGGATTATTGATCAAATTATTGATCTGGAGGGGAGTTATAATGGTTTTCTATTCACGGTAGTTGAATTCAAAAAGTAGAAACATATATGTTTGATGAGCCCTCGAGTTATCTTCATGTAAAGCAACAACTTAAAGTAGCACAAGTAGTCTGGTCACTACTCAGGCCAGATAACTATGTCATTGTTGTCGAGCATGACCTTAGTGTCCTTGATTACTTATCAGACTTCATTTGTTGTATATATGGAAAGACTGGGACTTATGGGGTGGTAACACTTCCATTTTCAGTTAGAGAAATCTTTTTGTCTGGTTTTATTCCAACTAAAAATCTTAGATTTCGAGATGAGTCATTGACATTCAAGGTTGCAGAGACTCTACTAGAAAGTGCTGAAGAAATCAAAAGCTATGCACTGATACAGATACCCTAGCATGTCCATAACTCAGGTAATTTTAAGCTTAAGGTAAAGGAGGGAGAATTTACAGATTCTCATATTGTGGTAATGCTGGGAGAAAATGGAACAAGAAATATGTTATGCATGTGTTGTGCATATTCTCAGTAGTAGTTGCATTCCATGACACCCACGAGCAAATTTTTCAACAGTTCATTTTCCTTGTCTGTGATTCCACATTTTGATACAGTCTATCACTGGATTCACAATATAAACATTTTACATTAAGGTCAATTCAATTCATTGTATAGTCAACACTTTGTACACCTTATAACAATTATTGCAGGATATGCATAAAATGAGTTTGTCTCAAAGCCCTGTGAACTTTTCTGCTCATCTCTACAAATTACATACGCTAAAACATACTTTTAAGTTGTGGCAGGGATTGGTGGCATTGTGACTCTTGTTATGATAACCAAAAAGATGGAAATTCACGTGGTTTTTCATTAAATCTATAGATAATATTTCTCTTGAGAGGACCTCTAAGATTAAAAGCTTGACTTGCATGCCAACTCATCCTCTCAAGACATGGAGAAAATTTGTGAAAGTGCTCAAAACCTTAAGAATCCCAATCGTTGATGCATGAATACACATGGTGAAATATTAGTCGGTCATTCCACAAACATTCTTAGATTAAAGGGATGGAGATTTTAAAAAGTGACTATTGAACCGTTCTGATAAATATCGTTCAATTGGGTTTTGACCATGGAACGTATATATATTTTCCATTTCTTATTTTGTCACCTTTAAGTGCAAATTACACTCACGTGCATAATGTTGACTCGATTATCAATGTTTTTTCACACTTCATCTATTTCCTGCACTTACTCGAGCTTTGTATTATAAAGGGTGCTTATAAAGTGCTCTAATAAACAAGCATTTCAGTTGGATTTCGCTGTTGGAATTTTCCCACTATTTATTTTGTCTCTTTTAAGTATAAATTACGCTCATAATAAAAAGGAGCACAGATAACCGATATTAACTAAGTCTTACAATTTGACCTATGGAAAATGTGTGATACATGCATTTTTGTTGGGTCTCAAACATGGAACCTTTTCAAATTTCCCCATTTTTAGTTTGTTCTCTTCAAACACATATTGCAACACCGTGAAAAATACATGTAAGATAGAGATGATACACTGGAACACAATTTCCTCCCCCTCCATTGAACCCTTTCTTAATAACCCCTCATCCTTTTCATCTTTTTGCTTCCTCATTTTTTCATTCTTCACTCCATCCCCTTTGGTGTTTCCATTGTACACTTCATGTACGATTGCTAGTAAATACCATCATCCTCATCTCAACTCATTCAAATTTCCCAAGTTTTTTTTTTTTGAAATATGACCAAATGGAAGTTGAGAACCCAAGAATAAGAGGTGGAACCTATGACATAATGACTCGAGAGACCCCAAGATCAATCAGGAGACAATGACACGTGACTTCACCACCGGAGGAAACATGAATTATGCCATTAGTGAGATAAGCAAGCTGAAATTGAGTTGAGACAAGTAAAGAGTGAAGATATGGTTCACAATTTGGTTGATTCATCCCGAGATGAGTTCAAAGGAAGGCATAAATACCTTAAATCATAGATTACCATGATTGGTCCACGCAGACCAATCATGAAAATTGATGGTCTCGGGGGTTACGGGACAAACAAAGTGGATAAGTGAAGTCTCGAGATCCACGAAATCCTGAGAAACAAGAACAATCACGAGAGCTATGAGATGACATGAGGCTACGAGAGCCCAAGAATAGAGAAATAACATGATTGGTCCACATAATCTATTTACATTTGATGAATATAACACATAATTTGTTACTTAATGGTAGAGTTTATCTCATTATTGATTAAAATGATAAATTAAAATCCATGCAAAATTAATGTTCTTAAAAATTACCAACATCATCAACATAATGATAAAACTTATTTCTTTTCTCTAGGCGGTACTTACCAAGTTCCTTATCAAGCACCATAGTTTGGTGTTTCGATGTTGACTTACATTTACAAGTTAATTGACATGAGATCAAATCCCAACAAGAAATATAATGTATTTTCTCAACATGATTAAACATTCACTTGCAAGAGGAAATAACAAGATTAATTTTTTTAAGTTCCTTACAAACACCCTTACAAGTTTGCACTGAAAATATTAGATTCTCGCTATCACTATTCAATATAGTGAAAATAACATCATGAATTGTGTCAATTTTACGTTGTTTTTATGTATGTTTTATTCATGATTTGCGATGCGAACATGAAAAAATATGTGGCACAAAATTGTTCCACATTTGCACCACTTTAGCGAAAGTGATAACTCACATTTCCCATTTCCATTTAATATTAAAATATGTCACATGTTTTCTGATTTTAAAATTCCGGTAATATAAAATTAGAACATCTTTAAGAACATAATAAGAAATCGGGTTTGAATTTTGCTCTTGCTATCACACTTTACATTTTTTGGAGAAAATATACTGTTGAAATTCAGATTGAAAAGTGGAGGGTTAATTTTTAGACAATAAGGTGAGGAATTTATTGTTTTGACATGATTTCTTATAGATTTTTTTCCCAAAGTTTACAAATTTGTTCTTCCAATATCATTTTTTAGATTGTGCCTAAAATTTTAATGTTATTGGATTATTTTTATACAAAATGAGTTATTTGGGTTCATGATGTATGAAATTGGTGTTCTTTTGGAAAAATATGTAGACAATAGGAAATGTTAGGCACTTAGACTTGCATGCATAACCCATTGTAACCAAACAATACTTACAAATCAAGAAGATAGAGTTTGGTGTTCCTTCACCATTCTTGGCAACTATCTTTACAATTTTCTCTTATTTTCACATTTGCATTTAATATTAAATAATGGTGCATCTCTTGTTTTTATTATTGTAAAATCAAAAAATACAAAATTAAGGCAACCTTAACTATATAATTAAAAATAAAGTTTTATAGAAAAATCATGTTTTCTCTTACTATTAAACTTTAATTTTTAGATAAACATGTGGTTTAATATTTTGTAGATACTATTTTTCATCTAGTAGGTATACATCATCCCCTATAAAGAGGTCTACTTTGGCATATCTAATTTCTTCATATGTATTGATATTTACTTCACTCGAAAAATATTTTAATGTTGTGTTGATATAGGTTATTTTAATTTTGATCTTTTTTAATTTTATATTAATATAAGTTATTTTGCTTTAATTTTATGTATAGGAGAGTCATCATCTTGTGTTCGAGGTAGGGGTTGAAATAGAAGAAGGTGAAGTGGAGTGGGGCATATTGGATGAATGATTATGCAGCCATACAATTATTAATTTCAAGTAAATTTAATTTTAATATGTTGCATTAAAATGAAACCATCATAATATTATGCACTGACCAATATGGATATTGCGCTAATATCAACTTAATATGGAGACATCTAATACTGAAAATTCAAATAGTGACTCTTATGTTGAATGAGTTAGACCGAAAAGAAAAATCGAAAGTACATCTTCCCAAATTTTCATCCCAATAATTAAATGGATCCTAACTAAATAATAAGGGATCATAAAGGTCATCTAAAAATACTTTACTCAAAGGGAATGATAGGGTGCTAGGAAAAACAAACACATTTTCTTGGAAATTTTGATGAATATGTTCTAATGGAAGAATGCCTATCATGATGATGAGGATGATGATGAACAACATGTTTATAATGAGGAAGAGAAGAATGAAAAACAAGAGGATAATTTTTATTTTTTTGAAACTCCTCTGTTTATGCCAGGAGATTCCAAAACATCATTGTTGAGTGTTATATTGGTGTTGATGGACTTAAAAGCAAGGTTTTGTTAGTTAAAAATAAATGTGAATGATTTATTGAGGTTAGATAAAAATTTCATAACTATATTTTACATTTGATATATATTTAATATGTTTTACATTATTTTTCATTTTCCTTCTACTTTATTTTTATTTGATCTGCTTTCAAAAGTAGTTTTTGCCTCAAAATAACACACTTTCCTCCTTATATAGAGAACACAAAAATATCATCAAATTTAGGGGTTGTCTATGTCAACTATGATGCATGCAAAAATGATTGCATTCTATTTAGGAAGGAATATGAGAATGAGGTCAATTATCCCAATTGCGGAGCACCATGATTTCAACAAGGATTTATAAGAATTGCCATTCCAAATAAGGTATAATGACATTTTCCAATTATTCCTAGGCCCATGCATATTTTTTACATTTGCAAGTCACTTGTAGAGTGAATTTCATGACATAAAAATAATAGAAGAAATGATGGATTTTGGTGTGTTCCTTCCATTCAAATGCATTGAGGCACATTGAGTAGTCGCAACCTAAAAGATTTAGAGAGATGTCACACAATGTATGTTTGGTTTGGAAATGGACGGTGTTAACCTATTTTCTACTATGTCAACTAGTTATTATATTTATCAATATTATTCATAACCTAGAATATTCCTCCATGCTTGATGAGTCATAAATAACATTTAATGTTGTCGTTATTGGTTCTTGATAAGCACCAAGTAAAAAATATGGAAGTTTACTATGAACCCTTAATTAATAAGTTGAAAGAATTATGGGATGGAGTTCTAATGTATGACCTTTCAAAACCCATTGATTAGAGGTAGTTCACCTATTATGGTATCATATGTTGGATGATTGATGAATTTCCTAGGAGAATTGTTTCAGCAGGTATTTCTCATATGTTTCAATTCAAAAATAAATGACCACGCGCGCACGCGGCGTGTGTGTGTTTCATTATACACTGAGTTTTTTATCGCTTATGTATGTAGGTATCTCAAAAAAGGAAAGTATGTTTGTCCAAGGTGCAATGATAAACTATGTGGAAGGTCATCCAAAGATCTCAAAATATATTATATGAAGGCCATAAAAAATTCTTGTTGATGGAGCATGAGTACTTGTGTAAAAAGTAAAATGAAGTTTGATGGAAAACATGATATTAGAGAACCTCCTAAACTTATGTCACCTGGGGATTGGTATAAATCCTTCACACAAGCATGCATAATATAAAATGTGGATATTCCTCCATATTGGTGGAGATATCAAGTATGGTTGTATGAAATTAGCCACATATTTGAAATGCCTGTAGGAATGAAGAAATTATTTATAGTCTCTGACCTCTTATATTGGGACAATTTATTATTTGGGCATATTTTGGACCCAATGCATATATTTAATATGAAGTAATTTTTATATGGAATAACATATCTAGAAAATATAAAGAAACTCAAAGTTCTAGAGAATATTTGAATGTTATTTATACAAAGAATCATCTTAGAAAGGAAGAAGGGGATCCACACATATTATGTAAAGAGCAAGTCAATTTGGTGAATCAAACAATGTGAGAGATTCGCACATTGAATGGATATGAATCCTCCATGAAACATGCATTTACTATTGATGGGCACATCACATGCCTCAAAACACATGATTGGAATAACATTTTGAAGGTAATTCGCACTTTTTTTTAAATTTATGCAATATATTGTTATCTTCGTATTTAACCTTTTAAATTTATTTTTGTAACATATATTTCCCTTGGCTTTGAGGGTCATTTTGTAATCTTCCACATGACCTACTAAATGAAATATATCAACTTTCAATTTTTGAGGTAATATGATTTTTTTCAACTACAACTCATCCATTTGTATGAAAAATATTATTATATTGGGTTGCATGACTACCATTGTTTATAAAATAATCATTTGTATTCAAAAGAGATATTGAAAGAAAGGATGGGGAAGAGAAAGAAAATATTATAGATATTGTTTGCAAATTAGAAAAGGAATTGCCTACCTCTTTCATGGATTCTCAAACTCATCTATTAGTTAATTTGGTTTATGATATTCAAATGCAAGGTGTAATTAACATGTGATGGATCTTTCAGCCAAAGAGATATATGAAGATCTTAAATGGATTTGTAAAATAGTTACCACATACATAGGTATCTATGGCAGAAGGATATATTATTCAAGAAACATTTTTCTACATGTTAGAATATCTTAGGGAGGAATTTCCACAAATACCATGCATTTGGGATGCTGAACGTGGAAATGAAAAATTAGAGGAGAACCTTCTTGGAGAAAGAAAATTTGTGAAACTTGGTATGTATTGAAATTCATATTAAACAAATGTGATGCATTTTTAGTGTGTGTATCCTATAATTATTTGTTTACATATTTTTTTTTTTAAGGGCACGTTTAAAAATATGCCATTGATAATTTCATGTTATTCAAAAATAAAAAGAAAAAAATACTAACCATGAGTGAAGGATTAATCGCAAATAGATACATCCATACAAACCACTCCCACCCAATTTGTAAATATCACTTCCACACCAATCTAATTTTTAATGTGAAAGTTCATATTTATATAATATGTATGTGATCAATCAAGGTGAACTCGACACGAGAAGTATCATAGTGTGAGGATGCGAAGAATTAGTAAGTTTTTGCAACACTTTTTTCATATATATATTGAAACATTTAATACAATCTTAATTTTTCCTATTATGTGGTTGTGCTTTCATTTATGTCAACCCCCATTTATGGAAAATGGTTTCATGTGGTCATGTGTGTAGCCATGATGAGTTATTCAGGTGTCAAGCATGTTGATTGAGTGGTTTGGTGAGTTGTCATGGTGTCCTGGTGCATGGTCTAGCGAGTTGAGTCACTGTATGAGCTCTCTTGAGGTGATTGGTTGATGTCATGAGTTCAATAAAGGATGGTATGATGTTTCATGAGTGTATATGGGTCTACATTGAGTCATCATGGTCGGTTCATAGGTTGTCATGGTTGAGTCAAGTCATTTCAAGCTTGTTTCTAGCCCTGGAGCATGCAAAATGAGGTAGAGATATGATATTTGGACCAAATAAGTCATGGTGGAGCATGAGAAAAATGTTTTGATAGTGTACCTAAGGTGTATGGTGAGTTTAAAGTATACATTCAAAGTGATTTTATTCTTCTATAAGGTCATTAGGAAGTTACATGTGAGAAATGGGCATTTTGACACATGTAAATGAGATTTATTGGAGAGTTTGAGATGAATTTTTAATATTTGGTGAAAATGAATAGTTATAATATTTTTTCATGATGATTCATGACAAGTTTTAGGTTAGTATGCTGGATATTTTTGAAGATATGCAAGTTTTGGCAAAACAAGGTAAGTTGCAGTGTGATTTTCAAGCAAAATTTGACCTTTTGATGCTCATTGTGAGTTGTATTCTTTGCATGGGGACCTGAGATATTTGGAATATATTTTAAGGTAAATTATGAAACATTAAAAAATAATTAGGTAGTTGTAGCATTAATTTTTCATAAACGATCGTTAACAAGGTAAAGTGGTTTAAAACCTAGCTAAACCCTAGTTAGGAGCAACTTGTAGAAAAGTGAGTATATTAGCCCGTTTTGATTGTTTCTAAAAAATTATTATTGGATGTTGTATATGACTCTTCCATATTTATATAAATGTATGATAGAGCATGTGGTCATATGTGGGCCCCACCTAAAAATGCAAGTTTACAAAGAAGAGTGTTTTGGGACAAAGTTTTCCAAACGATTCATGCAAGCTAAATTGGAATTGTGTGATGTATGTGAGTTGTTATTGGTTTACAAAGAATTTTCAAGACATTTTGATGCAATTTCATGGTCAAATGAGCTCCATTTAGGTTGACTAGTCAAAGGGTAGTTTGAGACAATAAATAGCAGTCTTGATGAAATGAGCATAACATGAGACCTATAGGAGGAATTATGAGATGATTCAAGTTGTGTTGGAAATAGGGTTTAGATATATTTACATTTATATAATTTTTGTCTCATGATGATGATTTTTTCTAAGGTTTCAAAGTGAGGTTTTGGATAGGAATATTTTTTCTAGTGCGGGATAGGATAAAATATGTTGAACATTTTGAGTTGTTGAGAATGAGACGGATTATGTGATGATTTATATTCCCTGGAGAGTTAAAAATATAAATATGGCACAAAATTAATCCATTTACATGTCTTTATTATTCTAGGAAAGGTGTTAACTAGTTGATATTTGAAAATAACTTTTTGGGTGAGTTGATGTGGTGAAGACAAAATGGCGAAGTTTGAGCAGTGATTGTTTGAATAATTATAACTTGATTAGAAGTGTTATAAAGGTTTTCTAATTTATATAAATTTTTAAAATAACATAGTCTGTATTTTTGGAGTGATTTAGTGGCATAAAGTGGTTTTCGTGGTCTTGAAGGGTGTAGGAAAAATATTTTGAGAAGAAAAAAGCAAAGTGGTCCCATTAAATGAAATCATATTTTTAGTTGAGATAAATTGAGACCATGTATGATTTTTAAATGTTAATTTAAACATGTATGGAGATTTATGGGTTAGGACTAAGTGTGGTTTTGATGTTAGGGCATTTTTCTCTTTGTGCCCATGGGGATTTGAGTCATTTTTGGAGCATGTAATGATGAAGTTGGCTAGGCTGACCTACTTAGGTCACTTATGACTGTTGTTATAAATTTATGAGATTTTTTAATTATGCATTGGTCTAACCAAATGTGTAACACCGACCTCCTTTGGGTTAAAGAAAGAAAAGCATATAAAAGTGATGTTTTGGGTTCATTTTTGAACTAGTGCTCTTGGAGGGAAAAGTGTGACCCATGTAGAAGTGTTTTGTAGGTATGTGTGGATGATTTTCAGGTTGAGGAAGAGAATTAAAGGTTGAATAATTATTGAAGACATGAGAGTAATAGGTTAGAGCAAAGACAAGTTGAGAAAGAAGAAGATAGAGAAAGATTGAATACCTAGTGTTTGAGCTAGGTTTGTGAGATGAATAAGTGATATCCATCAGTTGTGGCGAGAAAAATATCATATATAAAATATTATTAGGTGGATAAGTTGGTTCTTGGTCATCCTAGGGGGTTGTAGCCCCATGTGGAGTGGGCGCTTCACTAAAGTAGTGGTTGGTACTCCTTGTAGGGTTGGTGCTCTACTAAATTAGGGGTTAGTGCCTCACTAAATTTTAAAAATGACAATATAATGTTTGTGTTTTAGTGGTTTTTCTCCCCTTGATGGTTTCCTACTTAATTTTTTTCTCTTGTGTACCCTCTTGCTCTTGATCTTGCTTATGGTTGTTTATATGCTTAAGTAAACACATATATGGTTCATGGTTGAATAAATGGTTGTATGAATGATAAAAATTATGTATGGTAAATGAATTGAAATATTTTTAAGAATGAATCACCCCCTCTCATTCCATTGTGCTTCAAACAATTGGTATCAAATAAGGTCCTTGAGAAGCAAGTCTAATCACTTGAAGGAGATCCTAGAAGCACAAATGGGTAAGTCAGTTGATCTTTGGAGGAGAAAATATGAGATTGTTGAGTATTTGGTTTTGGATTGCAAGATAAAATGAGTGAAATGGAGAAATATCATTATCTATCTATCAAGGATTTGAAATCTCAAATGGATGATATGTCGGATGCCCTAAAGGAGAAACGGGGTCTTGTTCCAAGTATGAAGAGAGACTAAAATCCTAGAATCAGATTTGGAGTAAGCATCTAGTAGGTTAAGGATGTATGAGAGGATTGAGAGGAGCTCAAGATATATTGATGGAGTTATAAAAGGTAAGAAGGCTACAAATGATAAAACAGCCTAGGGTTTGAAGGAAATCATGATGATGAAGTTGGTCCAAGTACTAAATCAGTTGAGAAGGTGACTAAGAAGGTTGATTCAAGAAGATCTAACTCCATTAGACAACTTAATGCTATGAGGTATGGATAATAATTTCATGTATATTGTTTTATTTGTCATGATTTTGGTCATAGAGCTAGAGATGGAAAAAGGAGGCCTCCTAAGAATGATGTATCTATCTTTAAAGGTGAATGTTTTTCATGTTGTGAGTATGGTCATAGGGCAAAGGATTTTGGATGTAATATTAGTGTATTTGATCCAAGAAGAAAGAGGGATTTTGTTTTCTTTAATTACCAAAAGTCAGGTCATATATCAAGATTTTGTTCAAGTAAGAGGAAGTCTATCAAGAGGTTTGATCCAAAAGGTACAATCATAATCAAGGACCTAATCATGATGGTAAAATTAATAGGAATGCTACAAAATTAGAAGTGTTCAAGACTGATCAATTAAATAAGGTCAAGAAAAGTGATTCTCCAAATTCCTATAAAAATACAAAATTATAAGCCAAAATCCGAAGGTATATGCGAAAAAGGTAAGTGATAAAGTTTGAACTATCAAGGCATTATGCATAATTGTTACCAGATGAAAACCTAAATACATGATGCCACCCGGTAAAATTATAACATAACATCAAACAGTATAAAAATTCATGTTACTAGATGGTAAATTGAATTGGATTCACCATTCATTGGCGTGAATGTATACAATCGAATAAGTGGCCCGATAACGTGTTCACATAACCTGTTCAGTAGCCTAAGCCATGTTACCATGTTATCATGTAGTTGTGATGCGGGGGTATCACAAGAAGAAGAAAAAGATGTAAATTCTCATTTATCATGATTTTAAGGTATAATTAGGTGTATTTGGGTATGTTCAAGTCATGAGAGGAGGTATAGGTGGGGTCTTAAATTTTGAAACTTCAAATTTGTGTTTCCCTCCAAAAATGTAATTCAAATTTACAAACATGTAAAAGAGAAATAATTACTTATCAAGGGGAGAAAAGAGATTTCAATGAATGTAAAGGGGGTGTTAGGTGTCTAGGACATGTTGAGTAGGTCTTAGGAGGTATGTATGAATCATGAAATGCTTAAAAAGATGCTCTATTATGTAGTAAGGGAATCGTGAAGAGTCATTGTGAGTCTTGAAAAATCAATTAGGTTTCAAGAAGAGGTTACATTTAAGGTGATGAATTCAAATGGAATTTAGTGAGTGAGAGAGAGGGAGAGAAGGATACCTTCTGAGGAAGGTGATAAGGTGTGGAAGAATAACTCCTTGTGGATCAGAGGAGAGAGAATTTTTGTAAGCAAATATGGTTAAAATTTAGTGAAACTCTGTTTTGGGAATATGATCTTTTTATGCAGCATGTTTATGAGTTTTGTATTTGAATAACTTGAAATAATTTCCTTATTTTTATTTAGAGAGTTTTAATGCATCGTTACATGAGGTTTTGAGAAATGATGATTTGAAATTCCATGTTTTCTAACTAGAAACTTGATACAGTGACAATGTATGCAAGTTTTAATGATCTATTTTGGAAAACAACGATAACTTTTGTATATAATTTCCAAATGACTCAAAATTTGGGATTTAGGTGAAAAATTTAATTATATAGATGTAATTTTAATATTTTACCTTAATTATGAGTATTTTTGGATTTGTGAAGTATTTTCTATCTAGACTGAGAATGCATGTAAACTATTTGACGTAATGTCTTCTTGGGAAAAAAATCATAAATTTTAACTGAAATAATGTGATTTGGAATATATGTTCCTTGTAGATACTTCTAAATGATAGAATTTTTTTAGAGCAATTGGCCTTGTGCAAGAAAATATATACATGATCAGAAAAATTGTTGTCATTGATCGTTATTCTTAAGAGCACTAAGAAGGGCAGTTTTGAGCATGATAAGAGGAAGTGGTGTTTTGATATATTTTCTATAAAATAAGTGATTGGTTTAAAAAATTGAAGTTTTTTTAACATGTTACAAGGTTTACAGAGGACATTAGAGGCTAGAAAGCAAAAATTGTCTATTTTGGGTAAAGAGTCAGTGAAGAGTAGATGAAGGATGAAAGTGTAAGTGAAGTTTTCTTGAAAAGTGATTGACTAGATAGTTGAATTGACATAATCCAAGGTGCATGGAAGGTATGGAACATGGTATTATGTTTGAGAAATCCATTTTAGGGTGATATTTTTTAGTTGTAATTTTAAGCTTCTTGTGTTGATCCTCCCTACAGAGCTTGGTAAAGGTAGTTGTGTGAACTCTCTTAACTTATTTAAATTATGATGAATTGTGTATTGATATGCATAGTTTTGGTATCATAGTGTGGAATTTATAAAATTTGTATATTTTTCTTTCTAACCACAAGTTATGTGTGAATGATTGAAGGATATTTTGAGAGGAAAGATTCCAAGAAATAGAAAGTGGAAAATACCTGAAGAGATAAGAAGAAATTGAAAGTGAAGAAGACACCAAAAGACCTGGTGAGGCCAAGGTGAGGTGTAGAGAATATGCAAGGTGTAAAATAATTGTTATAAAGAGAAGATGTAGATATAGAGAGAGAGTAATTGATACAAGGATTGAAAGAGATGATAAGACACCAAAAGAGATAAAAAGAGAAGAGACACGTAGGGATGGAATTTAAATTTCAAGAAGGACATATTTGGATCCGTAGACAAGAGAGAAGGGAGTAGCACCCATAGGGGTGTAGATGCTAGTCTGATAAGCCCAAAGGTCAAAGGGAATGTGAAGATTCCAATTATGACCTAACTTATCGATGGTATGAGAAAGAATGCTACGAAGGGTCTTGTTGGAGGATTCGACATGACCATTAGCCTAGGGATAGTAAGGAGAGGAGAAGATAAGATTGATTTTGAAATATTCTTAAAGATTCTTGAGTTCTTTTTTTTTTTTGAAGGACTTTTCGTTGTTCATGATGATCTTATGAGGGATGCTAAATTGGAAAATGATATCTGATAGATGAAATTACCGATCTAGTTAGCTTTAGTGGATGCGTGTGGAATATCTTCCACCCACTTAGTGAAGTATTCAGTAGTGGTGATGATGGAATGATGGCACGGGGAGGAGTGTGGATTGATGAGGCTAATGAGGTCCAATCCCCATTGTCGAAAGGTTAGAGGTCTTAAGTCGGATGTAAGGCTCGATAAAGAACGTGGATAAGATTGGAATGTTGCTGAAATTTAACACAATTCTTGACATATTCATAACATTTTTTCTTGAGATTAGGATAATAATAGCCTAGGCGCAGAGACACACTTAGTAACATCCAAGCCACTAAAGTGTCTACCATAGATACAATCGTAGATCTCCGGATGATGTAGGTAGATTCTCGAAAACTTAAGGAAACATAGGAGAATACCATAAAACCTATGTTTGTCAAGGATTACATAGTGGGCAACGCATTGAAGGAAGGACCTCATACCATTTAAGATAGGTCAGAGGGGATTTTGGATTGAAAAATGTAGTCAAAGATCTAAGAATACCAAAGATCCGATTGACTAGCAACGATGAGATTGACGTGAGAGAGATCATGGACATAAGATGGTTGATCAATACACTAAACAACAACAGATAGCTTATATTCTTCTTTGTCCAAGGGATGAGAGAGGCAAGGGAAGCCATGGTATCTGTAAAGTGGTTGGATGAGTGAGGGATGGTTTGGATGGTGTATTGGTCAAAGGATTCAAGAAGAAACGTGAAGATGCCCTTGTATTTCTAGAGGAACTCATTTTTACACTGATAGATTCCTTTGACTTGATCAATGATGAGCTGCGAGTCACCATAGATGTCAAGTATTTGAACACCAAGTATGACAACAATTTTAAGGCCCAGGATGAGGGATTCATACTCAGCCATGTTATTAGTACTTTTGAAGTTAAGTTTGTAAGCAATAGGAATAAGATTATCCCAAGGAGGAATGATGATGACGCCAACACCTCCCCCTTTTAACACTTAGATCCATCAAATAAAATTGTGATTTTAAGAGGAGAGAAATCATGATCAATAGTGAATATAGATTCATTAGGAAATTGATCATGAGGAAGATGATTTTTGGGAAGAGAGGCTTCAATAAGTTGATCAACAATAGCTTAGCCCTTGATTGATTTCTGAGAGATAAAATCTAGGTCAAACTTGGTCATGACCATGAGCCATCGAGTGATGAAATCACTGTGATAAGGTTTATAATGCATGGTTTTAAGAATATGAAAGCTAGTGACGATGAAGGTTTTTTATTGAGGAGATAATGAAACAACTTCGAGGTGATAAAGAAGAGGGTGCAACACATCTTTTCAGCTTTAGTGTAGTGGGTTTCATAGTCGAGAAGGGTATGGTTAATATAGTAGATAACGTGTTCCCTTCCTTTCTCATCATGGTGTGCTCACAAGGAACCTAGAGTGTGGTCAGAGGAAAATATGTAGAGGTAGAAAGGATCCCCCTCACATGGAGATGTGAGAGTAGGTGGAGAGAGAAGGTAATACTTGAGATCCTTGAATGATTCCTAACAATTGGCTTCCCAATTGAATTGGGTTTCTTTGTGAAGAAGATGATGAAAAATATGGCAACAATTAGAAAGCTACGAGATGAAGTAGAAAATGGATTGAAGTCCGCTTGGAGGCTGCAAAGTTTCTTAAGATCGAGAGGGAGGGGCATCTTTAGGATGGCCTTGATTTTGGTGGGGTCAACTTCAATACCACGAAAAGATGACGAAGCCAAGGATTTTTCCTATTATAACTCCAAACTCAATGAGAAGTTCAAGGAAACAATATTCCAACTTCGACGCTTGGATTTACCCAAGAGGTCATCAACATAATATTCCACGGTTTTATAGATAAGATCGTAGAAGATATAAGCTATAACACATTGTTAGGTGGCCCCATATTTTTCAAATCGAAAGGCATGACACAAAAGCAGAAGGTCCCCGAGGGGTGATGAAAGAAGTCTTATGTTGGTCTTATGTGGCGATAAGGATCTTATTATAACCAGAAAAACCATCCATAAGAGAGATAATTTCATGGCCAACCATAAGGTCTATGAGCTAATCTATGCTGGGAGAGGAAATTCATTTTTGGGACAAGTGAGGTTTAAGTCTTGAAATTTGGTACAAATGCGGAGATTTATAGAGGATTTGGAAATAGGCATGATATTCGAGACCCATTGTGGATATTCGATCAGTTGGATGAAATTAGCATAAAGGAGATGTTTTAGCTCTTCCTTGATAAGGAGAGTGACATGTGGATGTATGTGACACAAATTTTGTTTAACGTGCTTAGTGTTAGGGACGGTGATGATGTTATGAATGGTGATAGAAGCATTGAGGTAGGGCATGCCAAAATATGACCATGCAAAGGCATGGCTATGTATGGATAGGAAAGAGGTAAAGGCTTTCAGCTCTTGAGGGTCATGATATATTCCAACCTTGAGGATGTGGGCATATTATGAAGTATCTATGTTGATGTCAATAATGGATTCATTAAGAAGGGTAGATGTGTTAGGAGGTAAGGACTTATGAAGATGAGAATCTCCCGCCCCATGTAAGAAAGGATGGAATCATCATTATTGCATTGAAGGACATCAATGATAGGGGAATCCTCCTCTATCATCTTGGGATACTTAATAGGGATGGTCGAGTCTCATTTTCAACCTAAAAGTGATCACCTGGAGGGAAATGGTAAAGATTAAAAAAATCGAGGGAGAGACACCGTGTCATCCGTGTCTATAGGATGGTCGAGATGAAGATGGGGATGATGGTTCAATAGCGATGTGAGATGAAGATAACCTACATGGAGGAGCACTAGAGGGATCCTTGAATCCCAAACCAACATTCTCATGAGGCTCATGGGATTGTTCAAAGTGACAAGATCGTGGATACCTTGTTCATAACGTCCAATACCAAATCCTTTCCATACACAAAAGTTAAGGTAGGTAAAATAATATAATTTTTTATAAAGGAAACCAAATCCATTGGTGTATGAATTTGTGTGAGGATTATAATTTGAATGGGAAGATGGATGAGTGATTCCATGATAGAACAAGTTGGTTTTGAGATGGGGTGGGCTAAAGGAAATGATATCCCTAACATTTGATTGATACATAGGGGCCTTATCAGGGTGGCCAAGGTAATTGAGAGAAGGAAGGGAATTGAGATTAAAGATTTGGTACTCCCCCAGAGAGAGGCACCACATCACATCATCAAAAGATCCATCATGGGGTAACTTAGATGTGGAAACAAAAGATCCGGTGGACACTTTGGAAGAAGAGTCTTGTTTAGGGGCAAGCACATCATTTGGTTGATACGTCATGTGACATGCTTTAAAGGGAGGAAGGTTGGCAAGGAGAGTGTGAATCTTCCCTTCATGTTCATACTTGATACAATGGTGGAGGAATAATGGGACACAACACATGGAACAAATCCAAGGTCATATCAGCAAGACATTATATTGAAACTCCCCTTCTACAATGTAGAATATCTTATAAATTTGTTTATGGTAACGCAAATGGGAAGGATAATTGTGCCCAAGGTGAGGGAAACAACGTCATTAAAATCTCGGAGGATGATGGGTGATTGGGTGACAATGGTGTCATGAAGTTTAATCTGATTAAAGTTATGGGAAGATACGATGTTAATACTAACACCATTTTCAATCATGGATTGGAGGATGAAGATGTCATTGATACAAACTATGATGAAGAGAGGGAGATTATGGTCTTTGGGAAGAATATCATGAATTTTAAATTCCTCAAAAGAGATAGTGGTAGAATCTTTAAGAGCTCCAAAATTTCCGTAAAGGGATGAGGATCATCAGATGATATAGGGATATGTTGTAAAGTTTTAATAAGATCCTTATAGTGATGAGGAGATTTAGATGAGATCATAAAAGGATATCTTAACATGAGCTTGATGCAATTTCTCTATGATGGTTTTCTCAATGGTGGCATGATGGGGATCGAGTTAGGATAGACACCTTCGCTATATATGAATAGGGGGTTGGAGAGGGCTCACTGGGAGGAGCAACGATGATGACATTTGATTTGGATGGGGTATATGGTGGAGCCTTGTGAGGGTGAGACCAGGTGGTTAGATGGAAAACATGTAAGTAAAGAGGAGGGCCATGCTTAGAAGTGATAGAAGCGGAGGTGTGTAGACACCTATTTTTGGTATAGCACCCCTTCGTCATCTCACATTCATCTAATTTCCATTATCACATATCTTTCTCTAAATAAAATCCTATCTATTTGCTCACATTATTTGATTGATTATCAATGGGCTCCATATGGACCCATGTGATAATTCAATTTTTGGCATCATCCCCCATCTCTCACAAATTATTTAATTCATAATGCATATCTCCGACACCTTCTTTTTAAAAATGAAATATTTATCTCACCCCCCATTCAAATCATGTCCCCACTTTTCCTAATAAGTCAAAATATGGGACCCACATGATCACATCACATCCCCAACTCAAGTTATTTTACTACACCCTAGGTATCATCTAGCCTATAGTTTAGTCTCATATCTAAGCTATAAATATGGGGTTTTCCCCCATATTTCGAAAAGGATATATAGATTTTTAAGGAGAATATTTTTTTAAAGGAGGATATATTTTTAAAAATAAGAAGGAGAAAGCTCTGACAGTGTCTCTTATCTTGCCATCTTGATGCCCGGTTCATTTCCATATCAAGACATAAGCTAAGTTCCCTTGTTATTTTAGTTACTTTCCATTTTATATTTTTACTTATTCACGATCTAATTATCTTGTCTGACACGGGGTTGACATCCTCCAAGGGAGTTGAAATCCTCTTGGAACCGGTACCATCTCGGGAAACCCCCGCATATTGTGTTCTAATCTTATCTGGTTTAGTTTTGTAGATCTAACTTCTTGATATCATGCATCTATTTTCTTTACGCCCGTATCATCCATCACCATCTCCAAGGTACTAAGCCCTTGTATACTCGACGTTGTCTCATGTTTATTGATTGATCATACACTCACACGGGACAGAAGTGGAAACACGAGATCAACATTTGCACACTGGTGGGACCAGATCTAAGATATGGTCATTTCATTTGTTTTGTTCCTTTATTCATCTCATGCAGGTATTATAAATATACCGGTTCTCCTGTATCGTAGTTTTCAAATATCTGTGATAAATGTTTCATCTTGTGGACTCACGTTTTTCCAAGATTTGGTGTTATCTTCATCCGTATCAAAGGTTTGTGTCGCCTTCAAGGTAATTAATCTTCTTATGTTTAACCGACTTGGTATTTAGTTTCAAGTTTAGTTTTATTATTAAATACATAATCATACTCAAATAATTTTTTTCATATGTTAGGTTCTACTCGCATGGGAACAAATCAGGAAACTAATCTTATTGTCTTGCTTTTATTTTTGATCTCGGTTATATAATATATATATATATATATATATATATATATATATATTCTTTTCCTTTTAATGGCCTTTGTTTTGACCTAATAAAATATGTCTATATATTCATCTAGATCTTAATTTTTAATTATGTATAAATCTCACATTTCAAAGCACTAATCTATGATTACTTGTTTAAAATATAATAATATATAGTTATTTATTTTAAAACATAATAGGAAATATTGATTTATTTAAAAATAACAATTAAAAAAACATTATGAAATAACATTGAATTAAGTTATAAAAAAAAAGAAATTAGAATTAAATTATAAAAAATGCCATTCAATATTGAAATGTAATCCACATCCATGGAATGTCAACACCATAGTTAATTGTATATGTCCGTTTAGTTCTCTTTTCCATGTGATTCACTTTATGTCATCACACATGTAAAAAGTTGTGTCCATGTGTGGTATGACCCACCAATTTTAATTCACTCATCCTTTAGGTAGGTTTGACGAATCTATCATTTTATTAGTTGGGCTTTTTTAGTCATGTCATTTTATTAGTTGGGATTTTATTAGTCATGTCATTTTATTAGTTGAAGCTTTTATAAGTCATATCATTTTATTAGTTTAGCTTTTGTATAAGCTATTATTTCATTAATCTAATTTATCTTTTTGACTCAATTGCTTCCTTTATATTATTTTATAGTCTATCGTTTAATTTTTGTCGCTTATTTACTCAAATGAAATAGGAACATTAAACTACAATTTTGTTAATTAATTAGATTAATTAATTATTTTATTTTTATTTATTTACGACGACACCATTTGTAAAATTTATAAAGTCATTTTTTTAACTACCTTAACTAATAGCATTTATTATCTTCTTGCAGGATAATGTCTACAACACTGCGACAACAACATTACGCTGTCAAAGACCAATGTTTAAATCAAACACACCACACAAAATACTTTTACCGACCTTATCTGCAAACATAGACGGTGCCATTTTAGGGTACCAAGGTGTTTTGGGCCACTAATTGGCTCTTTCAAAATACGTCACTATCACACGCACTTAAATAACCAAGAAAATGTTCTCCAGGTATTTCTCATTTTTCTCTATTTTCTCTTTTCTGCATCAAACTTTCCCTTTCTTGAGTGTCTGTATGCATCAAACGTCACATTTCATTTTGGTCTAAAAAGAACCTTCTGTATCATGTCTGATCACATAGCTTAAGTAAAAGGATTTAACTCTTTGCATTTCACTTATCACACATTGCTTGAGACTGCACAAACATAATTAACACATCAAAACATTCCTCTCACTTGGTTAACTGATTGGGACCTAAACACTCAACAGGAAACCATATCGACATCTCCTAATCCATAACTGCCTAAAACCAGCCTTAGACGCCTTTAGGAACCTTCATTACTTGCTTTTCTTTTCTGTTCACATCTTCTAAATTAATCATGATGCTAAAAATATTCTCGCTTGATTTGTTTGTCAACAACATACTTAAATGATGTTTCTCTATTTCACACCTATTGTCACTCTCTCCCTAATCGAAAAAAACACCAATCTACTCTATCTAATAAAGGTAATTCCTCCGATGATCTCACTCAACAGGATTCTAAATTCAAAACCATGCCTTGAGTCACTCAATCTCCGGGTCTCCATTATCTCACCTCATGAGAACCATGTCATACAAAATTCTCCCCACCTTGACACCAACCCTTATATCTCTCGTCAATCCAGTCTTCCTAAATCGATCACAACACCATCTCCTACTCCTCTATATACACTCAAATATCCTCCTAACCCCATGTATGAATTCTTACTCCAAAATCCCTCTACAATCTCTCAATCCTCCTAATCTCCCGATTGGTGGATCGAATTCCACCCACATCCCTTTTTGTCAATTTTATTTCATCTGCCACTAGTATGCCCATCAAACAATATCAGCCTTTGAATACCTACATTCCTATCCATCATATGCTCTAATAGTCTCAACCCCTTAACACTCATATCCCTACTTATCATCTACCACAAAAACCTACCTAGCTTCAACAAACACACCATATTACTATTATTCACGAATCAACCTATGCAACAATATCAACCCATGACACATGTTCATCCTTACCAAACAACTCCCCAAACACTTACATATCCACAAATTAATCATTTTTCTTATCAAACCATTCCGCAAACATCCTATTTACAAACTTATCAACCACCTTATCAGATGCTTCACTAAACACCCACACACCAAAAAACACATCATTTTCCTTATCAAACTACTTTTAAAACCACAAAGCCAACCCAATCTCAACCTTACAATACCTCGACTAATTCAATTCATGCCTTAACAAATCAATTAGCCAATTTAGAAACCCTTACCGTACCACCCAAGAATACCTTATCCTATGAACACATCTGTAATGATCCTATTCATCCATCGGTCCCAATCAAACCCTATCCCCCTCATTGGAAACTTCCCATGTTTACTAAATTCAATAATAAAGAAGATCCCCAACAACTCCTTGCATTTAAGCACGCATGTTGTCTTATTGCACATGATCATGATTTACTTCTTCACACTTTCCGGTGCCTTTTCTCGGTCCCGCGTTGACCGGTACAATAGTATCCCATGACATTCCATACTCTCTTTCACTCAACTTGCATAGTTGTTATTAGAAAAAATTTCAATCAATATCACACGCAAGACCACTATCGCTGATCTATATACCATTTTACAGTATGAAAATGAGCCCATCGCCAATTTCATCACATGATGGCATGCTGTTATAAACAAACTATCCTTCACTATCCCGCAAACCGAACTCATCGACTTATTATCACATTCATGTGCCAAACATATATCATCCACTTTACAGATCCAATCATTCCGAACCTTTGATGAAGCTTTCATAATGGCTCACAAGCTCGAAACCCATGCCATTGAACAAGATCATCTTAAAATAAGTTCAACTAAATAAAAAATTGAATCCACTAAACTATTCACACATAATGATGGGTTCAAGACTACAGACAACACTATGGCCATTGAACCCTCATCCCCATCTATACCAAACACATGGTCTCAACAACGATCTCCTCAATCAACAACTAACTACACTCCTTTAGGAGAATCATACGATTCTATAATTGATAAGTTGATGAGCGTAAAATCCATCCAGCTGCCTCCCATACGACCCATAGAAAACTTGCAAGCCAAACCTAGTTGGTATCACGAGGCCCAATTTTGTAAATATTATCAAGTCAAAGGTCATGACATTGAGAGATGTCGTTCCTTCAAAGATTGTGTCCAACAACTCGTAAATCAAGGGGATATCCAAATTGATACCTCCACTACACAAACTAACCAACCACCAATAAATCACGGCACCCCCTTTACATGTCGACTATCAAATTCTTGTATGGTTGACACTCACAATCAAGATCCAATCTTATCACCAACTCCACATGTTCCCATAGTGGAAATTATTCCCACCTCTTATTTGAAACCAATTACACCTACATAAACTTTGACTACTAGTGTTGGAGCTACACCTTCTCTGTCCTTATCACATCTACATCAAATTCAACTATACCATCCATTTCCTTGCTTTAAACATACCCCAATCCACCACATTTGATTTCCCCTCAGCACTTATTTCAGCCCCACTCATATCCACACATATCCCTACGTCTCTCACACCTATTCATTCATTGGCATCTTCATCAAATGCACATGTTACTAAACCTACATTACTCATAACCATCCCAACTAAACTCAGTTCTACAACATGCACCCTTATAACCCTACCTTCAACATCAACCCCATTAGATAACATATCATTCTTACCCCTCGAACCATTTATGAAACAACCGGTCTCTTTTGTTTCTATAGCTTAAAATTCTCCTACATTTTCTACATTACCCTTACCCATAAGGTCTACTCCATCGGTTATCTTTGTAGACACCAAAATTAGGTCACACTCCCTTTGGTCCCTCGACAAATAAACACTTTCATCACATTCACCTAGTCTTGACCCCCTTCACCCCACTATAATATTAATTTAATTATTTTAAATTAAATTAATTCATTATCCTCACCATATTTATTATTTAAATATCCTAATTGGAGATAATGCCCACATATCCACCTCACCTAGAAACCTCATCAAGCCACCTCACCCTAACACCTCATCAAGCCACCTCACCCTAAGACCTATTCTTAGTAAGTTTTCATAACTAACTAAGACTTACCCAAACCCTAAAAATCAATGCCTACATTCCCTCTAACCACATTCCCACATGTTTAAAAGAAGCTTCAGTCCTAATCCATGCAAGTTAACGACACGAGATCCCGAGAAAATCAAGGGTATCTACCTAGTTTAGTAAACCTAGGAAATCCCACCCTAACCGACGCACTAATTACCTTTAACTACCACCTAGTTAAGCTAGAACCACCGCATTGGTCACCTTTTAATCCCCAAAACAACCTTATTTTTGAGGTTGGAAAAATTGGCAAATTTGAGAGATATCACATCTTTTGAGAACAAGTTTCCATGAAACACACATGCAAGGAAGGAGATCAAGCATTTTCTCTTACACATACATCCAACATTCATCCAGCAACCATCCAAAGCATAGATTTGATCCAATCAGGGAAGAAGGAGAGCACATGCAGCCCATGCAAGAGCTCCCCAATGTTTGGTGATCCTCTGTAGCATTCCACCTCTTATCAACACCTTCATTCCTCACTCACAGACATCCAGAGCCATATTCCAAGTAAGTAGAACATTTTACTCCTTTGGTTCATTCATTTAATCATTGTATCTTCATCCTTTGTTCTCCTAGCCACCCATTGACCTCCTTCAATACTCACCCCTCCATATCCCCATTAAACCCTCACCAAATCCCATCCAAACAACTTAATACCTCATTTTGACCAGCCTAGTCCTTTGTGCAATCATAAGGGAGATCTAAAGCTCATTTTGGGACATTCTCAAGTATTCCACAAGAATCGGCAGCACCGGTTCTCCCAACCGGCATCGCCTCGGTCACCCTTAATCGACATCGATCTCTATATTTACTAATATAACTCCTAGACAATGACCTACCTACCTATTCCCGCATCACCCTTAATCACATGTGACCTACCTAAGACCTTTGTTAGACCTGTAGAGACCCAGAACTAGTTACTTGACCTTCGGATCTTATTTTAACCTAGCCTATTAGATTAGATCTTTCTTATTGTGTTTTAAATGAGATACCTAAATCATTTTAACTACAATAGGATTTACTTTATTACTAGCATTAAATTGTTTTAAACAGTGGATTGACAACCATCTAGGAAGTATCACACTTCCCGGATCTAGCACATGCTAGGCAGTTCACTACACATATTGTTTAAATTTTATTTGGTGGTCTTGTGTTCCATTTTAGGTAGTTCCTCCTAGCCAAAAGGAAGCTCTCACGATCAGCTATGGATTCAGAAGTCATACACACAACAACCTATCAACCAACATTTCAACAGGTATTCCTCCTATGCCCATTACCCTATCTCTTTTTCATCATTTTCAAAGAAACATCTAAGAATCAAGTGAAACATTTTGGCATGCCTAGTGGGACCCATCGGGGTTCCTTGCATTTTATTCATTCCTAGGAAAATTTGTGTGTTTGTTTCCCTTCTAAAAAGCATACACATTAATTTTATTCCTTGGTAACCTTCTTTTTCTTTCTATTTTCTCTAAAAGAAACCTTTCTTTTGGTGTACTTAAAAAGAACCATTTCTTCTTGTTTTCTACATTTTAGTGAAAGAGCATCCCTCTCCCTCTTCATCTACTTGTGTCATCAAATTCCATATTTTGATTTGGGCTTAAAATCATTGCATTTCATTTTGATTTTCTGCATTAGCTCACATTAATTGAGGGCAACCTATACTGAAGTCATTCCTAGCCTGATGGTTGAAAATGAATCGTGTAGAAAGCACATCTCTCTCTCTCTCTCTCTCTGAGTCTTACCAAATTGCACAAATTCAAAACAAATACATATTCTTAAACAACATCTTTCCTAGGAACGCTTATTAATGATCACACTAATATGAGGATGGCAAGTACTCCCAGGTTCGCTCGTTTGCTTTATCGAATCATACTTTTAGTGAGTGAAGCCCACCCCTACCATAACATACCTAAAACCTCACCTTTTAGATCTCCTTATTTGTAGGAAGCCATCCTCACCAAAAACTCTATTCTATAGTTCATGAGTCAGTCCTTAAATAGCATAAGCTAAACAAACATAATAGAAAAGGCACTCTTAGGATCACATTTTTCTTAGTGTTTCTACTTGGCTTACCTTTTGAGGTGAGAGGTCAAGCTCTTCATTTTTCTTGTTTCTCCTTACACACTCCTCATCATAGTTGGTGTATTCCAGCTTCATCTAAGTGTTCCTAGACCATATTCTCATCATTCTTAGAATTCTGGGTCTGATTCCACATCAAATTTTAACTTATAACCATATTTTCTTCATCAACTATTTTAATTTCACAAGAACGGTGTCGGTCCAAGCAAACCATCATCAGTTACTACCCCGACCATCATTGGTTATACCCAACCGGCGTCGGTTCACTATCATTTTGGTTAACCTACCAAAAAGACACCTATTCACTTTCTTCAACTATTCAGAGTTCCTGTCACTTTTATTACATACATTGACCTTGTAAATCACATCAGTATTCGATATACCTGGAAAATTTGGCCTTATACCTTATTTTTGACCCACTGTCCACTTTCCATAGTGACCGACCACGATTACATGTGGATGGGTTCATTTTTTCCTAATCGACATCGGTTAGCTTGTGTCATCTTCCAACGCCATTTTAGCCCCAATTCACCCACCACCGCCTATTTATCCTACCTATGTTGTATTTCTATGGCACTTACAGAAAGCAGTCTTACCACATTAGTACCTATTCACATGGTACTGATGCATCGACAAGAAAGCACCCTCGTATTCCATGCCAGTTGTCAACCACTTCCACCTAGCCCTTCACCACCTTCCATTTTATCACCCGCCATGGATCCTATCCAACCTATCACTATCACTACTAGAGATGAGGAGTTCACACGACTCCTTGACCAAAACCCCGCCTTGTAGTTTTATCTTTCCCACTCATCCACTCAAGATTCCTTGGGTCATTTGATATACAACATGCCCGTATCTATCCCCCGACACTGCTCCTACTTCTTCTCTAGCCCCTGTTAACCCCGTGTTGCCTGCATCTACCTTACCCCCAGTTGTTTCGCAGCTAGGTCCTATACCCGTTATGACTTCCATATCTGCTACATCCATTACACCCGCCACATCCACCATACCTTCGATAACCACCCAAAACATAACCTTATCCGCCCTATTATTTCACATATACCCGTAGCTACACAACCACCTCCCGTGTTGGTGACCCCTACCCCTTTTCAAAACATGGTCCTTTCTATTCCATAATCATGGCCCCCATTGCCACTAGGGTCACCATGATCCTTCCACCTCCATATACGTACTATCAAGCAGCCCCCTGTTTCATCTGTTATTCATTTTCGGGTACGTACCCCTATTTCATTACCTTCTTCTCAATCCACCTACATGGCACCACCATATACTGGAATGCCACCCTCATCATATGCCCAACATCAACCCTCTTACACTATAGGAGGCACCCAACCATCGCAACCTACCAATGACCTAATCAAATTAATGATGGACAAGATGTAGACATTGGAGGCATTGGTTTTTGGCTCCTCGCAACACTCTCACCTATGATGAGATTTGTAATGAGCCTATCCACCCATCCATTCCTATCCGTCCATACCCCATGCATTTGGAAATGCCTAAATTCAATTGTTTCAATAACAAGGAAGACCCGCAACAACATTTCATGGTCATTCAAACATGGGTGTTACCTAATCGCCCATGATGATGCTTTGCTCTTGAGGACCTTTCCCATGTCTCTAACTGGACCTGCGTTAGATTGGTATAGTGGGTTACCTAGACACTCTATATTTTCATTTAATCAGGTAGCCCAAGCCTTCTTGGATCACTTCTCCATCAATATCGTTAAAAAGGTTACCATGATTGACCTATACACCATGCATCAATATGATGATGAATCTATCATAGATTTTGTCACTCGCTGGTGTAGCCTGATCAATCAACTCACATTCCAACTACCACAAATAGAACTCATTGATATCTTCATGTGGGATTGTGCTATACATATCTTACCAACCCTTCTTAACATTCGATGAAGCATTCACCATGGCATGAAAGTTAGAGATTTGGGCCATCGAAGAGAAGAAAATCCAATTACATAATAAGAATTCAGCATTCAAGTCGAATGACACCTCTTCTTCTTCCAAACCGTAGAACAATTATTCAAAAGCTAAGGGCACCATTAACATAGTGGTACTCAAAGTCATCCTAGCTCATCCGTCAAATCAGGCTAGCCCCTCATCTAATCTCTCACCCATCTAGACTTTTCAATTTAGACAAGAACAACGGAAATACACCCCAATTGGGGAGCCTTACTCTTCTGTCTTAGAAAAGCTCATCAAAGCTGGGGCCATCACCCTTCTTCCTATAAAACCACACAATGTTTTTGACCTTGCTCGCCCCATGCCCACATGGTATAAAGAACACGACTTTTGTAACTATCATCGAGTAAAGGGTCATAGTGATGGAAATTGCATCACTTTCAAAAACATTGTCCAAGAAATGCTCGAGAAAGGTGAGTTAACCATGGATAATCCTAACACACATGTCAATCAAAACCTACATATCTTCAAGAAACCCTTTCCCAATCATGCCCCTTCATCTGATCAAACCGGTGAGACCTCAACTCACGATAGCCATACCCGTGAGGTCCACGCTATTTTCAACGACGCACCCATTGCTTCCCAATTACCTCATATTCCTTCCATAGAGGAAATTCTAGCTCAAAATCCTCCTTCTACATTGGAACCTACCTCACCTATTCCTCCACCCATGAGGAACACCTTTCACCTCCTTCTTCACCTATGGAGGAGTCTTCCACTAATATCGAGACCATTTCACCTTTGGCTTCTCCACCTAGGGAACCGTCACCCATAGTACTTCTTCAGTCCATGGAGGAGCACCCATCATCTCCTCCACCCACAGAGGAGCACCCATCATCTCCTCCACCTATAGAGGAACACCAATTTTCTCCTCCACCTATCACGGATCCAGTAGAGATACCTTTTCCTCTAGGTGAACATTCTCCATCAGCTACCCAAGATCCCGCAGACCTACTTTCAACTCTCTTACCCACGGAAGCCAAAGCCAACAAATTCCCCATCTCTAAGACACATTTTATGGGAAGATCCATTGGGTCCTCATCAACTTCACCTACAGACGTGTCATTCTCACACTTGGCTGATCGCTTAGATTATGTGGATAGAGCCTTATTTGGGGTGCCTCTGGTTCCTGTCTCAACACAAATGCAGATGTCACTTGTTGATACTTCCACTGTCACCCAAATATATTTCAACCAATCGAAGCAAGAACAACTACCTCTATCACTACTTCTTCCATAACCCTCAGCACTGCTCAACATACACCCTTACCCATATCCCATCATACATCTAAATCCAAACCCGCAGCTACATCATATTCATCGAATAACCCTATCACTACCTTAGGGTCACCCCAACCACCAACCTTACTCATCCACCTATCAAAATGGATTTACCTACATCCTCCAACGTCAACACCACACCTACTCTAGCATCCAAATAAAAGAACCAAAGCCCATAGAACTCATACCCCGATTGTGCCTATTATACCCGCATCACCTTCACCCTTACCATCCACCTTGGGACCCCAACCTCCCAAATGCAAGAAGCCTCCACCCATCAATAAACCAAAAACACAATAGCCCATTTCTTCCTCACAAACCTCTAACATACCTAGTGCACCGATATGACTTATTCCCACACCTATAACATCTTTACCACCCATACCTCCAATACCCTCAAGAACTTTTTCACTACCTACTACACTTCGGTCTCTTGTCCCTCACACCCCCGCATGATATGCATCATCTACCTTCACAACACCTCCGTTATCCCTGTGGGTAACTCACCCTCTTCCCTCATCTACTTTTCCTCTAGATCTCATACACCCATATCACCTTTACCCAAGAAGGTGCAACCAAAAAAAAATCCATTACCCTCCAATAAGGTAGTCAAAACAACCATACACCCTCCTGCCCATTCATCTACCATACCCCTACCCAAACAAACACGACCAACACCCAAGACCACTCTAGCACCCAAAACCATGGCTTGACCCACTCCCCCTCTTGCAAGGACCGTTCCTCAACAATCAGATGCACCTACACCCAAACCCACTTTCACTTCCCATTGCGATCCACTAGTAGGGTCCTATGCCAAAATTTTAACCAACCTCCTTGAGACTTTTGTCATCACATTACCACCACTCAGACCTTATGAATCCCTAAAACCAAGCCAAAAGGGTTTGATGACACTAAAATTTTTGCCTACCATTGTGTGTCAAGGCATGATGTGGAGAACTGCAAGGATTTAAAAACTGTCCTTATCTAATTATGTCCTCCTGAAGCTAACTTTGATGATGAAAACCTTCGTGATGAGGACCCTACTTCACCAAAGCCCATTCCCACAGTCCTTCCCTCATTTCCTACTCAACAACCACAACCTCCACCCCCACAGCTCTTAGATCCACCCCCAAGATTCGAAATTAACATGGTTCGCATTAAAGAACTTGCCACACCATTACCTAAATGTCGTTGTGCCCAACTCACCTCGCAAGGTTTTTCTCTCCTGTTTTTGTTCGTCATGTCATTATACCACTCACCCTACACCTTCTCCTTTTGCCAACTCCCCTCAAATCAACATGATCACATCACTACCCGTGCTTAGAAAGACAAAGGCAAGGAAAAGGCAATTGACCCACCAACCAATCCTATACCCAACATACCATCTGCACCCACACCTAAAATCACTATCCATGGCCCCACATACCCTATTTCTAATGGGGTCACACATCACACCATGCTCAAACAATTACACCAATCTCCCCTCAAAATGTCCTATATGACCTCATCCAAACCTTAGAATCCCATCGTCAAGCTCTCATGGAAGTCCTACAATCTATTGAGGTTTTACCCAATGACCCTACACCCATAGCTTCCATTATCACACCCCATCATGTAGCCTCTCTCACCAAAGTGCCACCTTTATCCACACCTCACTCTACTCACCAAGTAGCCTCCCTTAGCTTCTCAGAGGAAGAGATCACACCGCACCAAATGGATGACCCAGACCCGGCCCTCTTCATCTCTATGTCCACATCGATGATATATGTGTACGATGGGTAATGATTGATGGGGGTGCTAGCATTAATATCATTTCATCCCATGCATTCGCTCAAATACGCATACCTAACAATTGCATGCATAAACATCCCATCATGTTACATGCATTCATTAAAATGATGCTATCACCTCTACACTAGGCACCATCATCCTCCATTTGCGTGGGCCCCCGCACTATTCCAAATCTATTTTACATCTTGGAGGGGGAATTTCAATATAACATGTTGCTTGGAAGGCCTTGGATTCATGTCATGGGTTACGTTCCTTCCACTTTGCATCATTGTGTAAAGTTTGAGCATGAAGGGCACACCTATACTATTCCAGCTGATCCATCACCTTTTAAAACATGCAACATGCTCTACCGACCCAATGATGTGCTCATACCTATTAAGGCATCTACCTCCACGACCACTACCGCTTCACCTACACCTCCACTTGCCATTGCCACCACCACCTCGACCGCACCTACATCCTCCATTCCTACCATTGCCATAACCTCCATGGCTGACCCATCAGCCTCCCAATCTATTAGCTCTACCTCCACGTCGACCACCGACACATCATCTATTCCAGCTACCCACATACCAACCACCGATCCCTTGGAAGGCATTTTTCAATGCCTCACTTTGGGGGAGTATCACCTATATAGTGTCAACACATTTCTCTCTCCACAAGAGTATGGAAGTCTTCACCAACATCCTCACTATGATCACCGCATAGGAGAACATCTCCTTTATGGTCCTCCTCATCTTCATACCGGTCTCACCTATGGGGGACTTGACACTACCACTTACACACCCAAACCACCATCACAAACTTGCCCATTTTCCATTGACTTCCAATCTCTCACCAATCACCGTTTCACCCACACCTTCCTGCACCGATGTGCGTGGAAGGGTTTTGGTTTTGGATTTTATGAACAAGGCCACCATACTATCATTCCATGTACCACCCGCAAACATAAAAATCATAGTGGTATATCGGCTTTCTCGAACCACCTACAAACAGCCCGCATTGAACTCATCGAGGACATCAGCCCTTCTCCACCTTCTTCACCTGCTCCACCTTCATCAACACCTTCACCGATGGAGTTGATGGATCTTGAATCTATCCCTCCTAAATTTTTTTATTCATAAACATTTTTCCTTGGGGCCTTTGACTTATCAACGCGAGGGTGAGGCCCCTTCCTCTCTTCCCTTCCTATATCTTGAAATGATCGATGATGATACACCTTCAATTAACGTTGTTCAATGTCAGGATGATGAATCTATACTCACCTATGTTGGTACTGAAGAATCATATATTCATCGGTCTTACCTTTGAGACATAAACCATGTTGAATGAATCGACTATTGAGATATATAGATATATATAGATCTCTATTCTATATAGCTAGTTGGGTCTGAACGAGATATAGATTTGGGGCGGATGCCTCTAAAGAGTAACAAAGGTGTGCAAAGGTAGGCTCAAGTTGACATCAGCTAGCTCATGAGCATAATGGTATAAGCCACATATGATACTAACTATGCCAAACCCAGTCGAACAGAGGAAGACCCACACATCCTAAAGATGGTCAATCTTTAGATGTTGCTAAACATAAAGCCATCACTTCTTTTCTCAAAGATCATAACCACGCTTTCTCTTGGTCTTATGCAGAAATGCCGGTATTGACCTCACCATAGTGGTCCACAATATCGTAACCGTTCCCAATGCCAAACCCATCAAACAAAAACGAGGAAAATGGACCTCGTATTGCCCTTCTAGTCAAAGAAGAACTTCAACACCTTCTTTATGTTTCCTTCATATTACCCATTGATTATCCTCGTTGGATTTCTAACATTATCCCTATCACCAAGGTGATAGGGGACTTCGCATTTACACGAGTTCCATGACAAAACAAAACCTTGCTTTACCCAAAAGATGACTTCCTCTACCCAATATTAACCAACTGGGTTGACCTTATTGCTGGGCATCGAGATGCTATCACTCATGGATGGCTTCTCGGGTTATAACTAAATCTTGCTCTCCGCAGAGGATCAACAAAAACCACATTCATCACCCCTCGGGGACCTTTTCGCTATCGAGTCATGCCTTTTGGCCTTAAAAATGTTGGTGCCACATATCAACGGGCTATGACTTACATCTTCCATGACATCATTCATGTATATTGGAAGATTACGTGGATGATCTCCTCAACATATCTAAACACTTCTCTAAGCACCTTTTCATCCTCAAAACCATTTTTGACCACCTCATTAAATATTGTGTTTACCTTTAACCAAAGAAGTGTGAATTTGCGGTTCTATCAGGAAAGCTCCTGGGATTTATCGTTTCCTTACGTGGTATAGAAGTTGACCCTGCTAAAGTCAAGGCCATTATGGAAATGCCTCACCCACTAACCTTAGACAACTCCATAGCCTACAAGGTAAGGTAAGTTGTAGTCTATTCACCATTTCATTTCACAATTATCTGATCGATGTTAACCATTTCATCATCTGCTCAAGAAGGATGTCTCCTTTAAATGGGATGATGACTACCACAAAGCTTTTGAGGCCTTAAAACAATACCTTCTCCAACCACCCATACTTATTCCACCTAAAGACGATCAACCTTTCTACCTATACATCTCAGCTACCGATCATTCCTTGGGGGCCATGCTCACTCATCATGATGAACAACATAGAGAGCAGGTGGTTTATTACATAAGTCGTACTCTTTTGGACTATGAAACCCAATACACCCATCCTGAAAAACTTTTGCTTAGCCTTAGTTTTCATTGCCACAAAACTCGCCATTACCTACTCAACCAACAAAACCTATGTTGTGACCAACACTGACCCCCTACACTTCATGTATGCCAAACCTTATCAAAATCAGCGTGCCGCATGATGGCTTATGCTTTTACCTAACCTCAACCTCGAATTCATTCATCAAAATTCCATCAAGGGCCAAGCCATTGTCGACCAATTTCCCAACACACCTATTTCCGGGGATCAACCCTCTAATTTTGACTTTCCAAATGAGTCAATTACTACCCTTTGCTTGGATGAACTTGCTTACCAAATGACACTCTTCTTCGATGGTTTCAAGTGTCAGCGCGGGGTGGGGCTGGTGTTATCCTCATTCCTCTTGATGGTGAACCCATGCCTTTGTCTTTCAAACTCAATTTTGATTGTACAAATAATATTGCCGAATATGAAGCACTCGTATTAGGCCTCCAAGCTGCCTATGCCCTCGATGTCAAAACAATCAACATCTTTGGTGATTCCCAATTGGTCATAAACCAAGTCAATGGTATATACCAATGTCATAATGAGATAATTCAAAAGTATAAACATCATGTAGACATACTTTTGACCACCTTTGACCGTTACGCCCTTCAAACCGTCCCTGTTCAACCAATAAATTTACAGATACCATGGCTTGCTTGGCCTCTCAAATACCCGCTTCACCCATCGATTCTAAAATCTTTGTCACCATACAATGAATCCAATCACCTTCTTATTTACCCTCGTGAAGTTTACTCCATCAAAACCACTACCCTGACCCGAGTGACCTTTGGTATAAACAATATTTCGACTATATTTCTCTCTCCATCTTACCTCTTGATCTCACCCGTAATGGACAACATACC
Organism: Taxus wallichiana var. yunnanensis; assembly: GCA_018340775.1. Classification (NCBI taxonomy): domain Eukaryota; kingdom Viridiplantae; phylum Streptophyta; class Pinopsida; order Cupressales; family Taxaceae; genus Taxus; species Taxus wallichiana. The sequence goes on from CM031235.1 coordinate 179,576,932, forward strand.
TTCCTTAAAAAGGTCTCTCGTTACATCATCATGGGAGGCCTCCTCTATAAGCGTGGCTTTGATGGTATTCTCTTACAATGCCTCACGAGTTCTGAAATTATTTATACCATTAAGGAGGTTCATGATGGCATATGTGGAGGTCACTTTAGTGGTCTTCTTTGTTGCTTAAGCCTATTCTTCACCTATGCCATTCTTCGGGTGACCCTCAACCATGATTGTTTCGACTACGTCAAATGTTGTGTAAAATGCCAATAACACGCCAACCTTCATCATACACCCAATCACGCCTTACAGGTTTCGCTCGTGACCTTTGGCCCTTCTCTCAATGGGGTTTGGATCTTGTCAGAGAGATTAACCCCCATTCTTCCCAATGACATCAATGGATCATTACCACTACCGAATACTACACAAAATGGGTAGAGGCTATACCACTCATCTCCACGAAATCCAAGAAAATATGTGAGTTCATCAATCACCACATCATTTTTTGCTTTGGTGTTCCTCATCACCTCATCATGAAAATGGAAAAAACAAAAATTTTGTGCGCCTTTGGCATTCGGTTAAGTTTCTCCTCACCTTATCACCACAGACCAATGAGCCAAGCTGAATCTACTAACAAAACCTTAAAAAAATTCTCATGAAAGTGGTTTAAAATATTGGGAAGGATTGGCATACGCACATTCCTTTTTCCCTATGGGCATACCGCACTAGTATTCGCACTTCCACACCGCCACTACACCTTTTTCTTTGGTCTATGATGTACATGAGGTTGTTTACGCCTCGCCAAGTCCGGATCCCTCACTCAATTTCTCTCCATGACATACTCAATGATGATGAATTTCATCAAGATTGTTTAGCACAACTTGAGTTATTAGATGAATGTCATCTTAACGCTCTTGACCACCTCCAAGTTTACCAAAAATGTATCAAACGTGCCTACAAAAAATGTGTCCATGAACGAACCTTCCAAGTTGGTGACCTTGTCTTGAAAGAAAATCAACATGTAACCAAAGTAGAAAAAAGTAAACGGGGAAAATTTTCTCCTAATTGGCTTGGACCATACATCGTAACCCATACTTATGGATCAGGTGCTTATCGTTTATCTTCCCTCGATGGTAAACCCTGAGCCTGAGCCCCTTAACACCTTGCATCTTTGACCGTTATACTATTGAATTTTAGTCCTACATCACTTTTTGCCTCTTTCCATGCTCATCCCTTGAGTGCTCTCCACTTCACACCTCACCAATGATTAAAAAGAATCATGTGAGTACCCATCACTTGTTATCTTCTCTTGAATATGTGTACCATGACGCTGCACATAGCATTATTCTCATGGATACTTTTTGTCTACCTTTAGATGAGATCCCATGGTCATTTCACCCCGATTTCGAACAAGAATCCTTTTCCTCACCTTGGTCTTGTCCATGAATTTAAAGCCGCACATGGGACCCAACTCCTTGAGTCAAAGTTCTAATAAAATGATGACTCCTCAAAATTACATCTTCCTCTCAACAATCATTGCTATAAATAGACTTCTCCATCGAAGGACATCTATGTAAAGATCTTTAAAAAAAAAAAAAGGAGAGAAACTAAAGATTCCCGCATCGATCAGGTTTCACGAAGACCTCAAGGAGTTCATTTCATCATCCCATATAGAACTTCACATCGATCAGTCCATCTCAAATACAATTCAAAACAGAATACTTCTCATCATGGACTTGTCCTTTGTGACCTCAGATCTCTTGCCCAAGAGCATGCTACCTCATACCATATAAAAATAAACCACCTTTTTCACCATTCCCACTCCCATTTCCTACCACCTCAAGGGACCTCTTAGAACCAAGACATTTGGTGATCATGTTCCTATCACTCATCCTTAGAACAATCAATCATGCAATGATCATGTGCTCTATCATCACCTCCTCCAAGGTATTACCTACTCATTATGACCCTAACCAATCAGGTGGCTTTCTTGCCTCCTCTTATCTTTTACCTTCATTATTATATTTTGATTACCTTATACAAGACTTGGTCCTCGACACGTACCTTTGGGGTATTCTTCTTCTTTTGTCACAATTGAAATCACCTACACTAATTTTCCTATAACCCACCCACACCTAATAGACCTAAACCCAAAACATGCCTAAAACCTACCAACTCATTTTCATACCTCATACTCTTCCCTAGCTTATGGGAGAACTACATCCCCCGAGGTCCCTTTTCATCGAGGACTATGTAGGTAGCACTCCGAGGGCATGGGGTCCTTGGGGTTTAGCTCGACCACTTTCTACCCTAACCAATTCATTTTCATCTTCTTAAATCACATTTGGCCCCTACGTAGTTTCCTTTTTATATCACAAAATTGGAAATTAAACCAAACAAACAAAAATTACTTAACATTTTATCATCATCACAACATACATTTATTATGACTTCCATTTCTCTACCATCATCATGCATATATTATAAAACATTTTAAACATGACCCATATCATCATTCATTACTCAAATTCATGAATCACAACATCAACTAATTTAAACACAACCATGCCTAAACCGACCGACTCAACCATGCCTATAACCCGACTCAACCATGCTTATGACCGGACTTAACCATGCTTATGACCTCACTCGATCCATGCCTAAACCGACCTGATCCGATCCATGCCTAAACCAACTTGACTCCATCATGCCTAAATCACCTAGTTTCAGTCCATATCACAACAAAAAATTAAAAGTCTCATCAAAACACCAACAAATCAAGCATCTCATGTATCTCATCATATAAATAAATATGTGTGTCTCAATACAATATGCACAAATATCCCATCATGTCTATCTCAAAAAAATCATCGGCACATGCAGGCCGATACTCAATACAAAATGTCATCGGCACGCAAGCCGGTCTCATATACAATAAAATAATAAAATAATACAAAATCTCTTCGGCATGCGGGCCAGTATATGCTCAAAAAATACAAAAAATCTTATACATCCTCACTCTCTTGGCACATGTTGGTATGTGATAAAAATAATAATAATCTCTCAAAGACGTAGGCCGGTATATATAAAAACTCAAAACTATGTCAAAAATCAAGAGCCATATATCAGGCACCCTCTTGGTGGACATCCTCCATATTGATATCACCTATCCCCTCAGCCTCCTTGGCCCTTGTATGACGACCTGCTAACATCTCCCCACCCATCATAGGTGGTGGTTGGGTCCTTGCTAGCACATCACCTAGAGCTGGTCTTCATGAGCAAGTGGCCTCTCCCTAATCCTATCTAGGAGCTCGATGGCCCCCTGTGCTCTCTACACTGTGAGTGCAAGATCTCGTCCTCTCACTCGAGGCACTGTTGTGCCCTGTACTCTCCATAGGATAGAAATTCTATCCCGGCCGCCATCAGCTAGTCCTGGTAGTAAATGGCCTCGCCTAGGGCATCCCACAACCTAGATATGGGCATGGTCTGTGGTGGCCCCATAGGCCTTGGCCCCTGTACCTATCATGTGGGACACGTCCCGGTGCTCGTGGTGGTGCCATCGGGACCGTATCCAGTGCCGAGTGCCATGGTGTGCCATATGGCCGTGCATATGGCAGGCGTAAGGCCCCAATTTGTGCATGTTGTGCCGGTTGGCCTGTAACCTGTCACCTATGCTCTGTGGCACCCACCCAACCATCATCTCCATCTCCATCTCCATCCCCACCCTAGGCCATCTGGGCCTGAAGATTGGCCACCTTTACATGTAACTCGGCCACCTCCACCTCTGAGCTGGCAAGATGTGTCTGCACCATACCCAACTAGGTAATCAGAGTCACCACCTTCCCCTATAGGGCATCCCTCTACACCGTGATGGTGGCTAGATTCGGCTGCTCCAGCATGGGTGGTACTGCTTGTAAATGAGCCACTCACTATTCTCTATATTTTTCTATGACCCAGCATCATCAATCCACCGGTTCACCGCTGCTCCTCCTTCCTTGTGGGCACTGTTGGATATGGTAGTGTTAAGGGCCTCTCCATGTTGTCTCTCTTGTAATGTAGGAAGGGCAGAGATATGTCCTGTAGTAGCCCAAACTACCACTGGCCGACTCTATCAACTGGGATCATCTCGTGCTCCCGACACGATGACCTGTATCATCTAAATAGTTGGAGCTTAGCTAGCTCATCACGCATATTCCTATATGATGGGAAGCCCACATGTGGCCTTTATATGATGTCCACTCCGGACAACCCCTCCAATAAACACCGAAAATAGGCCACATCATGTGTGGGCATGTCTCGATATCCACTCTCCAATAGCTAGCACCCATTTCTTATACCCCACTTATACAAAGCCGGGTGGAAAGCCATCATCCTTGGGGCATACCTACCTTGGACACACACACAGATAATGTGATTATATGCCCAATAGTGAAGTAAAAAGTTACAACACAAGCCGAACTGCGCTTGCACCATCCATACGCCCATAACTCCCTATATAGCTACACCAGGAATGTTGGCACCCAGGTGAATTAGGTCTGATCTACCATCATGTTGTGTAATAACCCCATCAACGATCGAGGAAACCACCCACCCTCTCGCATCGGCGGTGTAAAGCAAAGCACACCGCCTCCATCAATAGAACTACTAGCCTTGTCTCCTCCATACGGGATAGGTACATCTCTCCATAGCGCATCAGTTTGGTACTGGAATGTCATCTCGGCCATCCCCTCTCCAAACACCATCAAGCATCGGCTCCTCCGAGGCCTCGGAGGATATCGAATAGACATGTGTACCCAATATGGGTAATTGTAAAATCCCAACACATCCTCCAGGGTGACTGTAATCTCACCCATCGGTAAGTGGAATGTGTTGGCCACGGAATCCCATCTATCGATGAGAGTGACCATCAAACTCAACTGGACTCTGGACTACATGTTGGTAGCGTAGGACCACACAAGCCTACCTCCTCCACATGCTGCAAGTCCCTCGGGGTCATTGTGCCATGAACTATCACGAGCAAGGGTGGAACCCTGTCCTACATGCGTATCTCGATCTCTCCCTTGCATCCAAGACAAACAACAAATTGATCAACATTTATCACACCTATACTCACCCATTATCCTTTTCCCGCACCCTATTTTACCCCTACCCATCTCAACCACCCACCCTATGGGACTTTTCCCCTTGCTCCCAAAACCCAACCGGTGTTGGTTCTCTCTAACTAACCCCAGTCACCCCTAAACCGACATCGGTCACCTATTTTATGACCGATACTAGTTTAACCCTACCAATGTCGGCTCAACCCAACCGACGCCGGTCACTGTCACGGCAAAAACATGTGACCCCCAAACCCTCCCTTCTCAAAACTTACCTCTTCTGACACTTCTACCCACCCAATCTTACCTACAACTCCCCTACACCTCATCCACTCCCCTATTCTCCCACTTATCTCTCTCACCACTCCTATTTTACCCAATTTACCCTCCCATTTCCAAATTTTATTTTCCCCCACCCAAAATAAAAAAACAAAAACCCAATTTGAAAAATCACCTAATCTATCTAACAAAATAAAAAGAAGAGCTAGATGCTTACCTCATCATGCTACCGTCATCATGGTGGCACATTTAGCCGCTTGACCGGTGTCCCGTGGGATCCCTCTCCGGCCTCTGCCATCACCAAATCGCTACCCGTGACTCTAACTAATCAAATCACCCACACCGATCCCACGACCCACGCCTCTCAACAACCAAGCACCCAACATTCGGCTCACCAACTCACCTCTCCATTTTGTCCAGATGCTTTCCACCTTTTTCTCTCTCTTGTGTCATTTTCCCAATTCACAAGAAGATAAATGAATAACAAAAAACGTGGATTTTTTGTTTTTATAATACATCCGACCTAACCGACGTTGGTTTTACTTTACCAAAGATCGGTCTTGTGCCCTACCTTAATGTGGTGGCTTACACTTACCTGGCATTGGTTGCCCTCTCTTGCACATTTCCCTATATTTTACATTATCACCCTACCCATCACTCTTTTTTTTCCCCACCCAACCTTTACTATGACCATTTATTACCTACCCATGTCCTCCTTTGGGGACTCGTTATTTTACCCATACCTCGGCCCTACCCATGCCGTGACCTAGATTCTTGGACCTAGAACATCGCTAGTGACCTTTGACCCCATGTGTTTACTATACCTTGCGACATTGTTACATGTGTTGATTGACCTAATGACCTTACCTTGCCTCTTGCCATGACTGCGTTTATTCTCGACCTACTTTTGGTGTGTCTGGAACACACCTAAACGTTCTCGCACTCGACCTATGTTATGTTTCTGACCATATCCTATACCTTGATACTGAAATCACTTCAACCTTGTTTGGATAAACCTATGAACTTAGACAATGTAGAGTTTGCCTACTCTTCAACTCGTAGTAGCGTGATGTAGTTTATATGTTTGTGTGTGTTTGAATGTTACTACCTTTACCCCCGACCCATTACCTAGATTACCCGAGTAGACCTTGGTCATCTTTCCCTCATTACCCACCCTCCTCTTCATCACATTTACCTTTTATCAAACCACTCACCGATTCTACCTTCTCGCATCCTTAGTTCTTGGTTTGACGGGGATCACCTCCACCCACACATGTAGCAACCACATCTTATTTTTGTCAATGTCACTTACCAATACAAGCTACGCAACAAAAGGGTCAAAATGTAGACACCAAAATTAGATCACACTCACCTTTGGTCCCTCAACAAATAAACACTTTCATTACATTCACCTAGCCATGGCCCCCTTCACCCCACTATAATATTAATTTAATTATTTAAATTAAATTAATTCATTATCCTCACCATATTTATTATTTAAATATCCTAATTTAGATAATGCTCACATATCCACCTCACCTAGACACCTCATCAAGCCACCTCACCCTAAGACCTATTCTTAGTAAGTTACCATTACTAACTAAGACTTACCTAAACCCTAAAAATCAATGCCTACATTCCCTCTAACCACATTCCCACATGCTTAAAAGAAGCTTCCAGTCTAATCGTGAGTTAACGACATGAGATCCTAGAAAATCAAGGGGATCTGTCTAGTTTAGTAAACCTAGGAAATCCTGCCCTTACCAAGGCCGGCTACCCTTAACCACCGTTGGTTAAGAATCATTGTCGTTACCTTTTAATCCCAAAAATAACATTATTTTTGAGGTTGGAAAAAGTTGGTAGATTCCGGAGAGATATCACATCTTTTGAGAATACTTGTTTCTACGAAAATGCACATGCAAGGAAGGAGATCAAGCATTTTCTCGCATGTATATCCAACATTCATCCAAAGAACCATCCAAAGCACAGATTTGATCTAATCAAGGAAGAAGGGGAGCACATGCAGCCCATGCAAGAGCTCCCCAATGTTTGGTGATCCTCTACAACATTCCACCTCTTATCGACACCTTCATTCCTCTCTCACAGACATTCAGAGCCATATTCCAAGTAAGTAGAACATGTTACTCCTCCGGTTCATTCATTTAATCATTGTATCTTCATCCTTTATTCTCCTAGCCACCCATTGACCTCCTTCAATACTCACCCCTCCATATACCCATTAAACCCTCACCAAATCCCATCTAAACAACTTAATACCTCATTTCGACTAGCCTAGTCCTTTGTGTAATCATAAGGGGGATCTAAAGCTCATTCTCGGGACATTCTCAATATTTCACAAGAATAGAACCCATTCTCCCAAACTAGCATCGGTCACCCTTAATCGGAATTGGTCTCTCGTATTTACTAATACAGCCTGAGCAAAGATGACCTACCTATTCCCGCATCACCCTTAATCACTCGTGACATGCCTAAGACCTCTTTCGGACTCCGCAGATACCTGCAGAACTAGTTACTTGACCTTAAGATCTTATTTTAACCTAGCCTGTTAGATTAGAAATTTCTTATTGTGTTTTAAATGAGATACCTAAATCATTTTAACTATAATAGTATTTACGTTATTACCAGCATTAAATTGTTTTAAATAGTGGACTGATACCATCTAGGAAGTATCACACTTCCTGATCTAGCACATGCCAGAAATTCACTACACATATTGTTTAACTTTTATTTTGTGGTCTTGTGTTCCATTTCAAGTAGTTCCTCCTAGCCAAAAGGAATCTCTCACGATCAGCTGTGGATTCAGAGGTCATACGCGCACAACAACCTATCAACTAGCATTTCAATAGGTATTCCTCCTACACCCATTACCCTATCTATTTCGTCACTTTCAAAGAAACGTCTAAGAATCAAGTGAAACATTTTGGCATGCCCAGTGGGACCCATCCGGGGTTCCTTGCATTTTATTCATTCATAGGAAAATTTGTGTGTTTGTTTCCCTTCTGAAAAGCATACACATTAATTTTCTTCCTTGCTAACATTCTTTTTCTTTCAATTTTCTCTAAAAGAAACCTTTCTTTTGGTGTACTTAAAAGTATCATTTATTCTTGTTTCTACATTTTAGTGAAAGATATTCCTCTCCCTCTTCATCTACTTGTGTCATCAAATTCCATATTTCGATTTGGGCTTAAAATCATTACATTTCATTTTGATTTCTGAATTAGCTCACATTACTGAGGGTAACCTATATGCTAGAAGTCATTCCCAGCTGATGGTTGACAAATGAATCATACAAAGCACATCTCTCTCTCTCTCTCTCGAGTCTTGCTAAATTGTAAAAATTCAAAACAAATACATATTCTTAAACAACATCTTTCATGGGAATGCTCACAACGATCACACTGATCGAGGATTGGCCGGGTACCTACTCACCGCTTGCTTTGTGTGAGTAATATTTTAGAGTGAATCCCACCCCCACCGTAACATACTTGAAACCTCACCTTTACATCTCCTTCTTTGTAGGAAGCCATCCTCACCAAAAAACTCTATTCTACAGTTCATGAGCCAGTCCTTAAATAGCATAAGCTAAACAAACATAATAGAAAAGGTACTCTTATGATCGCATTTTTCTTAGTGTGTCTACTTGGCTTGCATTTTTATGTGAGAGGTCATGTTCTTCATTTTTCTTCTTTCTCCTTACACGCTCCTCATCACAATTGGTGTATTCTAGCATCATCCGAGTGTGCCTGGACCATATTCTCATCATTTTTAGAATTCTCGGGTCCGATTCCACATCAAATTTTAACTTACAACCATATTTTCTTCATCATTGTTTCAATTTCACAGTATCTAGTGATGGTCCAAAGCAACCATCATCGTTTGCCCTTGAATGTCATCGGTTATACCAACCAAGATTGGTTCACTGTCATTTTGGTTAACCTACCAAAAAGACACCTATTCACTTTAAATCGACTATTCGAGTTTCGTCCCTTTTATTACATGTATTGACATTGTAAATCACATCGATTCGGCATGCCTAGAAAATTTGGCCTTATACCTTGTTTTTGACCAACTTTTCAATTTCCATGATGATCGACCACGGTTACGCGTGACCATTGTCAATTTTCCCTAACCAGCGTTAGTTAGCCGTGTCATCTTCCAACCGCCATTTTAGCCCCAATTCACCCACCGCCACCTATTTATCCTACTTGTGTTGTATTTCTATGGCACTTACAAAAAGGCGGTCTTACCACGTTAGTACCTATTCACATGGTACTGATGCGTTGACAAGTAAGTGCCCTCGTATTCCATGCCGTTGTCAACCACTTCCACCTAGCCCTTCACCACCTTCCATTTTATCACCCGCCATGGATCCTATCCAACCTATCACTATCGCTACTAGAGATAAGGATTTCGCACGACTCCTTGACCAAAACCCTTCCGCCTTGTAGTTTTATCTCTCCCACTCATCCACTCAAGATTCCTTGGGTCGGGTTGATATACGGAATGCCCGTATCTATCGCCCGACACTTGCTCCTACTTCGCTCTAGCCCTTGTTAACCCCATGTTGCCTACATCTACCTTACCCCAGTGTTTCATAGCTATGTCCTATACCCGCAATGATCACGTCTCGCTACATCCGTTACACACCGCCACATCCACCATACCTTCGACAACCACCCAAAACATAACCTTATCCACCCCTCGTTGTTTCACATATACCCGTAGCTACACAACTGCCTCCCATGTTGGTGACCCCTACCCCTTTTCAAAACATGGTCCTTTCTATTCCACAATCGTTGGTCCCCATTTCCACTAGGGTCACCATGTCCCTTCCACCTTCATATACGTACTATCAGCAACCCCCTGTTTCATCTATTATTCATTTCGGTAACGTACCCCCTATTTCATTACCTTCTTCTCAATCCACCTACATAGCACCATCAGATATTGGAATGCCACCCTTTTCATATGCCCAACATTGACCCTCTTACGCTATAGGAGCCACCCAACCATCACAACCTACCAATGACCTAATGAAATTAATGATGGACAAGATGCAGACATTGGAGGCATTGGTTTCTAGCTCCCACAACACTCTCACCTACGATGAGATTTGTAACGAGCCTATCCACCCATCCATTTCTATCCGTCCATACCCCATGCATTGGGAAATGCCTAAATTCAACCGTTTCAATAACAAGGAAGACCCGCAAAAGCATTTCAATGCGTTCAATCATAGGTGTTACCTAATCACCCATGATGATGCTTTGCTCTTGAGGACATTTCCCATGTCTCTCGATGGACTCGTGATAGATTGGTATAGTGGGTTACCTAGACACTCTATATTTTCATTTAGTCGTGTATTTCAAGCCTTTGGATCACTTCTCCGTCAATATCGTAAAAAGGTTACCATGATCGACCTATACTCCATGCATCATCATGATGAAGAATCTATCATAGATTTTGTCACCATCGGGCGTAGCCTAATAAATCAATTCACATTCCAACTACCACAAACAAGAAATCATCGAGCTCTTCACGCGGGCTTGTGCTACAAATATCTCTTCGACCTGCAAGTCTAGACTTTCTTAACATTGAATGAAGCATTCACCATGGCACGAAAGTTAGAGATTTGGTCCATCAAGAGAATAAAATCTAATTACGCAATAAGAATTCAGCAATCAAGTCAAATAACACCTCTTCTTCTTCCCAACCACGAACAATTATTCCAAAGCTAAATACACCACTAACATAGTGGTACTCAAAGCCGCCGAGCTCATCTATCAAACCAAAGCTAGCTCCTCATCTAATCTCTCACCCGTCCAAACTTTTCAATTCAGATGAGAACAATAGAAATACACCCCAATTGGGGAGCCTTACTCTTCTGTCTTAGAAAAGCTCATCAAATGTGGGTCCATCACCCTTCCACCTATAAAACCACACATTGGTTTTGACCATGCTCACCCCATGCCCGCATGGTATAAAGAACACAACTCTCAGTAACTATCATTGAGTAAAGAGTCATAGTGACGACAATTGCATCACTTTCAAAAACATTATACAAGAAATTTTCGAGAAAGGTGAGTTAACCATGGATAATCCTAACACACTTGCCAATCAAAACCTATATATATTTAAGAAACCCTTTCCCAATCATGCCTCTTCATCTGATCAAACTGGTGAGATCTCAACTCATGATATTCATACCCACGAGGTCCACACTATTTTCAACGATGCACCCATTGCTTCCTAATTACCTCATATTCCTTCCATCGAGGAAATTCTAGCTCGGAATCCTCCTACATTGGAACCTACCTCACCTATTCCTCCACCCATAGAGGAACACCTTTCACCTCCTTCTTTACCTATGGAGGAGTCTTCCACTAATATCGAGACCATTTCACCTTTGGCTTCTCCACCTAGGGAACCATCACCCACAGTACTTCTTTAGTCCATGGAGGAGCACCCATCATCTCCTCCACCCACAAAGGAGCACCCATCATCTCCTCCACCTATAGAGGAACACCCATTTTCTCCTCCACCTATCATGGATCTAGTAGAGATACCTTTTCCTCTAGGAAAACATTCTCCATCAGCTACCCAAGATCCCAGAGACCTACTTTCGGATCTCTTACCCATAGAAGCCGAAGCCAGCAAATTCCCCATCTCTAAGACACATTTTATGGGAATAGCCATTGGGTCCTCATCAACTTCACCTACAGACGTGTCGTTCTCATGCTTGGACGATCACTTAGATTATGTGGACAGAGCCTTAATTTGGGGGTGCCTTCGCCTGCTCAACGCAAATGCAGATGCCACTTGTTGATACTTCCACTATCTACCCAAAGATATTTTGACCAATAGAACCAAGCACAACCACCTCTATCACTACTTCTTCCATAACCCTCAGCACCACTCAACATACACCATTACCCATATCCCAACATACATTGAAATTCAAACCCACACATACATCATATTCATCGACTAACCCTATCACTCCCTTAGGGGTCACCCCAATCACCAGCCTTACTCATCCACCTATCAAACCGGATTCAGCTACATCCTCCAACATCAACACCACACCTACTTCAAAATCGAAAAAAATAACCAAGCCCATAGAACACATACCCCTATAGACACTACAATCAGTCACACTCCCTTTCGTACCTTGACCAATAAGCACCCTTTTATCACATTCACCTAGCCATGGCCCCCTCCACCACACTAGTATTAATTTAATTTAATTAATGCTTTACCCTCACTATATTTATTATTTAAATATCTTAATTTAAATAATATCCACACAAACACTTCACCCAGACACCTCACCAAGCCAACTCAACCTAAGACCTATTCTTAGCAAGTTACCATAACTAACTAAGACTTACCCAAACCCTAAAAATCAATGCCTACACTCCCTCTAACCACATTCCCGTATGCTCATAGAAGCTCCCTGGCCTCATCCATGGGATAACGACACGAGATGCAAGGAAATCAGGAGGATCTCCCCTAAGTTTGGCAAACCTAGAAAATCTCACCTTGACCGATGTCGAGTTACTCCCTAACATAGTCGATTCTCCTTTTTAACTCTTAAACTACCTTATTCTCAAGGTTGGTAAACATTGGGAACAAGAAATCTGACGAGCAAGAACGAGATCTCAAAAAGATAATGCATCTTCAAAGAGCCAATTCCAGCAAGACCTCACATCCAAAGAAGGAGATTTGAACATCTTCTCCCGCACAAACTATCCCACCACATTCTCGATCTACCCAAGAAAAAGAGGAGCGTGGATGCAGCCCATGTAGAAGATTTTCTCCAGGTTGGTGATCACTTGCACCTCCAAAACCCATCATCAGCACCTCCATCCTTCACACACGAGACTTTTAGAAATGAAATCCAAGTAATTATAATATCATACTTTCTGATTAATTCATTTCATCATTGTTTTACCACCTATTGTCCATCTTGATCCTTGTTGACCATATCCAACATTTGGTACCTTCATAGACCCATCAAAACCTTGTAAAAACCTACCCCACCACCTAATACCTCCTCCCAACCAACTAAATCCTTTGTGTAATCACAAAGGGGACCAAAACCCCATTCTGTGACATTCCTAGGTTTCATTGTAACCGACGCCGGTTGTACCTAACCACGGTCGGTCACCCCTGACCGACACCGGTCTCTATGTTTTCCCACACAACCTTAAACAGAGACCTATCCACCCCATTTTACCTCACCCTCACTCACCTGTGACCTACCTAACACCTTCGCTGACACGGAGAACTCAGAACCAACCATTTGACCTGTGGATTCTATTCTAGCTTAGCTTGTTAGATTAGATCTATTTCTTATTGTGTTTTAAGTGAGATACCTAAATCATTTTAAAATAACAATAGGATTTAATTTGTTTTCAACATTAATTTGTTTAAAATAGTGGACTGATAGCCATCTAGGAAGTACCATACTCCTCGGATCTAGCTCACGCTAGGTAGTTCACTGCCCATATTGTTTAATGCTTTTCGGTGGTCTTGCTTTCATTACAGAGATAGTTCCTCTTAGCCAAAAGAAATCTCTCACAATCAACCATGGATTTAGAATTCATACGTGCACAACAACCCATCAACCGACATTTGAACAGTATTCCTCCTACACCGTTGCCCTATATGTTTCATCAACCATTCAAAGGAACAATCTAAGAAAAAGGTGAAACATTTTTGCACGCTCGGTGGGACCCATTCGGGGTTCCTTGCATTTCATTCATTCCTAGGAAAAATTGTGTGTTTGTTTCCCTTCTAAACGCATACACACTAATTTTATTTCCTAGTAATCCACTCCTTTTGGTTTCTCTAAAGGAAACTTTTCTTTTGGTGTATTTAAAAGGAATCATCTCTTCATGCTTTATGCATTTTAGTGAAGAGAATCCTCTTCCTATTCATCTATTTTTTGTCATCGAATATCATACTTTTGATTTGGGTTTAAAATAAGTGTATTTCATTTTGATTTTCAGCATTAGCTCACATTAATTGAGGGCAACCTATACAATGGATGTCACTACCGGTGATGGTTGACAAACGAATCGTAGAAAATCACTTCTATCTTTTCTCTTTCTCTAAGTCTTACCAAACCACAAAAATTCATATACATACATTCTTAAACAACGTATTACCGGAAGAATTTGTAGGTGATCAAACAATCACGACACACGGTGGACACCCACCGCTACTCACAAGTCATACTTGAGTGTAGCCCACCCCCACCATAACAAAACCTGAAACCTCACCCATTAGATTTATTTCTTTGTAGGAATCCATCCTCACCAAAAACTCTACTTCACAATTCATGTGTTAGTCCCTAAATAGCATAATTTCTGAACAAACGTAATAGAATAGGCAATCTAGGAACTTTTTTCTTAGTGTTCTCATTCGATTTGCATTTTGAGGAGAGAGCTTTTATCATTAATTTTGTATTTCCTTACACACTCATCATCATAGCTGGTGTATTTCGGCTCCACCACGAGTGTGCTCGGGCCATATCACCATCATTCCTAGAATTCTAGGTTTGATTCCACATCAATTCTAATTCACATGACCACTTTTTCTTATCATTGTTTAGTTTCATAGTAACCATCATCGATTACCTATGACCGCCATCGATTACACTCAACCGACGTCCGCTTTTAGATTTCCAAATGATGAAATGCGCTACCTTAGTCAGTTTATCTACAACTACGTGATAACATCATGCTTATTCTGGACATAGGTAGTCCTTGTACAAAATCCATGGTTATTACTTGCCATTTGTACTGCGGTATGCTATGAGGATATAACAGTCCAGCAGGGTGCATATGTTCTGCCTTCACCCGCTGACATTCCAGACAATGAGTCACAAAGTTGAGTACATCCTTTTTCATACCTTTCCAGAAGTATTGCTGCTTCATATCAGCAAGCATTTTTGTGATGCCTGGGTGTCCAGAGTAAGGTGAATTATGAAATTCGATTAACAACTTCTTTCTCAAATCATTCAGCACAGGTACATATACCCTGTTTTCATAACGCAAGATTCCTTCATTATCAAAATGAAAACCTTCATACCTTTTATCTTTAGGTTCTGCAGCAAGCGCTGCTTTTACTTGCTGAAAATATGCATCTGGTTCTGAGGCACTTTTTACCTCGTCTTTAAACTGAGTTCTCAATGTTATAAGAGCAGAAATGTGCCTCCTACGACTTAGAGCATCAGCTACTCTATTCTCCTTCCCTTTGATATAGCTAATATCAAAGTCATATTGTGATAAAAATTCTAACCACCTTCTTTGTCTGGCATTCAGATTGGGCTGAGTAAAAATATATTTCAGTCCTAAGTGATCAGTTTTCAACTCAAAAGGTTTCCCAAGTAAGTAGTGTCTCCAGACTTGAAGTGCATGAACAATAGCAGCAAGTTCCAAATCATGAGGGGCATAATTCAGCTCATGTAACTTAAGTTTTCTACTTTCATAAGCTATGACCTGATCATTTTGTAACAAAACACCTCCAAGGCCTTCCCCAGAAGCATCCGTTACAACAGTAAAATTCCCATTAGGGTCTGGTACAGCCAATATAGGTGCAGAAGTCAACTGGTCTTTCAGACTTTTGAAAGCCGCTTCGCACTTGTCATTCCACAAGAATTTCTTATCCTTCTTTTGCAATGAAGTTATTGGTGCAGCTACCTTAGAAAAGTCCTTTACAAATTTTCTATAGTAACCAACAAGACGCATGAAGCTTCTTACTTCATGTACATTCTTTGGTACAGGCCACTCAGTTATTGCCACTATTTTTGAAGGATCTACAGCAATTCCTTCCTTACTTATGACATGACCCAAATAGTGAACTTCTGAATCAAAGAAAGAACATTTGGACAACTTACCATACAACTTTCTCTTTCTCAAAATTCCCAAAACTATCTTCAGATGCTCATTGTGCTCCTCAACACTTTTAGAATAAATGAGAATATTGTCCAAGAATACAAGTACAAACTTGTCGAGGGTATTCTTGAAAAATATTGTTCATTAAATTCATAAAGGTGCATGGTGCATTAGTTAACCAAAGGGTAGAACCTGCAAATTCATAATGTCCGTACCTTGTTCGAAAGCTGCTTTTATGAATATCTTCCTCTTTAATCCTCAATCGATGATAACCAGATCGAAGGTCTATCTTAGAATAAACCGCTGCTCCACGCATCTGATCAAACAGATCATCAATTCTTGGAAGTGGATATCGGTTCTTGACTGTTGCTTTATTCAACATCCGATAATCAATGCATGACCTTAGTGTTCCATCCTTCTTTTCACAAATATCACGGGTGCTCCCAAGGTGAAACACTTGGTCTAATCAATCCTTTAGACAAAAGCTCTTGCAACTGTGCCTTAAGCTCGACTAATTCAAGTAGTAGTAGTCATCCGATAAGGCGCTTTGGAAATAGGTTCCGTTCCCGGCTTGATTTCAATGGTAAAATCAAATTCTCTCTTGGGTGGTAACCTGGTAATTCCTCAGAAAACATCCTCGAAACCTTGTAGCAGAGGAAATTGTTCCATGAAATCATCATCTTCTTCTGAAGATTCAGATATCTTTACCGCATAAATGGTACATCCTTTATTTTTAGCCTTTTTAAGCTGCATAGCTGACAGTTTTCTAACTGTAATTTCTCGTTTCACACCTTGAATCTCTGCTGATTCCAGCTGATCATCTAAACATTTTATGTTCTTTTCATAGCAATCTACCTTTGCTTTATGGTCAGCCAACCAATTGACACCGATAACAATGTCATACGATCCCAAAGGTGCAACATAGAGATCAACTTCCGTGGAAAAGTTAGGTAAGTCAAGGACTGCTCCAAAAAGACACATACTCACTGTATGAACAGAATTATTACCATACTGTACAGTCCAAGATTTATCCATTTTTCCAGCTTTTCTTTTAAGTTTAGAAGCTAGTTTATTAGATATAAAACATTCAGTAGCTCCTGTATCAAAAAGAATAGTGACAGGTATGCCGAATAACTTACCCGGAACTTCTATAGGTGTCACTTGCTTTTCAGCTTGCTTGTCCGCTACTGCAGCATGTATCTTATGCTGCTGATTACGATCATCCTTCTTCTGAGGGCAATGATTTGCATAATGGTCTTTACCACAAATGTAGCAGCCTCCTACAGGTCCCTTTTTAGGCTCAAAGTTTTCTCCAGCTTTTATAGTTGTCACGCTGCCCTCCATAGGGCTTTCGCCATTGTTATAATTTTTAACAAAATTATCCCTTACATTTCCAGCAGGCTTATTTACTGCTGCTTTCTTATTGTTATCTCCTGGAAACTTACTCTTGTTTCCAAACTTTTTCCATGGTCCTTTTCTGGGTGCAAGAGAGGTTGAAGAAGGGTTTGCAGTCTTTTCCGCACTTCCTCCTTATGAGCAGAAATAGCCTTTAATTTCTGTTCTTGCCTTATGGCCTTTTCAACAACTCCTTCCATAGTGGTTGGACTGTGAACATCGACCTCTCCCCCTATCACAGGATTCAATCCCATGATGAATTTCCGTATCCTGAACTTTTCGTCAGTTTGATACTGCGGTACATACTTGAGGAGTTTTGTAAACCGCTCCCAAAGTATAAGTTACCCGAGCTAAGTTCTCAAATTCTCGTCATTTTCTAATCATAGAAAAGTTGTGGCAGCCAACGTTGCCTAAAATAGCCTTTAAATTGATCCCAAGTAATATTGGTCTCATCAATGTTTAGCTCAGCTTTTCGGCTATCCCACCACGAAGATGCTTCGTGTGAAAGCTGATAGGCTCCCAAATAGCTTTGGTTTCTCCGAGAAGTTCCTTATTGCAAAGTACTTCTCCATTTCATCGAGCGCTTCTCGCCCCATCTCCTAATGTGGTGCCATCATACTTAGGTGGACTTATCCTTTTATATCATTAGTGAGTTCTGCACGCTAATCGGCCTTTTTATTTTCTGGTTGATAGGTGCATTTCGACATTAACATCAACACCAATTTCGGGGTTGTCCTCGGGAGGTTGCTTGATTATTATTACCAGCCTTCTTCATCCTCCTCATTTCCCATCACTTGTTGTTCAAGTACACTAAATGATCTCTTGTGTCCAACAGGCAGCAAGGATCTCATCAAGTTTCGGGTTGTTGCTTGCTCCTCCTTCGTGGAGCATTACCCGCAACGTTCCCCCTTGTTCTAACCATTTTCTCACATTACAAGAAAATTCAGGTTTTTATCGATTATGGACTCATAGGTCCAAGAGCTGCAACCTTCACTCGATACCAAGATGTAACATCCTCAATTTATACCTTAGAACAAGTGAATTTTTTTTTTTTTGATAAATGCATCCTGGTTCTAAATACATAATTTAGAACTCACAAATCAAATAACCATTCATATAACAGACAACCATATGCAGTTGTAATGACTCGGAATACCTCCGATCTATTCATTCCATGACTCGGTAATCTACCGATCTATTCATGAGTAAAAAGAGTTAGTGTTTTTATTTAACACAACACTCTTGCGGTTCTCTTCCCTAATCTGGGATTCAGAATGCTCTGTCCAAGGAATCTAACTGAATAACTGTTACCATTATTCATCGGCATCTCATCCCTTAGACTAGGTGAATTAGGACAACGCAATCAGCAGCTTGCGATACTTTGGCCAAAGATTTTAAACATACTGTTAATGTCTCGTATTCCTTAACGGCATACTCGTTAATCTTGAATACGTCCTTCACCCCATTCATATGTTATATAGAATGTTTTCACTGACTACTGTCAGTCCTTCCTTTCACAACTGAATCACTCGGAGACAGATTAACAAGGTGATAATGTTTTATGGTTGTCCACGAGGATTAGGGATATGGTGACATACTGGTTCAACCTTGCAGTTCAACCAGTGTGTCATGATACCCCGAATCTCCTAGGCAGCCTTATAACATGACCACGTTCTTAATCGGACTCTGAATAACTCATGCGAAGTCAAGTGTAAATCTTAGCGATCCATGCAAAGGGTGTCGCCATAAGTCACCTGCATTGTTGTATCTTTGAGAAGATCCTAACCTTCTCGGAGGTACAACCCTGCAGTTGACTGGTGTCGTCAACCTTTAAATCCGCCTCGAAAAGATCTACTTAACAACATGCATTACGCACTAGAGTTTAAATTACTATAAGGACTTTTCCCCAAGATAAGTCCTTCCCAATCCCTGGATTCTTCGTCTTGAGACGACCCTCCTCTATTAAACCCATTACATGGTAGAGGTATTAAGGTCAAGTTCTCATCAAGGAGTCATTAGAATACACCTGATTCTAAAACAACAGATTTGGACAATATCTCATAACCTTTACTTGAGATTGCCATCTGAACTCCATTGATTTATATCAGTTCTCTTAACTGAATTTATATCATACTTACTAGTATAAAGATATTATTGATTAAGAGTCCAATTTAATAATGTCCTGTCATTCTCAGGACTAGGGATTAGTAATTTAATCCAGCTTGTTTAGCGTTCTCTCTAGGCTCAATTTTAACCTATCTTCTAGAAAGACAAATATTTAAATCCAATATTGCTTTTACTAGAACAATTTAGAACTACCAACACTCATAAGAATTCAATCTCATTTTCTTATAAGCTTTCATTGTTAATCTCAAAAGCATCCATATTATACAATAATAATAACGCCCTTCGTTACATAAACCGAAGAAGGTCCTCCATGAGAAATAGAATACAACACATAAGTATCACACACTTATTTCCATTTCCTTGAAACTATACAATTACAATTTATGCAAAGAAAGATACTTGATACAATGTTCAACGGAAAAGAAACATCTTTTCATATATAGTACATCTATAAAATCAAGTTGTAATTCATTATAAATCAAATAAACAATCGATCAACTTGTCGATCTCGCATTGCTTTTACCTCTTCTTACGGCAACCATCTCGCAAAAATAGTCAACATGAGTCATTCAATGAACCGAGCATGATAAGCACTAACTTTTAAAACAATTGCAATCCATCAATTGTTTTCATTAAACCTACTGTTTAAATGAGATCAAATATCCAAATAAGTAAACACATTCGGACTATGACCTTGTAATACAAAATGATTACAATTATGTAACTCTATCATTGTTACAAAATAGTCTTAATCTCATTCTAATATTTCATCAAATATTAAAAGAATCAAGGAACGAATGTACACAACAATCGTCGAATCCAAAATCACAACATTGGTCGATTGTTTCATTCTTCCAAAAAAGAATAACATAACAATTCGGGACTCCACCAAAATGTTACAAAACAATTTCCCATGTTTGACAAATATCAACAAATATGAAATAAAGGAAGAGAAAGAACAAATCCATTCATACTTCCTTTCACCTATGTTCATCACTGTATCATCTGTCTTCACATATGAAAACATTCAACCAGTATATAAATGAACAAGTTAGACAAGCCGCAAGCAAGATCGTTGTACTAAATCAAGAAATAGAAACAAGAACATTCCCCGTAAAGCAACTAACACATCAACAATTCATATATCAACCCTAAGCCCAAAGCTACTTCTTTTAAAACACAGAAAGGCTTTAGAATCAAGTCCGAAATCAGAAACCTCTAAAGTATCGTTGTCAACAACAGACTTATTTACAATAAGCGATTGATGCATCTACAAGACCCTACAGAGATTTCCTTACCAATGCCATGATATACACTATCGCCTCCTATAAGAAATCAGAAAGGAACACAACACTGTATATACATCTCGTATTTAATCGGTTAGTCAAAAGTACTTACGATTAACTTAAACAGGGTCGCGTTACCTGATACAGACCATTATTCTGACAAAATGTCCAATATCAACAACAGTATATCAAGTCAAGTTTCAACTGAAACAATAGAAGATACAAGTTAACTTCCTCAATCCTCTAAACCTGAACTACGGTGAAATGGTAAACGATTGTCACTTTGTTCCCCTTTGGACAAGTAAATAGTGTACATGCTAAAACTCAAAGTGTAACTTTTTAATTAACGATTTCAAATCAAGAACCCGACTAAGTCTTGCCCATTTTTCACACAAGATTTCAAGGAACGAACATAAAAATATATCCAAGAAATCGTGCACAACAAAATCCATGCAACACAAGAGTAATTCCAGAAATACGAGAGGTCTTAGTACGTGTCATTCCTTCCAACCACTGGTTCATCATTCACCAACTATTTATACATATTCAAATTGAACAGAGGCCCAAATAGAAATATAAATCATTGAATCGTCTCCTCTGAGTCGTTCAGAATATATCCATTATAAATCTATAATTACACATTACATGCAGAAAACGGGTTTACGCCAAAATCGCAGAACCCAACAACAGTATAAGATGGAATTAATTAATAAATTCTTCTATACCCTTCATGGCAAACATTCGAATGAAACAAGTGAAGCAAATCAAATACCCTTTTCAAGCAAGGAAATCAACTGAGCCGCTTCAAAACTTTCAAACAGCTTTCAAAAAGAAATGAAATGCATACCCAGGAAATCTATACTCCTTATTTATTACAAATAACCGAGGTCACAAAGCCTGTTCCTTTCTCTACAAGGCTTCCACGAAAATCAAATAATAAAACTCTAAGATGAATCTACATTCTCAGCAGTAGATAGCAATATACGATTCAATCATGGACTCCACTGAGTCGTAAAAATAAAGTATAGATGTATCAATATTGTACACAGTCAACAAATAATCCCGTTACCACAATAACAAGGAAGAACAACTTCCACTGGGTCGTTTAGACTACGGTAACACAACAGTTGCCTGTTCCCAAGCCAAAAATTAGAAAACAAATGAAACCCAAAAGTATCATTAGTCACTGTCAACAAAAACCACGAGATCTTCCAAAATTTCCTAAAACACTGAACAATCAAACAGGTACACCAGTATCCTTCCCTACTGTCTCACAACAGCATTGACAATCAAAAATCGACGGCAAGACAGTGGTCTACACCCTACACAAGATATTCGACGGGCTCACGCCAAACAGGCCGAGCATTCATACCTTTATAAATATAAATATCTCACATATTTAAACCAAAAAGGAATACACATAGGAATAGAGCCACTATTCGATTTTAACAAATACCCATCAAAAGGAAATTGAAAAATCGAACCAGAAGAGATACAGTACCAAAATTTAAACAAGATCTCAATAGAAATTTATCTATTTCCTCAAAACATTTGAACAGAGTTGTTCTAATGAAATCATTTGAAAGACAGCAAGATATTTAAAGGTTAGGGCCTAGCATGCCTGTATTTTTTTGATCAAATTTCCGAAGCAGACCACTGGAGGAGCTCAAACTTCCTTTTCTTTTTCCAAGATAAAGCGACCAACAAAATTTCGCTGTCTCCATCACATATATATCCTCCATGACAGAGAAAAGAGCCAGAGAAATTCATTCTTGCCATGCAACTCAAAGAGAACTGGTGCGAAGAACCAGTAAACAAGCAGAGCAAAAACCGAAAATCGCGATAAGCCAAACAAACCCACAAACTTCCCGTTTGCATGCCTTCTCGTGAGTTCCGAGCTCGCTTTCCGAGAAAATTAAATGCCATTAAACCAATTTTCCCGCTTAAACTTAACTTCCACCGACCGCCAGATTTGGTGACAGTCCATCTAAAACTCATGTTCATTTCCAAACTTAGCGACCTGCCACGTCCTCACCGGTTAGCCGTCGCCTAAGCCTCCGCCATGACCTGTCCTTCATCCTTATCCCTTACATTTATTGCCATAGAAAACACCGCCCATGGTTCGCCACCCTCCATAGGCCCCTTCATAATCTCCTCATTAGTTAGGTTAGTATCTTAGGTTAGAGTTTAGGGTAATACCCACACTAACAAATTTACACATAGATACTAACTTAGGATATTAACACATAGCCTAGGTCTAGGTTAGACTAACAATAATCTAACCCCTAGGTTAGGTTTTAGTTTTAGGTTACTAACCCTTAATAATTCCAGTTTGGTCCTTGTCCTGCAAACTCGGAAAGACCTGTATCATACCTTCTAGAGCGAGTTAGCTCCTGTTCTTATTGCAGAATGTATGTAAACGAATTATTACCCGGTCTACAATCGAGACCTTCCGGATATACTTTGATATCGGGAACCATTTCATTTCCCAAGATCAGCCCGAGTCATACTCGACCAAAGCCTTAATCAATGCTTTCATACCTTGCAACCTGTTCAAGGTCTATGATCTAATTTATCACAAACAAATTTAAAGCATTACTTGGATCAATCCCACTGATCTAAGACTAGATATTATAGATGGATATCTCTATAATTCATTCCGTGATCAGATTAATATTCAGACACAAAATGAAATAAATAAAAGAGTCTAATCATATTCTGACTCAGTCAAGATCTGCAATCTGCAAGAAATTCAGTACATATCAAGCATGATTTCTGAATCGAGGAACACATCCTTTTACAAGAAATCACATATCAACACTTGTATGCTTAGGAGAAAGTAACAACAGTTCAGGGTGTTACATGCTTCCCTCCTAAAAAGATTCATCGTCCCGATGAATTACATATTAACTAACCTTCAGGTCAATCAATTTATTAGTACACAAACAAAGTGACTACTTCCATATTTGAATAGTTTCAAAAATCAATGTCACAACAATTTTATTCAATCTGAATAAAGTCTGCCTTAATCTGGCTTTCAAAAATACTTAAAACAATCAGTTCATAAAAGTATATTTTTGTCAACAGTTTTCATTCTGTTGCAAAAAGAGAAGGAAAAGCAATTTTCATCTCTTCCAGATTTTCCCAAGTTGCACTTTCTTCGCTAAACTGGTCCCACTGGACCTTACATTGCTGTATATCACGATTTCTCAAGTGCAATTGGTGAGTTTCCAGTACTCGTGTGGGTTTAACCACGATTATTCCTGGGTCTTGGACCTGCAAGGAATTCCAATTTAAAACATGTGACAGATCTGAAACGTATTTCTTAAGCAAAGAAATATGGAAAACATCATGCATGCGAGATAAAGCAGGTGGCAATGCTAAACGATAAGCTACAGGATTGATTATTTCAACAATTTTGAAAGGTCCCACAAATCGTGGTGACAACTTGGCAGCCTTGCCAAAAGTTATAGAACTCTTTTTGGGTTTAACACGCAGGAAAACCTTATCACCAAGCTCAAACTTTCTATCAACCCGCTTAAGGTCAGCATAGCTCTTCTGTCTATCCGCTGCTTCCTTTAATCGTTCACGAATCAGCTTAACTTGCTGTTCCATTTCTGTGAGAATCTCTAGTCCAATTACCACTCTATCCTCAACACTGTCCCAACTAACAGGGGTTCTGCACTTTCTTCCATAAAGTGCTTCAAATGGTGCCATCTTAAGAGATGAGTGATAAGTGTTGTTGTATGCGAACTCTCAACTAATGGAAGATACTCTTCCCATTTATACTGTTGATCCATGCAATACATTCGCAACATGTCTTCCAACACTTGATTTACCCTTTTCAGTTTGCCCATCCGTTTCTGGATGATATGCAGAACTGAAGTTTAGTTTTGTTCCTAGGGCTGCGTTAAGCGTTTGCCAAAACCTTGATGTCATTCTAGGATCTGTCGAGATATAATCAGTTCTGGTACACCATGTAATCTGAAAATTTCGTGTACGAACCTCTTGGCCAAGACCGGTGAATCATCCTTTAGATTTCTAGCGATGAAATGCGCTACCTTAGTCAGTTTATCTACAACTACCAGGATAACATCATGCTTATTCCTCGGACATAGGTAGTCCTTGTACAAAATCCATGGTTATTACTTGCCATTTGTCTTTGCGGTATGCTATGAGGATATAAGTCCAAAGCAGGTGCATATGTTCTCGCCTTCACCGCCGACATTCCGCATACAATGAGTCACAAAGTTGAGTACATCCTTTTTCATACCTTTCGAAGTATTTTGCTTCATATCAGCAAGCATTTTTGTGATGCCGGGTGTCAGAGTAAGGTGAATTATGAAATTCGATTAACAACTTCTTTCTCAAATCATTCAGCACAGGTACATATACCCTATTTTCATAACGCAAGATTCCTTCATTATCAAAATGAAAACCTTCATACCTTTTATCTTTAGGTTCTGCAGCAAGCGCTGCTTTTACTTGCTGAAAATATGCATCTGATTCTGAGGCACTTTTTACCTCGTCTTTAAACTGAGTTCTCAATGTTATAAGAGCAGAAATGTGCCTCCTACGACTTAGAGCATCAGCTACTCTATTCTCCTTCCCTTTGATATAGCTAATATCAAAGTCATATTGTGATAAAAATTCTAACCACCTTCTTTGTCTGGCATTCAGATTGGGCTGAGTAAAAATATATTTCAGTCCTAAGTGATCAGTTTTCAACTCAAAAGGTTTCCCAAGTAAGTAGTGTCTCCAGACTTGAAGTGCATGAACAATAGCAGCAAGTTCCAAATCATGAGGGGCATAATTCAGCTCATGTAACTTAAGTTTTCTACTTTCATAAGCTATGACTGATCATTTTGTAACAAAACACCTCCAAGGCCTTCCCCAGAAGCATCCGTTACAACAGTAAAATTCCCATTAGGGTCTGGTACAGCCAATATAGGTGCAGAAGTCAACTGGTCTTTCAGACTTTTGAAAGCCGCTTCGCACTTGTCATTCCACAAGAATTTCTTATCCTTCTTTTGCAATGAAGTTATTGGTGCAGCTACCTTAGAAAAGTCCTTTACAAATTTTCTATAGTAACCAGCAAGACCCATGAAGCTTCTTACTTCATGTACATTCTTTGGTACAGGCCACTCAGTTATTGCCACTATTTTTGAAGGATCTACAGCAATTCCTTCCTTACTTATGACATGACCCAAATAGTGAACTTCTGAATCAAAGAAAGAACATTTGGACAACTTACCATACAACTTTCTCTTTCTCAAAATTCCCAAAACTATCTTCAGATGCTCATTGTGCTCCTCAACACTTTTAGAATAAATGAGAATATCGTCCAAGAATACAAGTACAAACTTGTCCAGGTATTCTTGAAAAATATTGTTCATTAAATTCATAAAGGCTGCGGGTGCATTAGTTAACCCAAAGGGTAGAACTGTAAATTCATAATGTCCGTACCTTGTTCGGAAAGCTGTTTTATGAATATCTTCCTCTTTAATCCTCAACTGATGATAACCAGATCGAAGGTCTATCTTAGAATAAACCGCTGCTCCACGCATCTGATCAAACAGATCATCAATTCTTGGAAGTGGATATCGGTTCTTGACTGTTGCTTTATTCAACATCCGATAATCAATGCACAGCCTTAGTGTTCCATCCTTCTTTTTCACAAATATCACAGGTGCTCCCCAAGGTGAAACACTTGGTCTAATCAATCCTTTAGACAAAAGCTCTTGCAACTGTGCCTTAAGCTCGACTAATTCAGTAGTAGTCATCCGATAAGGCGCTTTGGAAATAGGTTCCGTTCCCGGCTTGATTTCAATGGTAAAATCAAATTCTCTCTTGGGTGGTAACCTGTAATTCCTCGGGAAAACATCCACGAAACCTTGTAGCAGAGGGAATTGTTCCATGAAATCATCATCTTCTTTTGAAGATTCAGATATCTTTACCGCATAAAGGGTACATCCTTTATTTTTAGCCTTTTTAAGTCGCATAAGCTGACGTTTTCTAATCGTAATTTCTCGTTTCACACCTTGAATCTCTGCTGATTCCAGCTGATCATCTAAACATTTTATGTTCTTTTCATAGCAATCTACCTTTGCTTTATGGTCAGCCAACCAATTGACACCGATAACAATGTCATACGATCCCAAAGGTGCAACATAGAGATCAACTTCCGTGGAAAAGTTAGGTAAGTCAAGGACTGCTCCAAAAAGACACATACTCACTGTATGACCAGAATTATTACCATACTGTACAGTCCAAGATTTATCCATTTTTCCGGCTTTTCTTTTAAGTTTAGAAGCTAGTTTATTAGATATAAAACATTCAGTAGCTCCTGTATCAAAAAGAATAGTGACAGGTATGCCGAATAACTTACCCGGAACTTCTATAGGTGTCACTTGCTTTTCAGCTTGCTTGTCCGCTACTGCAGCATGTATCTTATGCTGCTGATTACGATCATCCTTCTTCTGAGGGCAATGATTTGCGTAATGGTCTTTACCACAAATGTAGCAGCCTCCTACAGGTCCCTTTTTAGGCTCAAAGTTGCCTCCAGTTTTATAGTTGTCACGCTGTCCTCCATAGGGCTTCTGCCCATTGTTATAATTTTTAACAAAATTATCCTTTACATTACCAGCAGGCTTATTTACTGCTGCTTTCTTATTGTTATCTCCTGGAAACTTACTTTTGTTTCCAAACTTTTTCCATGGTCCTTTTCTGGGTGCAAGAGAGGTTGAAGAAGGGTTTGCAGTCTTTTTCCGCACTTCCTCCTTATGAGCAGAAATAGCCTTTAATTTCTGTTCTTGCCTTATGGCCTTTTCAACAACTCCTTCCATAGTGGTTGGACTGTGAACGTCGACCTCTCCTCCTATCACAGGATTCAATCCCATGATGAATTTCCGTATCCTGAACTTTTCGTCAGTTTGATACTGCGGTACATACTTGAGGAGTTTTGTAAACCGCTCCCAGTATTCAGTTACCGTTAGCTTCCCTTGAGCCAAGTTCTGAAATTCTGTCATTTTCTGATCATAGAAAAGTTGTGGCAGCCAACGTTGCCTAAAATAGCCTTTAAATTGATCCCAAGTAATATTGGTCTCATCAATGTTTAACTCAGCTTTTCGGCTATCCCACCACGAAGATGCTTCGTGTGAAAGCTGATAGGCTCCCCAAATAGCTTTGGTTTCCTCTGAGAAGTTCCTTATTGCAAAGTACTTCTCCATTTCACTGAGCCAGTTCTCAGCCCCATCTCCTAATGTGGTGCCATCATACTTAGGTGGACTTATCCTTTTTATATCATTAGTGAGTTCTGCTGCCAATCTGGCCTTTTTATTTTCTGGTTGGACAGGTGCATTTCCAACATTAACATCAACACCAATTTCGGGGTTGTCCTCAGGAGGTTGCTGATTATTATTACCAGCTTCTTCATCCTCCTCATTTCCCATCACTTGCTGTTCAAGTACAGCTAAACGATCTCTTGTGTCCAACAGGGCAGCAAGGATCTCATCAAGTTTCTGGGTTGTTGCCGCTCCTCCTTCAGGTGGAGCATTACCCGCAACGTTCCCCCTTGTTCTAACCATTTTCTGTTACAAGAAAATTCAGGTTTTTATCAGATTATGGACTCAATAGGTCCAAGAGCTGCAACCTTCAGCTCTGATACCAAGATGTAACATCCTCAATTTATACCTTAGAACAAGTGAATTTTTTTTTTTTTTTTTGATAAATGCATCCTGGTTCTAAATACATAATTTAGAACTCACAAATCAAATAACCATTCATATAACAGACAACCATATGCAGCTGTAATGACTCGGAATACCTCCGATCTATTCATTCCATGACTCGGTAATCTACCGATCTATTCATGAGTAAAAAGAGTTAGTGTTTTTATTTAACACAACACTCTTGCGGTTCTCTTCCCTAATCTGGGATTCAGAATGCTCTGTCCAAGGAATCTAACTGAATAATTGTTACCATTATTCATCGGCATCTCATCCCTTAGACTAGGTGAATTAGGACAACGCAATCAGCAGCTTGCGATACTTTGGCCAAAGATTTTAAACATACTGTTAATGTCTCGTATTCCTTAACGGCATACTCGTTAATCTTGAATACGTCCTTCACCCCATTCATATGTTATATAGAATGTTTTCACCGACTCATCGTCATCCTTCCTTTCACAATCGAATCACTGAGACAGATTAACAAGGTGATAATGTTTTATGGTTGTCCACGAGGATTAGGGATATGGTGACATACTGGTTCAACCTTGCAGTTCAACCAGTGTGTCATGATACCCCGAATCTCCTAGGCAGCCTTATAACATGACCACGTTCTTAATCGGACTCTGAATAACTCATGCGAAGTCAAGTGTAAATCTTAGCGATCCATGCAAAGGGTGTCGCCATAAGTCACCTGCATTGTTGTATCTTTGAGAAGATCCTAACCTTCTCGGAGGTACAACCCTGCAGTTGACTGGTGTCGTCAACCTTTAAATCCGCCTCGAAAAGATCTACTTAACAACATGCATTACGCACTAGAGTTTAAATTACTATAAGGACTTTTCCCCAAGATAAGTCCTTCCCAATCCCTGGATTCTTCGTCTTGAGACGACCCTCCTCTATTAAACCCATTACATGGTAGAGGTATTAAGGTCAAGTTCTCATCAAGGAGTCATTAGAATACACCTGATTCTAAAACAATGATTTGGACAATATCTCATAACCTTTACTTGAGATTGCCATCTGAACTCCATTGATTTATATCAGTTCTCTTAACTGAATTTATATCATACTTACTAGTATAAAGATATTATTGATTAAGAGTCCAATTTAATAATGTCCTGTCATTCTCAGGACTAGGGATTAGTAATTTAATCCAGCTTGTTTAGCGTTCTCTCTAGGCTCAATTTTAACCTATCTTCTAGAAAGACAAATATTTAAATCCAATATTGCTTTTACTAGAACAATTTAGAACTACCAACACTCATAAGAATTCAATCTCATTTTCTTATAAGCTTTCATTGTTAATCTCAAAAGCATCCATATTATACAATAATAATAACGCCCCTTCGTTACATAAACCGAAGAAGGTCCTCCATGAGAAATAGAATACAACACATAAGTATCACACACTTATTTCCATTTCCTTGAAACTATACAATTACAATTTATGCAAGCATACTTGATACAATGTTCAACGGAAAAGAAACATCTTTTCATATATAGTACATCTATAAAATCAAGCTGTAATTCATTATAAATCAAATAAACAATCTGATCAGCTTGTCAGATCTGCATTGCTTTTACCTCTTACGGCAACCATCTGCAAAAATAGTCAACATGAGTCAGTTCAATGAACTGAGCATGATAAGCACTAACTTTTAAAACAATTGCAATCCATCAATTGTTTTCATTAAACACCCTGTTTAAATGAGATCAAATATCCAAATAAGTAAACACATTCAGACTATGACCTTGTAATACAAAATGATTACAATTATGTAACTCTATCATTGTTACAAAATAGTCTTAATCTCATTCTAATATTTCATCAAATATTAAAAGAATCAAGGAACGAATGTACACAACAATCGTCGAATCCAAAATCACAACATTGGTCAGATTGTTTCATTCTTCCAAAAAAAAGAATAACATAACAATTCGGGACTCCACCAAAATGTTACAAAACAATTTCCCACTGTTTGACAAATATCAACAAATATGAAATAAAGGAAGAGAAAGAACAAATCCATTCATACTTCCTTTCACCTATGTTCATCACTGTACCGTCTTCACATATGAAAACATTCAACCAGTATATAAATGAACAAGTTAGACAAGCCGCAAGCAAGATCGCTGTACTAAATCAAGAAATAGAAACACAGCAACATTCCTGTACAGCAACTAACACATCAACAATTCATATATCAACCCTAAGCCCAAAGCTACTTCATTTAAAACACAGCAAGGCTTTAGAATCAAGTCCGAAATCAGAAACCTCTAAAGTATCGTTGTCAACAACAGACTTATTTACAATAAGCGATTGATGCATCTACAAGACCCTACAGAGATTTCCTTACCAATGCCATGATATACACTATCGCCTCCTATAAGAAATCAGAAAGGAACACAACACTCTGTATATACATCTGTACTAATCGAAGTTAGTCAAAAGTACTTACGATTAACTTATACAGGGTCGCGTTACCTGATACAGACCATTATTCTGACAAAATGTCCAATATCAACAACAGTATATCAAGTCAAGTTTCAACTGAAACAATAGAAGATACAAGTTAACTTCCTCAATCCTCTAAACCTGAACTACAGTGAAATGGTAAACGATTGTCACTGTTCCCCTTTGGACAAGTAAATAGTGTACATGCTAAAACTCAGGCAGAACTTTTTAATTAACGATTTCAAATCAAGAACCCGACTAAGTCTTGCCCATTTTTCGCACAAGATTTCAAGGAACGAACATAAAAATATATCCAAGAAACTGTACAACAAAATCCATGCAACACAAGAGTAATTCCAGGAAATACAGAGGTCTTAGTACGTGTCATTCCTTCCAACCACTGGTTCATCATTCACCAACTATTTATACATATTCAAATTGAACAGTGGCCCAAATAGAAATATAAATCATTGAATCGTCTCCTCTGAGTCGTTCAGAATATATCCATTATAAATCTATAATTACACATTACATGCAGAAAACGGGTTTACGCCCAAAATCGCAGAACCCAACAACAGTATAAGATGGAATTAATTAATAAATTCTTCTATACCCTTCATGGCAAACATTCAGAATGAAACAAGTGAAGCAAATCAAATACCCTTTTCAAGCAAGGAAATCAACTGAGCCGCTTCAAAACTTTCAAACAGCTTTCAAAAAGAAATGCAATGCATACCCAAGAAATCTATACTCCTTATTTATTTCAAATAACCGAGGTCAGAAAGCCTGTTCCTTTCTCTACAAAGCTTCCACGAAATCAAATAACAAAACACCAGGATGAATTTAC
The DNA here is from genome assembly GCA_018340775.1 of Taxus wallichiana var. yunnanensis. Taxonomy (NCBI): domain Eukaryota; kingdom Viridiplantae; phylum Streptophyta; class Pinopsida; order Cupressales; family Taxaceae; genus Taxus; species Taxus wallichiana. Next base: position 179,609,054 of record CM031235.1, read on the forward strand.
ATCCACAGCAGTAGATAGTAATATACGATTCAATCATGGACTCCACTGAGTCGATAAAATAAAGTATAGATGTTTCAATATTATACACAGCCAACAAATAATCCCGTTTCCACAATAACAAGGAAAAACAACTTCCACTGGGTCGTTTAGACTAAGGTAACACGACAGTTACCTGTTCCCAAGCAAAATTAGAAGACAAATGAAACCCACAAAGTATCATTAGTCACTGTCAACAAAACCACGACAGAGCTTCCAAAATTTCCAAAACACTGAACAATCAAACAGGTACACCAGTATCCTTCCCTACTGTCTCACAACAGCATTGACAATCAAAAATCGACGGCAAGACAGTGGTCTACACCCTACACAAAGATATTCGACGGGCTCACGCCAAACAGGCCGAGCATTCATACCTTTATAAATATAAATATCTCACATATTTAAACCAAAAAGGAATACACATAGGAATAGAGCCACTATTCGATTTTAACAAATACCCATCAAAAGGAAATTGAAAAATCGAACCAGAAGAGATACAGTACCAAAATTTAAACAAGATCTCAATAGAAATTTATCTATTTCCTCAAAACATTTGAACAGAGTTGTTCTAATGAAATCATTTGAAAGACAACAAGATATTTAAAGGTTAGGGCCTAGCATGCCTGTATTTTTTTGATCAAATTTCCGAAGCAGACCACTGGAGGAGCTCAAACTTCCTTTTCTTTTTCCAAGATAAAGCGACCAACAAAATTTCGCTGTCTCCATCACATATATATCCTCCATGATGAGAGAAAAGAGCCGAGAAATTCATTCTTGCCATGCAACTCAAAGAGAATCAAAAGTGCGAAGAACCAAGAAACAAGCAGAGCAAAACCGAAAATCGCGATAAGCCAAACAAACCCACAAACTTCCCGCTTGCATGCCTTCTCGCGAGTTCCGAGCTCGCTTCCGAGAAAATTAAATGCCATTAAACCAATTTTCCCGCTTAAACTTAACTTCCACCGACCGCCGATTTGGGTGATACCATCTAAAACTCAAGTTCATTTCCAAACTTAGCGACTGCCACGTCCTCACCGGTTAGCCGTCGCCTAAGCCTCCGCCATGACCTGTCCTTCATCCTTATCCCTTACATTTATTGCCATAGAAAACACCGCCCATGGTTCGCCACCCTCCATAGGCCCCTTCATAATCTCCTCATTAGTTAGGTTAGTATCTTAGGTTAGAGTTTAGGGTAATACCCACACTAACAAATTTACACATAGATACTAACTTAGGATATTAACACATAGCCTAGGTCTAGGTTAGACTAACAATAATCTAACCCCTAGGTTAGGTTTTAGTTTTAGGTTACTAACCCTTAATAATTCCAGTTTGGTCCTTGTCCTGCAAACTCGGAAAGACCTGTATCATACCTTCTAGAACAGAGTTAGCTCCTGTTCTTATTGCAGAATTGTATGTAAACGAATTATTACCTGGTCTACAATCGAGACCTTCCAGATATACTTTGATATCGGGAACCATTTCATTTCCCAAGATCAGCCTGAGTCATACTCCTGACCAGCTTAATCAATGCTTTCATACCTGCAACCTGCTCAAGGTCTATGATCTAATTTATCACAAACAAATTTAAAGCATTACTTGGATCAATCCCACCGATCTAAGACTAGATATTATAGATGGATATCTCTATAATTCATTCCGTGATCGATTAATATTAGACACAAAATGAAATAAATAAAAGAGTCTAATCATATTCTCGACTCACCAAGATCTCGTAATCTGCAAGAAATTCAAGTACATATCAAGCATGATTTCGAATCGAGGAACACATCCTTTTACAAGAAATCACATATCAACACTTGTATGCTTAGGAGAAAGTAACAACAGTTCAGGGTGTTACATGCTTCCCTCCTAAAAAGATTCATCGTCCCGATGAATTACATATTAACTAACCTTCAGGTCAATCAATTTATTAGTACACAAACAAAGTGACTACTTCCATATTTGAATAGTTTCAAAAATCAATGTCACAACAATTTTATTCAATCTGAATAAAGTCTGCCTTAATCTGGCTTTCAAAAATACTTAAAACAATCAGTTCATAAAAGTATATTTTTGTCAACAGTTTTCATTCTGTTGCAAAAAGAGAAGGAAAAGCAATTTTCATCTCTTCCAGATTTTCCCAAGTTGCACTTTCTTCGCTAAACTGGTCCCACTGGACCTTACATTGCTGTATATCACGATTTCTCAAGTGCAATTGGTGAGTTTCCAGTACTCGTGTGGGTTTAACCACGATTATTCCTGGGTCTTGGACCTGCAAGGAATTCCAATTTAAAACATGTGACAGATCTGAAACGTATTTCTTAAGCAAAGAAATATGGAAAACATCATGCATGCGAGATAAAGCAGGTGGCAATGCTAAACGATAAGCTACAGGATTGATTATTTCGACAATTTCGAAAGGTCCCACAAATCGTGGTGACAACTTGGCAGCCTTGCCAAAAGTTATAGAACTCTTTCTGGGTTTAACACGCAGGAAAACCTTATCACCAAGCTCAAACTTTCTATCAACCCGCTTAAGGTCAAGCATAGCTCTTTGTCTATCCGCTGCTTCCTTTAATCGTTCACGAATCAGCTTAACTTGCTGTTCCATTTCTGTGAGAATCTCTGGTCCAATTACCACTCTATCCTCAACACTGTCCCAACTAACAGGGGTTCTGCACTTTCTTCCATAAAGTGCTTCAAATGGTGCCATCTTAAGAGATGAGTGATAAGTGTTGTTGTATGCGAACTCAACTAATGGAAGATACTCTTCCCATTTATACTGTTGATCCATGCAATACATTCGCAACATGTCTTCCAACACTTGATTTACCCTTTCAGTTTGCCCATCCGTTTCTGGATGATATGCAGAACTGAAGTTTAGTTTTGTTCCTAGGGCTGCGTTAAGCGTTTGCCAAAACCTTGACGTCATTCTAGGATCCCTGTCAGATATAATCAGTTCTGGTACACCATGTAATCTGAAAATTTCGTGTACGAACCTCTTGGCCAGCACTGGTGAATCATCCTTTAGATTTCCAGCGATGAAATGCGCTACCTTAGTCAGTTTATCTACAACTACCAGGATAACATCATGCTTATTCCTGGACATAGGTAGTCCTTGTACAAAATCCATGGTTATTACTTGCCATTTGTACTGCGGTATGCTATGAGGATATAACAGTCCAGCAGGGTGCATATGTTCTGCCTTCACCCGCTGACATTCCAGACAATGAGTCACAAAGTTGAGTACATCCTTTTTCATACCTTTCCAGAAGTATTGCTGCTTCATATCAGCAAGCATTTTTGTGATGCCTGGGTGTCCAGAGTAAGGTGAATTATGAAATTCGATTAACAACTTCTTTCTCAAATCATTCAGCACAGGTACATATACCCTGTTTTCATAACGCAAGATTCCTTCATTATCAAAATGAAAACCTTCATACCTTTTATCTTTAGGTTCTGCAGCAAGCGCTGCTTTTACTTGCTGAAAATATGCATCTGGTTCTGAGGCACTTTTTACCTCGTCTTTAAACTGAGTTCTCAATGTTATAAGAGCAGAAATGTGCCTCCTATGACTTAGAGCATCAGCTACTCTATTCTCCTTCCCTTTGATATAGCTAATATCAAAGTCATATTGTGATAAAAATTCTAACCACCTTCTTTGTCTGGCATTCAAATTGGGCTGAGTAAAAATATATTTCAGTCCTAAGTGATCCGTTTTCAACTCAAAAGGTTTCCCAAGCAAGTAGTGTCTCCAGACTTGAAGTGCATGAACAATAGCAGCAAGTTCCAAATCATGAGGGGCATAATTCAGCTCATGTAACTTAAGTTTTCTACTTTCATAAGCTATGACCTGATCATTTTGTAACAAAACACCTCCAAGGCCTTCCCTGAAGCATCCATTACAACAGTAAAATTCCCATTAGGGTCTGGTACAGCCAATATAGGTGCAGAAGTCAACTGGTCTTTCAGACTTTTGAAAGCCGCTTCGCACTTGTCATTCCACAAGAATTTCTTATCCTTCTTTTGCAATGAAGTTATTGGTGCAGCTACCTTAGAAAAGTCCTTTACAAATTTTCTATAGTAACCAGCAAGACCCATGAAGCTTCTTACTTCATGTACATTCTTTTGGTAAGCCACTCGCTTATTGCCACTATTTTTGAAGGATCTACAAGCAATTCCTTCCTTACTTATGACATGACCCAAATAGTGAACTTCTGAATCAAAGAAAGAACATTTGGACAACTTACCATACAACTTTCTCTTTCTCAAAATTCCCAAAACTATCTTCGATGCTCATTGTGCTCCTCAACACTTTTAGAATAAATGAGAATATCGTCCAAGAATACAAGTACAAACTTGTCCGTATTCTTGAAAAATATTGTTCATTAAATTCATAAAGGCGGGTGCATTAGTTAACCCAAAGGGTAGAATCAGTAAATTCATAATGTCCGTACCTTGTTCGAAAGTCTGTTTTATGAATATCTTCCTCTTTAATCCTCAATCGATGATAACCAGATCAAGGTCTATCTTAGAATAAACCGCTGCTCCACGCATCTCGATCAAACAGATCATCAATTCTTGGAAGTGGATATCGGTTCTTGACTGTTGCTTTATTCAACATCCGATAATCAATGCACAGCCTTAGTGTTCCATCCTTCTTTTTCACAAATATCACAGGTGCTCCCCAAGGTGAAACACTTGGTCTAATCAATCCTTTAGACAAAAGCTCTTGCAACTGTGCCTTAAGCTCGACTAATTCAGTAGTAGTCATCCGATAAGGCGCTTTGGAAATAGGTTCCGTTCCCGGCTTGATTTCAATGGTAAAATCAAATTCTCTCTTGGGTGGTAACCCTGGTAATTCCTCAGGAAAAACATCCCTGAAACCTTGTAGCAGAGGAAATTGTTCCATGAAATCATCATCTTCTTGAAGATTCAGATATCTTTACCGCATAAAGGGTACATCCTTTATTTTTAGCCTTTTTAAGTCGCATAGCCGGCAGCTTTTCTAACCGTAATTTCTCGTTTCACACCTTGAATCTCTGCTGATTCCAGCTGATCATCTAAACATTTTATGTTCTTTTCATAGCAATCTACCTTTGCTTTATGGTCAGCTAACCAATTGACACCGATGACAATGTCATACGATCCCAAAGGTGCAACATAGAGATCAACTTCCGTGGAAAAGTTAGGTAAGTCAAGGACTGCCCCAAAAAGACACATACTCACTGTATGAACAGAATTATTACCATACTGTACAGTCCAAGATTTATCCATTTTTCCAGCTTTTCTTTTAAGTTTAGAAGCTAGTTTATTAGATATAAAACATTCAGTAGCTCCTGTATCAAAAAGAATAGTGACAGGTATGCCGAATAACTTACCCGGAACTTCTATAGGTGTCACTTGCTTTTCAGCTTGCTTGTCCGCTACTGCAGCATGTATCTTATGTCATTGATTACGATCATCCTTCTTCTGAGGGCAATGATTTGCGTAATGGTCTTTACCACAAATGTAGCAGCCTCCTACAGGTCCCTTTTTAGGCTCAAAGTTGCCTCCAGTTTTATAGTTGTCACGCTGTCCTCCATAGGGCTTCGCTATCATTGTTATAATTTTTAACAAAATTATCCTTTACATTACCAAAGCAGCTTATTTATGCTGCTTTCTTATTGTTATCTCCTGAAACTTACTTTTGTTTCCAAACTTTTTCCATGGTCCTTTTCGGGTGCAAGAGAGGTTCAAGAAGGGTTTGCAGTCTTTTCCGCACTTCCTCCTTATGAGCAGTAAATAGCCTTTAATTTTCTGTTCTTGCCTTATGGCCTTTTCAACAACTCCTTCCATAGTGGTTGGACCGTGAACGTCGACCTCTCCTCCTATCACAGATTCAATCCCATGATGAATTTCCGTATCCCGAACTTTTCGCCGGTTTGATATGCGGTACATACTTGAGGAGTTTTGTAAACCGCTCCCAAAGATTGGGCTACTGTTAGCTTCCTTGAGCCAAGTTCTGAAATTCTGTCATTTTTTGATCATAGAAAAGTTGTGGCAGCCAACGTTGCCTAAAATAGCCTTTAAATTGATCCCAAGTAATATTGGTCTCATCAATGTTTAACTCAGCTTTTCGGCTATCCCACCACGAAGATGCTTCGTGTGAAAGCCGATAGGCTCCCAAATAGCTTTGGTTCTCCGAGAAGTTCCTTATTGCAAAGTACTTCTCCATTTCACCGAGCGCTTCTCAGCCCCATCTCCTAATGTGGTGCCATCATACTTAGGTGGACTTATCCTTTTATATCATTAGTGAGTTCTCACGCTAACTGCCTTTTTATTTTCTCGGTTGGATAGGTGCATTTCCAACATTAACATCAACACCAATTTCGGGGTTGTCCTCGTGGAGGTTGCCTGATTATTATTACCACTTCTTCATCCTCCTCATTTCCCATCACTTGCTGTTCAAGTACAGCTAAGCGATCTCTTGTGTCCAACAGGGCAGCAAGGATCTCATCAAGTTTCTGGGTTGTTGCCGCTCCTCCTTCAGGTGGAGCATTACCCGCAACGTTCCCTCTTGTTCTAACCATTTTTCGTTACAAGAAAATTCAGGTTTTTATCAGATTATGGACTCAATAGGTCCAAGAGCTGCAACCTTCAGCTCTGATACCAAGATGTAACATCCTCAATTTATACCTTAGAACAAGTGATTTTTTTTTTTTTTTTTTGATAAATGCATCCTGGTTCTAAATACATAATTTAGAACTCACAAATCAAATAACCATTCATATAACAGACAACCATATGCAGCTGTAATGACTCGGAATACCTCCGATCTATTCATTCCATGACTCGGTAATCTACCGATCTATTCATGAGTAAAAAGAGTTAGTGTTTTTATTTAACACAACACTCTTGCGGTTCTCTTCCCTAATCTGGGATTCAGAATGCTCTGTCCAAGGAATCTAACTGAATAACTGTTACCATTATTCATCGGCATCTCATCCCTTAGACTAGGTGAATTAGGACAACGCAATCAGCAGCTTGCGATACTTTGGCCAAAGATTTTAAACATACTGTTAATGTCTCGTATTCCTTAACGGCATACTCGTTAATCTTGAATACGTCCTTCACCCCATTCATATGTTATATAGAATGTTTTCACCGACTTCACCGTCGGTCCTTCCTTTTCACAATCAATCACTGAGGAGACAGATTAACAAGGTGATAATGTTTTATGGTTGTCCACGAGGATTAGGGATATGGTGACATACTTGGTTCAACCTGCAGCTTCAACCAAAGTGTGTCATGATACCCGAATCTCCTAGGCAGCCTTATAACATGACCACGTTCTTAATCGGACTCAATAACTCATGCGAAGTCAAGTGTAAATCTTAGCGATCCATGCAAAGGGTGTCGCCATAAGTCACTGCATTGTTGTATCTTTGAGAAGATCCTAACCTTCTCGGAGGTACAACCCTGCAGTTGACTGGTGTCGTCAACCTTTAAATCCGCCTCGAAAAGATCTACTTAACAACATGCATTACGCACTAGAGTTTAAATTACTATAAGGACTTTTCCCCAAGATAAGTCCTTCCCAATCCCTGGATTCTTCGTCTTGAGACGACCCTCCTCTATTAAACCCATTACATGGTAGAGGTATTAAGGTCAAGTTCTCATCAAGGAGTCATTAGAATACACCTGATTCTAAAACAACAGATTTGGACAATATCTCATAACCTTTACTTGAGATTGCCATCTGAACTCCATTGATTTATATCAGTTCTCTTAACTGAATTTATATCATACTTACTAGTATAAAGATATTATTGATTAAGAGTCCAATTTAATAATGTCCTGTCATTCTCAGGACTAGGGATTAGTAATTTAATCCAGCTTGTTTAGCGTTCTCTCTAGGCTCAATTTTAACCTATCTTCTAGAAAGACAAATATTTAAATCCAATATTGCTTTTACTAGAACAATTTAGAACTACCAACACTCATAAGAATTCAATCTCATTTTCTTATAAGCTTTCATTGTTAATCTCAAAAGCATCCATATTATACAATAATAATAACGCCCCTTCGTTACATAAACCGAAGAAGGTCCTCCATGAGAAATAGAATACAACACATAAGTATCACACACTTATTTCCATTTCCTTGAAACTATACAATTACAATTTATGCAGCAGCATACTTGATACAATGTTCAACGGAAAAGAAACATCTTTTCATATATAGTACATCTATAAAATCAAGCTGTAATTCATTATAAATCAAATAAACAATCTGATCAGCTTGTCAGATCTGCATTGCTTTTACCTCTTACGGCAACCATCTGCAAAAATAGTCAACATGAGTCAGTTCAATGAACTGAGCATGATAAGCACTAACTTTTAAAACAATTGCAATCCATCAATTGTTTTCATTAAACACCCTGTTTAAATGAGATCAAATATCCAAATAAGTAAACACATTCAGACTATGACCTTGTAATACAAAATGATTACAATTATGTAACTCTATCATTGTTACAAAATAGTCTTAATCTCATTCTAATATTTCATCAAATATTAAAAGAATCAAGGAACGAATGTACACAACAATCGTCGAATCCAAAATCACAACATTGGTCAGATTGTTTCATTCTTCCAAAAAAAAGAATAACATAACAATTCGGGACTCCACCAAAATGTTACAAAACAATTTCCCACTGTTTGACAAATATCAACAAATATGAAATAAAGGAAGAGAAAGAACAAATCCATTCATACTTCCTTTCACCTATGTTCATCATCACTGTACCATCTTCACATATGAAAACATTCAACCAGTATATAAATGAACAAGTTAGACAAGCCGCAAGCAAGATCGCTGTACTAAATCAAGAAATAGAAACACAGCAACATTCCTGTACAGCAACTAACACATCAACAATTCATATATCAACCCTAAGCCCAAAGCTACTTCTTTTAAAACACAGCAAGGCTTTAGAATCAAGTCCGAAATCAGAAACCTCTAAAGTATCGTTGTCAACAACAGACTTATTTACAATAAGCGATTGATGCATCTACAAGACCCTACAGAGATTTCCTTACCAATGCCATGATATACACTATCGCCTCCTATAAGAAATCAGAAAGGAACACAACACTCTGTATATACATCTGTACTAATCGAAGTTAGTCAAAAGTACTTACGATTAACTTATACAGGGTCGCGTTACCTGATACAGACCATTATTCTGACAAAATGTCCAATATCAACAACAGTATATCAAGTCAAGTTTCAACTGAAACAATAGAAGATACAAGTTAACTTCCTCAATCCTCTAAACCTGAACTACAGTGAAATGGTAAACAATTGTCACTGTTTCCCTTTGGACAAGTAAATAGTGTACATGCTAAAAACTCAGGCAGAACTTTTTAATTAACGATTTCAAATCAAGAACCCGACTAAGTCTTGCCCATTTTTCGCACAAGATTTCAAGGAACGAACATAAAAATATATCCAAGAAACTGTACAACAAAATCCATGCAACACAAGAGTAATTCCAGGAAATACAGAGGTCTTAGTACGTGTCATTCCTTCCAACCACTGGTTCATCATTCACCAACTATTTAAACATATTCAAATTGAACAGCGGCCCAAATAGAAATATAAATCATTGAATCGTCTCCTCTGAGTCGTTCAGAATATATCCATTATAAATCTATAATTACACATTACATGCAGAAAACGGGTTTACGCCCAAAATCGCAGAACCCAACAACAGTATAAGATGGAATTAATTAATAAATTCTTCTATACCCTTCATGGCAAACATTCCGAATGAAACAAGTGAAGCAAATCAAATACCCTTTTCGAGCAAGGAAATCAACTGAGCCGCTTTAAAACTTTCAAACAGCTTTCAAAAAGAAATGCAATGCATACCCAAGAAATCTATACTCCTTATTTATTTCAAATAACCGAGGTCAGAAAGCCTGTTCCTTTCTCTACAAAGCTTCCACGAAATCAAATAACAAAACACCTGGATGAATTTACATCCACAATAAAGTAGATAGTAATATACGATTCAATCATGGACTCCACGAGTCGATAAAATAAAGTATAGATGTTTCAATATTATACACACCAACAAATAATCCTGTTTCCACAATAACAAGGAAAAACAACTTCCACTCGGGTCGTTTAGACTAAGGTAAACGACAGCTTACTGCTCCCAAGCAAAATTAGAAGACAAATGAAACCCACAAAGTATCATTAGTCATTACAACAAAACCACGACAGAGCTTCCAAAATTTCCAAAACACTGAACAATCAAACAGTACACCAAGATCCTCCCTACCTCTCTCACAACAAAGATTGACAATCAAAAATCGACGGCAAGACAAAGTGGTCTACACCCTACACAAGATATTCGACGGGCTCACGCCAAACAGGCCGAGCATTCATACCTTTATAAATATAAATATCTCACATATTTAAACCAAAAAGGAATACACATAGGAATAGAGCCACTATTCGATTTTAACAAATACCCATCAAAAGGAAATTGAAAAATCGAACCAGAAGAGATACAGTACCAAAATTTAAACAAGATCTCAATAGAAATTTATCTATTTCCTCAAAACATTTGAACAGAGTTGTTCTAATGAAATCATTTGAAAGACAGCAAGATATTTAAAGGTTAGGGCCTAGCATGCCTGTATTTTTTTTGATCAAATTTCCGAAGCAGACCACTGGAGGAGCTCAAACTTCCTTTTCTTTTTCCAAGATAAAGCGACCAACAAAATTTCGCTGTCTCCATCACATATATATCCTCCATGACAGAGAAAAGAGCCAGAGAAATTCATTCTTGCCATGCAACTCAAAGAGAACTGGTGCGAAGAACCAGTAAACAAGCAGAGCAAAAACCGAAAATCGCGATAAGCCAAACAAACCCACAAACTTCCCGTTTGCATGCCTTCTCGCGAGTTCCGAGCTCGCTTTCCGAGAAAATTAAATGCCATTAAACCAATTTTCCCGCTTAAACTTAACTTCCACCGACCGCCAGATTTGGTGACAGTCCATCTAAAACTCATGTTCATTTCCAAACTTAGCGACCTGCCACGTCCTCACCGGTTAGCCGTCGCCTAAGCCTCCGCCATGACACTCCGTCCCTTCATCCTTATCCCTTACATTTATTGCCATAGAAAACACCGCCCATGGTTCGCCACCCTCCATAGGCCCCTTCATAATCTCCTCATTAGTTAGGTTAGTATCTTAGGTTAGAGTTTAGGGTAATACCCACACTAACAAATTTACACATAGATACTAACTTAGGATATTAACACATAGCCTAGGTCTAGGTTAGACTAACAATAATCTAACCCCTAGGTTAGGTTTTAGTTTTAGGTTACTAACCCTTAATAATTCCAGTTTGGTCCTTGTCCTGCAAACTCGGAAAGACCTGTATCATACCTTCTAGAACAGAGTTAGCTCCTGTTCTTATTGCAGAATTGTATGTAAACGAATTATTACCTGGTCTACAATCGAGACCTTCCAGATATACTTTGATATCGGGAACCATTTCATTTCCCAAGATCAGCCCGAGTCATACTCCTGACCAGCTTAATCAATGCTTTCATACCTTGCAACCTGTTCAAGGTCTATGATCTAATTTATCACAAACAAATTTAAAGCATTACTTGGATCAATCCCACTGATCTAAGACTAGATATTATAGATGGATATCTCTATAATTCATTCCGTGATCAGATTAATATTCAGACACAAAATGAAATAAATAAAAGAGTCTAATCATATTCTCGACTACCAAGATCTCGTAATCTGCAAGAAATTCAAGACATATCAAGCATGATTTCGAATCGAGGAACACATCCTTTTACAAGAAATCACATATCCATCTAATCTATCACATGTACAAACTTTTCAATTCGGATAAAGAGCGAAAATATACCCCAATTGGGGAACCTTAATGCTTTTTTTTTTAGAAAAGTTGATCAAATCTAGAACCATCACCTTCCACCCATGAAACCACACACTAGTTTCAACCTACTCGCCCCATGCCCGTGTGGTATAAGGAACAAGATTTCTATAACTATCACCGTGTAAAGGGTCATGGTAGTGACGGCAATCGTGCATCACTTTTAAGAATATTGTCCAAGAAATGCCCAAGAAAGGCGAGTTGACTATGGATAATCCCAACGCCACCCCTAATCAAAATCTATAAATCTTTAAAAACCATTTCCCAATCATGCCCTTCATCCAATCAAACGGTGAGACATCCACTCATGATACCCATACTCGTGAGGTTCATGTGATCTTTAACAAGGTACCTATCACATCTCAATTACCTCACATCCCTTCCATAGCTGAAATCCTAGCCCAAAACCCTCCTTCCATGTCTAAACTAATCATCACTATTCCATCACCAATAGAGGAACACCCTTATTCTGCACAGAGGAGTCTTCTCACGACATTGAGACCATCTCACCCCTAGCTTCTCCACTCACCGAACCTTTACCTACCATAATTCCTCCACCCACAGAGGAGCTCCCATCATCTTCTCCACCCATAATAGACCCAATGGAGATACCTTTAC